>SKCR01035429.1:0-361713 GCA_019454045.1 Zanthoxylum bungeanum | reverse complement strand
TTTAAGGACATTCTAGAGGTGATTTGGACCAAAAACAGTGAAAATTGGAAAAAGGCATTTTTTTTTTGGTAATTTTGGCGCGTCGCGACGCGCAAGCCTTTGGCATCGCGACGGCCTAACGTGCACCAAGTCCATGCTAACGGCGTCGGGTCCACAAGTCAGAATCAGAGAAGTTTGATTTTGCTAACGTGTGTCGTGCCACATGTCACCATCACAGCCGATATGCTAATGTGCGCCGTGCCACGTGTCATCATCCAACGGTGCGACAATCACCATTGCCACGTGTGCCACGTGTCACTCCACGTCAACGTCACATCATCAGTTGACCGAGTCAACATGCCACCTCACGCCACGTCATCATCAGCCAATCACGAAGTGCACCGGTCCACAATCCTATGGTGCCGACAGTCGACATCGCACGTCAGCATAATAATTGAGTTGTTAGCCGCCTCGCCACGTGTCACCTTACTCCTTATCCTGATTGATTGAATTTCCATAAAGTTAATATATTATATTAAGGGAGATATCTAAATTAGTAGTAGTAAAAGTTTATCCTTTTACCTTAGCATTTTTTTTTATTGCAATTTACTTTTCAACTTTACTTTACCGCAATTACTTTTCAGTATTTTTACTTTATGTCTTTTAAGGCCCTAGTTATGTGTCGTAACAAAGTTAGTTATCTGGGGTTGTGATGACTTTTAATATCACCGGTTTATAAGGGGTTATTTTATAGTTTGGGTAATTTAAAGGTTTACTTATTAAGTTTTGAGTCTAATGTGTCTTGTTAATTGGCCACTAATAAGATTGATCTGGTAAATCTAAAATGAACTACACATAGGGATTTTAGGTTTCAGCCTTAGACTTAATAGCCCACGATCTTCCTTGGGGATAGATAACCCTTTAATAGATTTCCTTACAGGATAGACATATACATGTCGGGCGGGGGTAGCCATAATTGGAACGTAAACTAATGAATCCAGATAATTTGGTTGACATAGACATATGGTTCAATTGGGTTAAACTGGGTATTGCGTCTGACCATCGACAGAGGCTTTCGCATAATTTAGTGTTCCAGGTTAGTAAACCGATTTACTACACAAACATGAAATAACCACTTCATTTTTTAAAAGATATTAGAAAGATTCACAACCCTAGATAGTTTTTAATTTTAAATTTTCTTAAACCTACTTTCGAAAAATTTTATTTACTTGTTTTTTAAATTTAAAATCTTCACCATTTCAAATCAATCAATCAACCTATTAGATACTAGTAATCATTTGACCTCATAAAATTAATAGCTTAGGTATTAAGTCCTCGTGGGATCGATACTTTTTATACTACTTGAACGATACGTGCGCTTGTGTTATACGCGTGTGTAAGCACCGGTCAATGATATTTTACTCATTGGGAATGATGTAGAAATATTATCGGACGTGAAAACCTGACTAACTAACCAATTCCAAATGAAATATTTGGGAAAGGCCAGTTAGTTATGTACTTGGGATCCAGATTCTTCAGGATCACATGAAACGATTGTTAGTTATGTCTCAGGCATCCTATATCGACAAGATCATTGTGCTATTTGGGATGTGGAATTCCAAGAAAGAAAAGTTGCCTTATCGACATAGAATTCATTTATCGAATGAACAGTCTCCTAAGACACCTCAAGAAGTTGAGGAAATGAGACATATCTATTGGACAATTATGACCCATGGCATCACTATTTGTACAGAACATGATGTTGTTGTACAAATTAACTATGTGACAAAGGAAATTGTTCTTTTATCATTTGTAATTTGATTACCGGGAATATAAATGATAAAAGTCCATATGATTAGTTTCAGATTAATAAGACATGAGACAGTATTAATCCACTAAGGTTTAATCATTAAAATATCCCTAGTCGTAGTATTATCGAGATAGGACATCGATAATGCGGAATAGACTAGTATTGCACTTGTACGCGTTGTGGGAGTATAACATCATAGTTCTCATATATTTAAGTATTAGATACTTATGCAAGTGTAATAGGAGGTTGTATTTACCGATGGTATGGAAACAGCTTCGCTCTGGATAGACCCATCAGAATTCCATTGGTAGTATGACTTTGTGTCTATGGAAGTCCGAATAAGGGTAGGTGTATTTGGTATTAACCTGAGACTTACATCGCTAATATTTGTGACAATCAATATACTTTGGTTTTGGTCGTCCAGGGATTTAACAGGTTCTGTGTACACCTCTTCTGGGTATATTGAGAATCGTAGTGTATTGGGTGTGATGTCAGGATGGAAGTATCACTCCAATAATATGGAGATGATGATCATGCAGGATACGGAACTAGTACTCTTTAGTACTACAGTCATCAAGATAATATGACTAGGTCATGCTTATCCGATTATAGAGACTAGTTAACAGAGATCCGATATATGCTTCGTACGGGGCATACACAATTCCAGCCCCAGGCCTAGCATGTGACATTCGATACTGGATCGCAATACGCAATACTACGTATACTACGCCTGACAGATTATATATTCTATTAAGAATATTTCTGGAGAATTGGAAGGGACGGTGCTTTGCTAGAAGCCAACCATGTCTCATAAATCGGTAAAAATGTAGTACAAGGTACGCACGTGTTGGATAGTCCGACGACCGGATTTACTGCCAACATATCCATGGATCTCATGGGTCGCTTCCCGAAGATTCACCGATGACGTATGACTCGAACATAATTAATCTGGGATTAATTAGATGAGAGAGAAAATTAAGCTAGGATTAATTACGGAGAGATTTTATCTGGGATAAAATACTATTTATAGGGAGAGAACGATTAATTTGGAATTAATCGATAAAATAATATATTCGATATATTAAACGAAATTAGATTTCGACGCCGAATTAAATTGGATTTTATTCGGGCTAACGAATTGATTAAGAATTAATTCGCGAGCGACGTGAATAGTAATTTTGCTAGGCATAATTATTTAATTAAATTTGATGTAATTACGTCACAACGAAAGTTCATTAATTCGGAATTAACGAACCCGAGCCCGGAATGTGTTTGTGGGCCCACTCGCATTTTGAATTAAAGTGCGGCCCACAAGTCACATCGCCAGTCACTTTAGTGATGGAAGTCAAGTCACCTTTTTGTGATTGACAACCAGTCACTATTCATGATGGGGGTTGTTGTAGGCATTGAATGCCATTTTCCCTCCCTTTTTGCTTTATGCTTTTGGATAAGCATATACCAAAAAGTGGTGTAGGATTTTATGATTATGTTTTTAGAAAACAAAATGAAACAAATACAAAAACTCATCTCTCTTCTCTCTCATCTCTCACGCCCAAATTCTTTCTATTTTCTCTTGGCTTGGCCGAGAGTCACACAAGCCAGAAGATGAAAATTTGTTGCAAATTTTTAAGAGCTAGCACTCAAATGAGTCATTCAAAGGTGATAGGGAAACCAATCATTGAGCATGGAATCAACAACAAAGCTTGGAGCTTGGATTGAAGATCACACCAATGAGTTTGTCCGAATTCCATGGAGGAAATTGTTTTGTCTACACATCCACTTAGCCGATCAAAGTGAGTATTTCAGCCATCTTACTTTGTTGTATTCATATGTTTCATTACTTAATTTGATCTTGGTTTGACCTAGAAAACTCAACAATGGTATCAGAGCCATAATTGAGCATGAAATTGAATTTAGGGTTCTTAACTTTAATTTGGATATTTTTGATTTGAGCACGCTTATAATATGTTAACTTTCAGTTGTGCATGATCAATTTGAAGACAAATTAATTAGATTAATTTTCCCCAAATTTTGAGGCTTGGCCGAATAGACTTGGAACCCTAGCTCTTGGTGATTTTTGAATTTTAGACAATTGGATATGTTTAAAATGCATAAGATATATTAGTTTGTGATTTAATTGGATTGAAATCAAAATTGATATAAAAATCACCATATTGCCGAGAGCTTAGGAAGCATGTTAGGATTGATTTTGCTTCAATTTGTGTTGGACATAAGATGATTAATTAAAGCATGATTAATTAGTGTAATTGGTATTTTGGAAATATTAGTTTAACTAATTAATTATGGCTATTACACTTTAGTTAATAAGGAATTGGGCTAATAAAGTTGTAATTAGGCTTAATGGGCTTGGTTGTGCCAAGTTTGGTTTAGGATAATTGGTTGGATCCAATTAGGCCTAAAACCATTTCTATAAAGTCCAAATATGATAATTGGGCCTTTATAATTTAATTGGGCCAAATGGGCCAAAATTAATTTTGTGGCAAATGGTGATTCCTTATTGGGCTTTGGTTGCCAAAGTCCATGCCTTATAAATTAATTGAAAGCCCATTGGACTTTAATTAAATAGACATTGGATGTTAATTGGGCCTTTGAGCCCATAAAGATTAGTGTAGGACACAGAACTTGATGACGCTGTTCTAGGTTCGCGGCCTAGTTGGGAGTACGGAATAGTCTACGGGAGAACTAAACCGGAGAAATAACATGGAGTCGCCACCCGGTGTGAACCGGGAAAATGTGATTTAAGGCCGCACTCACCCCTCGCAAGGGAAGACCTCAAACCATTGGGTTTAGAATGGTCCCTTACTTATGTCACTTGTAACGATATGATTTGTGCAATAAACTAACCGAATCTATGCGACATATATGCTCAAAGGTGACTTAGATCTAGTTCTTATTCATGAAAATAAATCCTACGTCTAAGTTTGCATGCTTCGAAAGTAAGTTATTATAACGGGAAACATACAATATCACACAACGAACATGTCGAATCATCAAACACAAAGAACAAATAAATAACTACGTAAACTAAATTCCTAATGAAAAATCAAAGAACTAAATCATGCATAAATAAATAACATAATCATATTTAAAGACAAACAATATACTAGACTAAATCATGATTTAATAATAAATAATCTACTAACTACATCATGCTCAAATACAAGATTGGATGAAACGAAATACGTGTGTCTGTTAAGTAGTACGTGGCATTGTGTCCCGAGTGCAAACCAAAATATCGTCCATTCGGATTCAGCTACAGAATTTACGTCCGAGTTTCCATCTGATATACCACAAAAGAGAACAAGCATTCCGTTCATCCGGAATTCACATCATGCATCAATCCATAAAATTCATGTGAAATAAAGTATTAAAATAAATAAAAATGAAAAAAATAAATAAAAAAGGTGCCCTCAGGTCTAACCTCTTTTGTCATCTCTCGAAAGTGCGTTACACGACCGTCGAAAGAGTTGATGCTCCGCAACTCTTCCGGTTCACTAATCCAACATTTTTCTTCGCTGTTTCACTATTTGGGCTGCTGTTTTCACTCTGTTTCGCTGTTATTTTCACTTTATTTTATGGTTGCTATTTTGCGGTAAATAAGGGACTATTTTGTGTGTTATTTGGACTAGTTTGATCTGTGATCTTTGGCCTGTTTTTGGGACAGTTTTTGGACTATTTTTAGTGCAGTTTTAGGGCTGTTTGGAGGCGTTTTCTAGGGTGGTAATATGGGGCAAACTCGGCAGTAAGTGGGTGTGATTTGCGGCAATTTACGGGACTGGACAGTGAGCAGTTTAGGCGTGCAGTGAGGTGGGGTTTGCGGCTGTTTAGGGTTTTTGTGCGTGCATTTTTGGGGATACTGTAAGGGTATTATGCGGCTGTGAAAGACTTGGGATGATGGTTTGTTTGGACGACAATGCAATGGATTTTCTGTATGTCTTAGGTGTGAATGCTTGGAGGTTTCTTTTGAATATTATGCGTGAATGCTCCGAGTTTGGATGTGTGGTGAAGGGTTCTTTTTATAGGCAAATGGATGGGGGCTTTCCTTGTTTGAGAAGGAGAATGATTTGTGCATTAAAGGGAATATCTTTTAAATTAGTATGTGATAAGGAAAATCTTGAAATTAGGGAAGTGATTTGATTTAATTTGATTTGTTCTTTTTTAGTTAGTGATATGATTTGGTTTAATTAGGCAAGGGATCCATGGGATTTATTTAATTTAGGAATGGGATTTGGCTTGATTTATGCATGTGTTAAATGTGATTTTTGTTATTTAGGGTGGCTATGGGTGTGTGACTTAGGGTTTCCTTGGGCGTGTGGGCTTTGTCCATTTAGTGGGCTTGGTGTGTGGTTTAGTGATGTGTGGGCTTGGGTGTGTTTTGAAACGAAGGTCCAACAAGCGAACCCGAAGCTAATCCAGTGAATTAAATCCAACAAAAATATCAATTCTTGACTTTTCCCTTCCGACGTTCGTTTCCCGCGACTTTCACAATTAAAGAGGTAGTGACTCTATACGAGACTCATCATCGGGACTTATATGCAAAAATGCAGTGCCTACAGCCGCCCCCACTTTAATGGGACTGGTGCAGTGTGTGACAATGACAATCCTATCAAAGTACGTGCAATGCATTTTTACTTACCTGGCTCGCCAACTGCCACTTGACTTGTCTCTTGTGTTGTGTTTATTTGATTGCGCCATACCCGGCGTGTTAAATCCCATACCCGAGGTGTCGCGGTTGCGTCTCCGTACCTATAGTGTCACAGAGTTGATTTTGGTGTGCCATACCCGGCGTACTAAACCCCATACCCGAGGTGTCGCAGTTGAGTCTCCATACCTAGAGTCTCGTTGTGATATCTCCATACCCAGAGTGCCGTACCTGGTAAGCTAAACTCCATACCCGAGGTGTCGTGGTTGCGTCTCCATACCTAGAGTGTCGCAGGGATATCTCCATACCCGGAGTGCCGTACCTGGCAAGCTAAACCCCATACCCGAGGTGTCGCGGTTGTGTCTCCATACCTAGAGTGTCGCAGTGATATCTCCATACTGGGAGTGTCGTACCTTGCAAGCTAGACCCCATACCCGAGGTGTCGCGATTGTGTCTCCATACCTAGAGTGTCGCAGTGATATCTCCATACCCGGAGTGCCGTACCTGGCAAGCTAAACCCCATACCCGAGGTGCCGCGGTTACGTCTCCATACCTAGAGTGTTGCAGTGATATCTCCATACCCGGAGTGCCGTACCTGGCAACCTAAACCCCATACCCGAGGTGTTGCGGTTGCGTCTCCATACCTAGAGTGCCGCAGTGATATCTCAATACCCGGAGTGTCATACGTTGCAAGCTAAACCCCATCCCCGAGGTGTCGCGGTTGCGTCTCCATACCTAGAGTGTCGAAGTGATATCTCCATACCCGGAGTGCCGTACTTGGAAAGCTAAACCCCATACCCGAGGTGTCGCGGTTGCGTCTCCATGTCAAGAGTGTCGAAGGGATATCTCCATACCCGGAGTGTTGTACCTGGCAAGCTAAACCCCATACCCGAGGTGTCGCGGTTGCGTCTCCATACCAAGAGGGTCGCAGTGATATCTCCATACCGGAAGTGCCGTACCTGGCAAGCTAAACCCCATACCTGAGGTGTCGTGGTTGCGTCTCCATACCTAGAGTGTTGCAGTGATTTCTCCATACCCGGAGTGCCATAACTGGCAAGCTAAACCCCATACTCGAGGTGTCGCGGTTGCGTCTCCATACCTAGAGTGTCGCAGTGATATCTACATACTCGGAGTGACGTACCTGGCAAGCTAAACCCTATACATGAGGTGTCGCGGTTGTGTCTCCATACCTAGAGTGTTGCAGTGATATCTCCATACCCGAAGTGTCGTACCTGGCAACCTAAACCCTATACCCGAGGTGTTACGGTTGCGTCTCCATACCTAGAGTGCCGCAATGATATCTCAATACCCGGAGTGTCGTACCTGGCAAGCTAAACTCCATCCCCGAGGTGTCGCGGTTGCGTCTCCATACCTAGAGTGCCGTAGTGATATCTCCATACCCGGAGTACCGTACTTGGCAAGCTAAACCCCATACCCGAGGTGTCGCGGTTGTGTCTCCATGTTTAGAGTGTGGCAGGGATATCTCCATACCCGGAGTGTCGTACCTGGCAAGCTAAACCTCATACCCAAGGTGTTGCGGTTGCGTCTCCATACCTAGAGTCTCGTTTTGATATCTTCATACCCGGAGTGTCGGACCAGGCAAGCTAAACCCCATCCCCGAGGTGTCGCTGTTGCGTCTCCATACCTAGAGTGTCGCAGTGATATCTCCATACCCGGAGTGTCGTACTTGGCAAACTAAACCCCATACCCGAGGTGTCGCGGTTGCGTCTCCATATCTAGGGTGTCGCAGTGATATCTCTATACTCGGAGTGCCGTACCTGGCAAGCTAAACACCATACACGAGGTGTCGCGGTTGCGTCTCCATACCTAGAGTGTCGTTGTGATATCTCCATACTCGGAGTGCCGTACCTGGCAAGCTAAACCCCATACCCGAGGTGTCACGGTTGCATCTCCATACCTAGATTGTTGCAGTGATACCTCCATACCGGGAGTATCGTACATGGCAAGCTAAACCCCATACCCGAGGTGTCGCGGTTGCGTCTCCATACCTAGAGTTTCGTAGTGATATCTCCATACCGGGAGTGCCGTACCTGGCAAGCTAAACCCCATACCCGAGGTGTCGTGGTTGCATCTCCATACCTAGAGTGTTGCAGTGATTTCTCCATACTCGGAGTGCCGTACCTGGCAAGCTAAACCCCATACTCGAGGTGTCGCGGTTGCGTCTCCATACCTAGAGTGTCGCAGTGATATCTCCATACTCGGAGTGCCGTACCTGGCAAACTAAACCCCATACCCGAGGTGTCGTGGTTGCGTCTCCATACCTAGAGTGTTGCAGTGATATCTCTATGCCCGGAGATCCGTACTGTTAGACATTATGACCATAGCGTCACTGTTTTGTAAATGATATTGTATTATTGTACAAAATTAACTATGTGATAATGAAATTGCCTTTTGCCGTTTTGTAAAATTATTTACTTTGATATATTAATGGCAAAAGTCCATATGATTAGTTCCGTATGAATGATATGAGACAGTATCAATATAAAAGGTTTAATCATTAAATATCCCTAGTCGGAGTATTATCGAGATCGGACATCGATAATGCGGAATAGACTAGTATTGCACTTGTGCGAGTTGTGATGGCACAACGGCATAGTTCTCATATGATTATCCAATGACCGTATTTACTGCCAACATATCCGGAGATCTCTTGGGTCGCTTCCTGAAGATTCACCTATGATGTTTGATTCGAACTTTATTAATCTTGGATTAATTACGGAGAAACTTTATCTTGGATAAAATGCCTTATTAGGAGAGAGATAACGATTAATTTGGAATTAATCGATAAAATAATATATTCGATATATTATTAAACGAAATTAGATTTCGACGCGAAATTAAAATCGGATTTTAATTCGGGCAAACGAATTAATTTAGAATTAATTCGTTAGCGATCTGAATAGTAATTTCGCTAGGCGAAATTATTTAATTCTCGTCGCGACGGAAATGCGTTAATTCGGAATTAGCGAAACCGAGCCCGAAAGTGTTTGCGAACACATTCGTAATTTGAAACGAGTAGGATCCGCAAATCACATCGCGAAGTCTCATTACTTGACACGAATAGATTATGGATGTATCTAGTCACCTTTAAGGGATGATACATTGTCTCTATTCTCAAGGTAATAAGATGATGCCATTTAATGAATTTTTTTTTGAGGGAAAACCTTTCACGGTTTTTGAAGGGTTTTTTAATTAAAAATTCATTTTGGTAAATCATATCTCATCATTGCTTTTCTTTTTCTTTCTCACGGTTTTTGAAACAAATAAAAGAGAAAAGAAAAATTGAAAAGACAACACTTCCTCTCCTTCTTCTTGCTCACGCCGTGAGCTTCATCCATGGCAGAAAAATTGTTTTTCATTTCTCTCCATTTTGCTAGCACAACAAGGGATCAAAGGAGGTGATAGGGAAACATCCTTGGAGCTTGGAGTACTAGAAGATTTGAAGCTTCTCACACTGTTGTTCTAGGCCGAAAACAGCTCCAAGACTTGAAGCTTCTCTCATTCTTGTTCTTGGCCGAAAAACATCCACCTTGAAGACTCAAGGATTTTCTTCATCATATTCGTCACAAAGCTTTGTAAGTATGATTCCGCCATGCTTCAAGCTTTGCATGTATGATATTTGTATTTCTATGGCTTATTCTTTCTTTGGGACTAATTATAGAAACCAACAATGGTATCATGGAGCCATGTTTAAGCTTGAAATACATTAGGGTTAATTTGGGGAAATTGATTGAAGCATGTTCTTGTGAAATTTGTTAGCTTAAGTATGCTTATATGTATGTTATATGATATATTACATGATCAATTTTAAGAAAAATGCATTGGATGATTTTTCCCCAAAATGATTGCTTTGGCCGAATGTGAGGTACTTCCACTGGGTTGTATTTTTTGCATGCACAAGTTCATTAGATGACTTAAGTATGCTTATATGTATGTTATATGATGTAATACATGATCAATTTTGAGAAAAATGCAATGATTTTTTCCCAAAAGTTGTTGCTTGACCGAATGTGGAGTTGCTTCCACTGGTTTGGAATTTTTCATGCACAAGTTTATTAGATGACTTAAGCATGATTATATGTATGATATATGATGTAATACATTATCAATTTTGAGAAAAATGCATTGGATGATTTTTTCCCCAAAATTGTTGCTTGACCGAAAATGGAGGTCCTTGCACTGAATGTAATTTTCTGTTTGCAAGTTCATTAGATGACTTAAAACGTATACGGGATTTAGATTAGTGATTCAATTGGATTGAAAAACAAATCGAACCGCAAAATCCCTCTTGGCCGAATGCAATATGGCATGTTAAAGGACTTGATTTTTTGTTCAAATAAATGTTGGACATATGTTTTGAACAAGTGATGATTAATAAATTAAATTGATGTTTTTGAAATATTTGGTTTAATGAATTAATCATGGATTTACACTTTAATTAATTGAATTTAAAAATTTGGAATATTAAAATTTAATTAAATGGGCTTTAATGTTTAATTGGGCCTTATGGGCTTGAAATTGATTTTATGGCATTTAAGGGTGATTCCTTATTTAGGCTTGGTAATTGGGTTTGACCCACATTGACCAAAGCCCAAGCCTTGATAAATCAATTGAAAGCCCATCGGACTTTAATTAAACAAACATTGGATGTTGGTTGGGCTTGGAGACCCAATTAGATTAGATTTAGAATCTAAGTCTTAAAAGCACATTAAAAGTGTAAACATTTAATTTGGAATTAAATAAATTGAATAGTATTGAATACGACTTAAATTGGATTTAACGGGTAGTTCGATATAATTCGTGAATTCGTACCTTATGTACTTATTCTCAAACGAGTTGGACTCGCGCAAAATCAAACCGTTGTTTGAACATTGGATGATCACTTAAACAAAGACTAATTAATTGGATTTGATTGGTTGTATAGCATGTCTTGATTGAATATATATGTATGTGATGAATGAATAGTGTATATCAGATGGATATTAGAAGGGAAAGGGTAATTTTAGAAATTATTGTAAATTTAGAATTTATAAATTGGACCTGCGTGTCCAGCATTTCTCTTTTATCTCTTTGTATTCTCTTCTCACCTAATTCCCCTCAATGTAAATGAGGTTTCTCTTATTGTATTATGTAATTGGGTAGAAGTAGAATATTGCTAGCGGGGAGAGGAAAGGGAGTGATTTGTTCTAGGAACAAGTTGTTTTATATATCCATCTGTATATCACTATTAATTTACTTTACGCACTTTATGATGTTTTAGAAGCATGCTTAAGGGTGTATGATGATGAGACCTAACAAAGATAATAAATTGGTTGCCAATTACGCTAAAATCCCTCAATTTATATTAAGCGATTATCCTTCCATTGAATGATTCTTGTTCAAGATCCAAAATTGGCATTGGTTTGTTGGCCAAAGTCAAGACCTTTGTCAATTGAGGATGTACTTGAATCATGAGAGTTTTGTTCCACATCGGTGTCTTGTCCAAGTTGTGATTTGTTGGCCAAAGTCAAGATCACTTCTTGTCCAATGACATTGATTACGAAACTTTCCTTGTCAATGGGTCCCGCTTAACTGGAATCATTGGGTTTGTTGTGCCAAAGCCAAGGCCTAGATGATTCGGAGGATATGGTTAGGAAAATGTATTAGATACATTGGCATAAGTAATATACATATGTTTTGGATTTGGATGTCCACCTAACCGGATCTAGGAATTGGATGGGATCCAATTGATCTTTGAGATCTACCTAGTTAAATAGCATACAATTTGTTGGCCAAAGTCAAGATTGTGTGTTATTTAACGGGATCCTAGCCCACTAGGAAATAGGATTTCCCGAGTTCTCAACAGAGGGTTAGAGACTTGATGAAAATAGTGGGAGGCTAGTATTGAATTTGCAATTTCGTTCAGATACTTAGCCTTACGCGTCTTTCAAAATTATTTCGTCTATTATTAAAATTAGTTGGACTAATACATTGTTATTTTTTTGTAACAGTTTGACTGTACCCATTTTATCGTTAACTAGATAGTTAGACTATCGTAGTTGAGATGGCAAGCAAGGAAATGTCCGAGACATCATCATGGGTGACAATGTCTTTAAGGGCACAAACTTCGCTGATTGGGAAATGAACCTAAGGATAGTCCTTGGGGCTGAGAGGATGCTGTAACACTATACAGATACCTCTCCCGCCTAAGCCCACTGACGCACTTGAGCTGGAGTTATGGAAAACTCACAGCGAGAGATTGTGACACAGCTCAGGCTATTATGTTAGCTTCGATGACTCAGCATTTTCGTCGCCAGAAATAGGGACTTGGATCCTTATAATATGATGGCTAGACTGAGAGATCTCCACCGCACCAACAAGCGGATGGAGAGGTATGAGTTGGTGAAGAAACTCTTCCGCGCCCGAATGACTGAAGGCGCATCAGTTGAGGCCCACGGGGCTCAAATGATCGCCGATATTGATGAGTTGGCCAATATGGGAATAGTCTTGGAGGCTGAGCTGACTGTAGATTTGATCTTACAGTCACTTCCTGATACTTGGAAACAAATCATAATCAACTATAAGTTGATGGACACGGATGACTCTCTTGGAGAGCTGTTATCCATCTTGAAGGAGTCTGAAAAGGAACTCAAAAAGGGGGCAAGCGTGAGGCGCACTATGCATCGACCTCTCAGAGGCCAAGGGCTGGGCCCAAAGCTACTGGGAGGGTGAGGAAGAAGAAACATAAGAAAAAGGGTAAAGGCAAGTTGACAAAAGCTTCTGGGAAGCCAAGGGACAAGTCTCAATGTCTGCCTCAACTGCGGCAAGAAGGGTCACTGGAAACGTGACTGCCGAATGGGCAAGGGACACAAGGAGGATATCAAGGCAGGCAAGGCACTAGCCTCTGGTATGTTTGTTATTGAGATAAATATGACTACTTCTAGTTTAAAAATTGGATTTTTGATTCTGGTTGTGCTGCTCATATATGTACTGATTTGCAGGATCTGCAGAATAGCAGGATGCTGGCTTCAGGGGAGATTGATCTACGAGTCGGAAACGGAACTCTAGTTGCTGTTTTGGCTGTAGGGACTTTTGTTTTGGAATTACCCTCGGGGCATGTGCTTAAACTTTTGAACTGTTATTATATACCTAGTTTGACTAGGAATATCATATCTGTATCTTTGTTAACCCAGTATGGGTACACTTTTGTATTTAGAAACACTGGGTGTTATTTATATAAAAATGATGCAGAAATTTGCACTGCTTTGCAAATAATGGCCTTTATATTTTGAATATAAATGAATCTCCTAAACATAAAATAACAAACAAAAGGCTCAAAAGGAGTAATCTAAAAGATGAAGCTTACATGTGGCATTGTCGTCTAGGACACATTAACAAGACTCGCATATCCACACTTTCGAAGAGTGGGTACTTGGACGGATTTGATCTTAATTCATATGATGTCTGCGAATCTTGTCTTTTAGGCAAAATGCTTAAATCACATTTTAGTGGTAAAGGTGAACGTGCCACAGAACTGTTAGCCCTCATTCATAGCGACGTATGTGGGCCCATGTCTAGCCAGGCTTGAGGTGGATATCATTACTTCGTAACCTTTACGGATGATGCATCTCGTTATGGTTATGTGTATCTAATGAGACACAAGTCGGAAACTTTTGAGAAATTCAAAGAGTTTCGACACGAAGTAGAAAAAAAAACAGGCAAGAGTATTAAGACATTACGGTCGGACCGTGGTGGCGAATACTTGAGTTATGAGTTTCAAGATTACTTGAAAGAAAATGGTATTCTTTCACAGTGGACTCCTCCTGGAACACCGCAATTAAACGGTGTCTCTGAACGGAGAAACCGTACCTTGTTAGACATGGTAAGGTCCATGATGAGTCGCACTGAGCTACCCATATCCTTCTGGGGATACGCATTAAACAGTGCAGTAGTTACTTATTTTGAATAAGGTTCCGTCAAAGTCTGTTGAACAGACTCCATATGAGATATGGACAGGGAGGAGGAAGGAAACCAGTTTCTCTTTCCTGAAGATTTGGGGATGCTGGGCATATGTTAAACGTTTGGAAGGTAACAAACCAGAACCCAAATCAGATAAATGCCTTTTCGTGGGATATCCTAAGGAAACCAAAGGATATTACTTCTATCACCCACAAGAGAACAAAGTATTTGTTGCTCTACATGCATTTTTCCTTGAGAAGGAATTCCTAGATGCAGTGGTAAGTGGGAGGAAAGTGGAGCTCATGAAAAACGTAGTGATACTTTCCTGACAATGAATCAACGACGGAACATAAACAGACCATCCAGGATGAGTCTGTACCACAATCTTCATATACACAAGGACCGCGTAGGTCGGAGAGAGTCGGGAAGGTACCTGAGAGGTATGGGTTCCTGATCTCGCCTCATGTAGATATTAATCTTATTGAGGATAATGAACCGACTACGTATGAGGAAGCAATACAGAATATTGATTCCGCTTTATGGCAAGATGCCATGAAGTCCGAGATGGATTCCATGTATGCCAACCAAGTTTGGACACTGGTTGATGCACCAGAAGGCGTAAAGCCTATTGGATGCAGATGGATCTTCAAGAAGAAGACCGACATGGATGGCAACGTGCAAACGTACAAAGCCAGGCTTGTAGCAAAAGGGTATCGTCAGCAATATGGTATTGATTATGACGAAACTTTCTCACCGTTGCCATGATTAAATCCATTCGGATAATGCTTGCAATAGCTGCATATTTCGATTACGATATGGCAGATGGACGTTAAAACCGCTTTCCATAACGGAAACCTTTTGGAGGATGTTTATATGCAACAACCTGACGGTTTTATCGTACCTAGACTTGCAAACAAGGTTTGTAAGTTAAATCGATCCTTTTATGGATTGAAGCAAGCATCACGGTCATGGAATCAGCGTTTTGATGAGATCATAAAAGAATATGATTTCGTACAAAACGATGATGACCCTTGTGTATACAAGAAGGTTAGTGGGAGAGCACTGACTTTTATTGTCCTTTATGTCGATGACGTATTGCTTATAGGCAATGACATTCCCATGCTAACGTCGGTGAAAGCTTGGCTTTCATTGAAATTCTCCATGAAAGATCTGAGAGAAGCAGCCTTTATTCTGGGAATAAAGATCTACCGGGATAGATCTAGAAAGCTGCTTGGACTCTCCCAGAGTACATATATTGACAAAGTGTTGAAGCGATTCAACATGGATCAATCCAATAAGGGATTTATGCCAATGTCACGTGGTATCCTTCTGTCTAAGGACATGTGTCCTAAGACTATAGAAGCGAGAGATAACATGAGTCGGATACCGTTCGCCTCGGCAGTCGGATCGATCATGTATGCCATGATATGTACGCGACCTGATGTGTCATATGCTTTGAGCATGTGCAGTCGTTATCAGGCCGATCCAGGTGAAGGTCATTGGATGGCAGTTAAGAATATCCTTAAGTATCTTAGACGAACTAAGGATGCTTTCTTAATTTATGGAGGTGGAGAACTTGAGGTGTCTTGGTACACCGATGCAAGTTTCCAAACCGACAAGGACAACTTCAAGTCGCAATCGGGGTACATTTTTTGTTTGAATAACGGAGCACTGAGCTGGAAATCTTCCAAGCAAGATACTGTTGCCGATTCAACAACTGAAGCGGAGTATATTGCTGCGTCAGAAGCAGCAAAGGAGGCAGTTTGGATCCGTAAATTCCTAATCGGATTAGGAGTAGTTCAGTTAGCAGCTGAGCCCGTGCCATTGTATTGTGACAATAACGGGGCTATAGCACAAGCTAAGGAACCAAGGTCTCATCAACGATCCAAGCATGTTCTTCGGCGTTACCATCTGATTCGGGAGATTATACATCGTGGCGATGTAAAAGTCGAGAAGGTCGCATCGGATGACAATATTGCAGATCCGCTGACGAAGGTTGTTCTTCATGAGGTGTTTGAACGACATATACATAGTTCAGGTATTAGATGCTTGAGTGACTGGCTATAGGCCAAGTGGGAGATTGTTAGACATTATGACCCATAGCGTCACTGTTTTGTAAATGATATTGTATTATTGTACAAAATTTACTATGTGATAATGAAATTGCCTTTTGCCGTTTTGTAAAATTATTTACTTTGATATATTAATGGCAAAAGTCCATATGATTAGTTCTGTATTGAGATGATATGAGACAGTATCAATATAAAAGGTTTAATCATTAAATATCCCTAGTCGGAGTATTATCGAGATCGGACATCGATAATGCGGAATAGACTAGTATTGCACTTGTGCGAGTTGTGATGGCACAACGGCATAGTTCTCATATATTTAAGTATTGGATACTTATGCAAGTGCGATAGGAGGTTGTGTTTTGCCGATGGTACGGAAAACAGCTTCGCTCTGGACAGACCCCGCGGAATCCCATTGGTAGTATGTCTGCGTGTCTATGGGAGGCCGCATCAGGGTAGGTGTATATGGTCTTTAACCTGAGACTTGCATCGCTAGTACTTGCGACAATCGGTAAACTTTGGTTTTGGTGGTTCGGGGCTTTAACCGGTTCTGTGTACGCCTCTTCTGGGTTTATCGAGAATCGTAGTGTACTGGATGTGATGTCAAGATGGAAGTATCACTTCAGACATATGGAGATGATGATCAAGCAGGATACAGAACTAGTTCTCTATAAAAGGTTGCAACCGTCGGGACAATATGACCAGGTCAGGATTGTCCGATTTAAAGAGACTAGTTGTTTGATATCCGATATATGTTTCGTACGGGGCAGACACATTTCCAGCCCCAGGCCTAACATGTGATCATCCGATACTGGATCGATGTACGCGATACTACGGTATACTACGCTTGATAAAGATCTAATATTCCAATAAGAATATTTCTGGAGAATTGGGTAGGCATGGCGCTTTGCTAGAAGCCAACCTTGTCTTGTAAATCGGTAAAAACGTAGTACGAGGTACGCACGTGTTTGGATTATCCAATGACCGTATTTACTGCCAACATATCCGGAGATCTCTTGGGTCGCTTCCTGAAGATTCACCTATGATGTTTGATTTGAACTTTATTAATCTTGGATTAATTACGGAGAAACTTTATCTTGGATAAAATGCCTTATTAGGAGAGAGATAACGATTAATTTGGAATTAATCGATAAAATAATATATTCGATATATTATTAAACGAAATTAGATTTCGACGCGAAATTAAAATCGGATTTTAATTCGGGCAAACGAATTAATTTAGAATTAATTCGTTAGCGATCTGAATAGTAATTTCGCTAGGCGAAATTATTTAATTCTCGTCGCGACGGAAATGCGTTAATTCGGAATTAGCGAAACCGAGCCCGAAAGTGTTTGCGAACACATTCATATTTTGAAAAGAGTAGGATCCGCAAATCACATCGCGAAGTCTCATTACTTGACACGAATAGATTATGGATGTATCTAGTCACCTTTAAGGGATGATACATTGTCTCTATTCTCAAGGTAATAAGATGATGCCATTTAATGAATTTTTTTTTGAGGGAAAACCTTCACGGTTTTTGAAGGGTTTTTTTAATTAAAAATTCATTTTGGTAAATCATATCTCATCATTGCTTTTCTTTTTCTTCTCACGGTTTTTGAAACAAATAAAAGAGAAATAGAAAATTGAAAAGACACACTTCCTCTCCTTCTTCTTGCTCACGCCGTGAGCTTCATCCATGGCAGAAAAATTGTTTTACATTTCTCCATTTTGCTAGCACAATAAGGGATCAAAGGAGGTGATAGGGAAACATCCTTGGAGCTTGGAGTACTAGAAGATTTGAAGCTTCTCACACTGTTGTTCTTGGCCGAAAACAGCTCCAAGACTTGAAGCTTCTCTCATTCTTGTTCTTGGCCGAAAAACATCCACCTTGAAGACTCAAGGATTTTCTTCATCATATTCGTCACAAAGCTTTGTAAGTATGATTCCGCCATGCTTCAAGCTTTGCATTTATGATATTTGTATTTCTATGGCTTATTCTTTCTTTGGGACTAATTATAGAAACCAACACGTACCTGGCTACCTAATCCCCATACCCGAGGTGTTGCGGTTGCATCTCCATAACTAGAGTGCCGTAGTGATATCTCCATACCCGGAGTGTCGTACCTGGCAAGCTAAACCCCATCCCCGAGGTGTCACGGTTGCATCTCCATACCTAGAGTTTCGCATTGATATCTCCATACTCGGAGTTCGTACTTTGCAAACTAAACCCCATACCTGAGGTGTCATGGTTGCGTCTCCATACCTAGAGTGTCGCAGTGATATCTCCATACCCAGAGTGTCATACCTGGAAAAACTGATACTGATGTCTCCATACCCGGAGTGCCATACCCGGTACAACTGATGCTGTATCTCTATACCCGGAGTGCCATACCCGGCAGAACTATTGTTGTATCTCCATACCCGGAGTACCATACCCGGCAAAACTGACGCTGTGTCTCCATACCCGGAGTGCCATACCCGGAAAGAAGTGATGTTGTATCTCCATACCCGGAGTACCATACCCGGCAAAACTGACGTTGTGTCTCCATACCCAGAGAGCCATACCCGGGAAGACTATTACTGATAATGATGTGGGCCTCGCCCCTAGAGTGCCATACCCGGCAAGCCTAATATTGAGAATGATGTGGGCCTCGCCCCCAGAATGCCATACCCAGCAAGACTGATACTGATAATGATGTGGGCCTCGCCCTCGGGACTCATCCCCAAAACTAATATTGATGATGTGATGGTTTATTTCAACATATTATACTACCTCTCATGAGATAGCCCTGATAGCTAGACATATTTTCGTCATCAACGAATGCTTCGCGTCGAAACCTGAAAACCTTCAAAATACTCGATACACTCAACTCCGATCGTCTGAATAGTTGATCTGAACTTGACTCCTAGTCTGTGTGTGCCAAGACTCTTTCACAGCTTATTCCTTAAGTAAGCCAACTTGATGATTTTATCTCGGAGAATTGGATCGGCGGGTCTAACCAACCTGGATGTCTTAATCATACTCTGTGATTAATTCGTCATACTCAACATGATATGGTCTTCTTCTTTTTTCCTTGTCTCTTTCTCTGTATTCTTTTCATTCTTTTTCTTTTTTCCTCTTTTTTTCTTTCTTCGACACACCTACCCTTTAAGGTAGCATTTCTCCTTATAGTGGTCCTAATACTCGCCCATGGGTAGTTTCACGCTTATCGGTTATAGGCGGTCTATTTATCTTTTTCTTTTCATTGCATAGACTTTTTCTTCGTTTCCAACCATATCATATATCATAGCATAAGTAAACGAGGATGGACAGCCAGGCAAACGGTCATTCACTGATCCACCATCTCTTCAACTAGTCATTTTGCCAACCACTCAGGCTTCTACTATTGAGATCCCATAATCAATTGCTCGTGAGTCTAGTCGAGATCAATCCATTCAGAATACCGGATGAGAGCACATCTTGCACTTATCGTTTCTAAGGTTTCATCATATAGCAAACAATGTCATCACCGGACATATGCTTAACTATCAAAGACTTCTCTCTCTTTTTCTCTCCCTTTTTCTCTCTCTTTTTCTTCTTTTTTTTTGTTTACTCACTAACTGCACGGAAATCCTCTTTTCCACCACTGATGATGTGGGCCTCATCCCCTGAGATCCATTCCCGAAACTCATACTCATATGGTCCTCAACCCTGGAATTCCTTCCCGAAACTACACTGATATGTGGGCCTCAACCCTGGGATTCCTTCCCGAAAATAACACCGATATGTGGGCCTCAACCCTGGGATTACTACCCGAATTCGATACTATGCTGTCGCTGCTTCTGATTGGCTTGTCTTTGCCACTTTCTTTTTTTTTCTTCAAGACCTGTGAATACAAAACAAAACAAACACAAAAAAGAGTGCAAAATGTGTTATGTGTATGCATGCATGCATGAGTTTCCTATCCCGTCAGGTTAGGTCTTCCGCCAATTCTCTTGGTGATTACTCAGTCTTATTTCTATCAGGCAAAGTACAGCTTCAATCTGTCAATATTGATCGGCTCGGGGAACTCGTTCCCTTCCAAGTCTGACAGTCTCACTGCTCCATTTCCCATTACCTTCTACACTATGTAGGGTCCTTCCCAGTTTGGTCGGAACTTTCCTCTCAGGTAAGTTGTCGACGGCTTAAGCACCAAATCACCCTTTATGATCTTGGTAGGACGCACCTTCTTATTAAATGCTCGAGCCAACCTCTTCTGGTATATGTGCATATGATGCAAGGACTTCATCATCTTCTCATCCATTAATGCTAACTGTTCAAACCACTGCGAGGCCAACTCTTGTTTAGGCAATTCTGCTTCTACTAATACCCCCATGGAATGTATCTCAACTTCCACCGGTAATACAGCTTCCATTCCATAGACCAAAGAGTAAGGCGTGGCTCTTGTTGCCGTTTTTACCGAAGTTTTGTACCCCCACAGGGCATAGGGTAGCTTATCAGCCCAATCTTTGTAATTCTCTGTCATCTTGGCTAAAATCATCTTTATTGTTTTATTAGATGCCTCGACTGCCCCATTTGCTTGCGGTCTGTAAGGTGACGACTTGTGATGGCCTATTCCATACATCTGTAGCTGTGGGAACACAGGATCTGGGGCGACGCATGCTGTCCCGGGCTCGCGGCCCGGTCGGGAGTACAGAATAGTCCGGGGGACTAAACCGGAGAATAATGGAGTCGCCACCTGGTGTGAACCAGGAAAATGAGATTTAAGGCCGCACTCACCCCTCGCAAGGGAAGACCTCAAATCGTTGGATTCGGAATGGTCCCTTACTTATGTCACTTGTAATGAAAGGATTTATGTAATAATTTAATCAAGTTTAAGTAACACTTATTTCCAAGAGTATCATGCTTCTAAATTCACATGCATACATAAACAAGTTCATCACAACATGCAACAGCACATGGCAATCTCATGAACATTTCTCAATCATATGGTAGGGAAAACTAAGAATAACCTAATCATGCTTGAGTACTATCTCATGAACATATTAACCAAATAACATGCTATAGCTTAATCATGCTTGAATATCATCCCAATAACACATCGAATGGATAAATCCAGGAATACAAATAATATGATTGGCTACATAATGCAAGGGAGATCACCCAAAAGGCAGTTGTGCATGAAATATGATGAGACAGACTTAGTTCAGTGTGTGCGCATTCATGTATCGTTCGTAAACGCGTTCGAACGTTAAACAAAAGGTTCGCGTTCGTGTAGCATTTGATAACGCATTCGAACGGATCCAGACCTGATGAAACAAAATGCATGCGCGTTCGAGTAGCGTTTGTAAAATGCATTCGAACGGGAAACAGAAGGTTCGCGTTCGTATAGCATTCGATAACGCGTTCGAATGGATCCAGACCTGATGAAACAAAATGCATGCGCGTTCGAGTATCGTTTGTAAAACGCATTCGAACGGGAAACAGATTGTTCACGTTCGTATAGCGTTCGAAAACGCGTTCGAACGGGAACAGACTTGATGCACAAAATGTGACGCAATACATACATAAAAAAGCAAATAGTGAAATACGAAGCGCAGCGAAGCATCGTGGCGAAGGATTTTAACCTCTCCAATTAGAGGACCTTTCATCGCACTTACTAAGCCCATGCGCTTATCTCAATGCATATAAAAATAAAGACAATAACCTTAGACTTCATATACCCGATTCAACACATCTTACATTCAACCGAATATACGTTAATCGGCGCGGCAAAGCATCATGGTAAAGGATTTTAACCTCTTCCAAATAGGGGACCTTTAATCCGACTTAATAAGCCCATGCGCTTATATCAAACTTAGTATATCCGATTGAACATATCTTATATCCAACCGAACACACATCAACCGGCGCGGCAAAGCATTGTGGTAAAAGATTTTAACCCCTCCAAATACGGGACCTTTAATTCGACTTACTAAGCCCATGCTCTCGATTATATCATGCATACAAAGAATAAAGACAATAATATCAAACTTAGTATGCCCGATTGAACATATCTTGCATTCAATCGAACACACACCAACCGGCGTGGCAAAGCATCGTGGTAAAGGATTTTAACCCCTCCAAATAGGGGACCTTTAATCCGACTTACTAAGCCCATGCGCTCGGTTATATCATACATACAAAAGTAACATGCAGAATTCAAATAACGAAAAATAAATAAATCAAAGCAACATAAAACAAAAGAATGTGCTTTTTATTCAAGTGGTACATGGAGTTGTATCCCGAGTACAGATCATACTACCGTCCATTCGGAATCGACTTTGAAATTTATATCCGGGTTTCCATCCTATATACCACAAGAGGCGACACATTTTCCATTTCATTCAAGCCACAACATGCATCCACAAACGACTCTCATGCGAATAGAATTCAATAAACAATCAAAAGACGAATATAAACTAATGAGAAAAGTGTCCTCAGGTCTAACCTTTTAAATCACTTCTCGGATGTACGGTACACGATCGTCGGAATGGTGGATGCTCCGCAACTCTTGCATTCACTGGTTCACTGCTCTCGTTCATTGTCTTACTATTTTGAGTCGTCGTTCTCCGTCTTATGCTGCTGCTTTTGACTCCGATTCGCTGCCGTTTTGCTACTGTTTTGCTGCTGTATTATAGTTACTATTTTTGGGATGTTTTGGCTACTGTTTTTGGTGTGATTTTCGGTGGTGTTATGGTGTGGTTAGGGGGCTATTTTATGTGTGTTTTAGGGCTGCTGTGTGGCTGACGAAGTGGGGGCAGTGTGTTGAAGGGGCGAAGGTGAGGCAGTTTGTTAATTAGGTTGTGTTTATGACGTTGAAGAACTGTGTGGCATGGGCAGATTTGTGAGGCTTATGGACGTGTTGGGCTGATCGGTTTGTGAAGGTGCTTTTAACGTGAAGGCTTCGGGTTATTTTCTTTTGTGTCTTGTGATTTGTGTGAGT
This sequence comes from Zanthoxylum bungeanum, assembly GCA_019454045.1. NCBI lineage: Eukaryota > Viridiplantae > Streptophyta > Magnoliopsida > Sapindales > Rutaceae > Zanthoxylum > Zanthoxylum bungeanum. Next base: position 338,264 of record SKCR01035429.1, on the reverse strand, counting down.
TGTGTGTATATTATGTGTATGAGCTCGGGGGGTGCATGTCTTGGTTAGAGGTTGTTTATATAGAGAATGGCTAGGGCTTCACCTTGTCTCACAATGAAGGGATTTGATTTAGTGTTGAGCAAGGAAAGTCAAAGATTGAGGGGGGACAAATTCGGTTTAGATTAGGAAGTCAATATCTTTAATTTGTTATAATTGATTTTAATTAGGCATGACATCTTTTTAATTTAGTATGTGATTTTGTTTAGTTAGGAAGTTAATATATTTGATTTGTCTTTAATGTTTATTTTAATTTGGTATGTGATTTTTAGATTTGTTTTGATTTCATCATGTGTTAATTATGTGTTTTAAGTGGGCTTGGGCGTGTGGGCCAAGGCTTGGGCGAATTGGGCTAGATGAGAGGCTAGCAGCAAAACCAGAATTACCGACACCGTTCGAACGCTTCCTCGAACGCGGCACGAACGCCCGCAATCTGTTTGGCGTTCGAATGTATACACGAACGAAAACAGTGAACCTTGTTTATTCTGAATTTCCCCTTCCGATGTACATTTTCCGTGACCTCCGTGACTTAAAAGGTAGTGTCTCCAAATGAGACTCATCATAGGGACTTATATGCAAAAATGCAGTGCCTACAGTAGCATTGCCGTTATTTCTCCTTGAAACTGGACTCCATTGTCTGTTACTATATGGTGCGGCATACCATACCAAAAAATGAGATTCCGAGCTATGAACTTTGCCATCTGCTTCACTGTAACATTACGAAATGATTCGGCTTCCACCTATTTTGAGAAGTAATCTACTGCCACTACAATGAAGAGGTGTCCATTCGATGCGTTCGGTCAAATCTCTCTGATCATATCAATTCCCCATGCTAAGAATGGCCACGGCTCTGACAACCAATGCAACTCTGTATGCGGAAAATGGTTCAAATTACCGTGTGGTTGACAATCATGACAGTGCTTTACCAGCTTCGCGCAGTCAGCTTCCATGGTTGTCCAGTAGAAACCTTATCTTACAATCTTACGAGACAGATTCAACCTGTTCATGTACGGTCCACATACACCGGAATGTACTTCTTCCATTATCTTATGAGCTTCTTCTTTTCTCAAAAACTTCAACTGAATACCATTTTGCTGCCTCTTGTACAGCTCTCCTTTCGAACTTACAAACTGAGAGGCCAAATTCTAAATGACTATTCTATCTTTTCTGCTCGCTTCCTCTGGGAGTTCCCCATGTTCTAAATACCGCTGGATATCATGATACCAAGGTTTCCCGTCGTTAACCTCTACTTCAAATATTCTCTCTATCTCATAAATAGGTTTACTCGCTGTTGTCAACACAAGTGGTCTCATCACCAATTTCTCCGGATTTTCCCAAGTTGCAGCTAATGTTACCAATGCTTCTGCCCTTTAAAGTTTGGCACTGTTGAACCTTTACCCGGCTCAAACTTCATTTTTCCCATGATCCTAGCCACCCTAGGATCCACCCACTCCTCGAAAGTTGCCCACACTTGGAACCTCGTGAAAGGTTGTATTTCCAAAGCGGCCACAACATTATCCACCTCAGCTCGGATGGTGATAATTTCTCCTCCATACGGAAATTGAATCATCTGATGCAGAGTGGAGGGCTTGCCCCCAAGCTTATGAAACCACGGCCTTCCCAACAACAAGGAAAATGTGGCCGGGTTATCCAGTACTGTGAACTCGACCTTGTCCTCAATCGGTACTACCTTGACCACTGCGGCAAAAGTACTCTCAACTCCCCGCTTTCTATCATCATAAGCCTTAATAGTCATATTAGAGGGACTCAGATCCGTCGGCTTCATACCCAGCCTCGCCAAAATCTTCAATAGGCACACATTGATGGATGAGCCATCGTCCACCATCATGCAAGATGTCTTCTTGCTCCTCACTTTAGCTCGGATGAATAAAGGCCTATTGTGGTTTCTCCCCTCAGTCGGGAGTTCTTTCTCAGAAAAGGTTATTTGCAGAGCTTCCTTCTGCACTGATCCGGCAAATATTACGGGATTAGCATCCTCGGGCACTACTATCTTGCTCAATGACTCTACCACAGCTCGCTTGTGCTCTCCAGAAGCACACAAAAACTCCCAGATACTCAATTGTGCTCGGGTTTTCTTCAGTTGCCATAACACTATGTCTCCCTCAGCATTCTCCGTATTCTCGGCCACCTCTCGGCCTTCTGTCAACACTTCCTTCCCCTTTTCTGCAGTATCACTATAAAAGCGCCCACTCCGGGTCATCCCCTTCACCTCTTCTTCATCACTACTCGAGAAATCCTCCCAGAAATTCTTCTTCTGTTCCATATCATCCTCACTGTTGCTATCCCAAATGCCCAGGCAAAAGGCTTGGTGGTCGAAGGTTCGGAGGAAAAGGTCTTCTGGTAGGCCAGAGTTAATCATATAATTTGGCGGGGGGACGGAGTGATAGTTGGGCAAGGGGTTGCGGTACATCTTTGGCTGTTCTTTCTCAGGGTCAGGAATCTTGTGGGAGTCAATCAAGTCTTGGATCTCATGGCGGAGACTGGCACATCTATCGGTGTCATGGTTATTTTGTTGGTGGAATTGGCAGTAGCGGTTCATGTTGAGGTTTGGTGGGGGAGGATTTGGGAGTGTTTAGGTTCCAATGGTTTCATGAGTCCTTGCCTGGTTAACTTCTCAAGCACCTTGAACAAGGGTCTACCCAGGTTAGAAAAATGCCGATTCTTAATGGCAGCAACCTCCGCAGTAACAGGCTTAGCACCCGAGGGCCCTCCGACAGTCCTCATATTCAGACTATAAAACTTCTAATTCTTGGCTTCCTCTTCTTCAATATCCATAACAGTTTCCCTCAACTGTCGGAAATCTACAATCATGGAGGTCATCATCCTCAGTTTGCCATAGATGGAGGGCTTATTACCCTTGATACTATCTTTATTTGGTCTTTCTCTGAGGGCCGAGTCTGCATCTTTAAAAGCTAACCTCTCCGGCGGTCTAAAAGTCTTTAAAGCTCTCCTCCGGTTTTTCTTAGTATTCTCCAAGTCACGGAGAGACAAATCGATTTCTAAGTCTGTAACATATTGCTTCAGAAAATCCTCAGCCAGTTCCCTCCAATCTTCCTTAACCTTTTTTCTCAAGGCTGTGATACCACACTACAGGTGCCCCCTTGAGTGACATCCCAAACATCTTTTGGACTTGGCGCTGTGACAGGCCCACTGAACTCATCACCGAGACATATTGCCGCAGATGGACCCTCGGGTCTCCATTTCCATTAAATTTGGCAATGTCGGGCATTTTAAACTGAGCTGGCAGCTGCTCCTCGAAGGTCATCGCCTCATAATCCAATAAGTCCTCATGTTTCCCCTTCAGTTTACGGGTAACCGACTCCATCTGATCACGGAGCTTCTGTATCTCAGCTTGAGACCCGGCTATTCTCCCAGCGGCATATTCGGCCATATCATCAGCAAACACATGAGCATCGTCATTCAATCCACTTGGAGGGCCCTCATGCTTCTCATTTTCAGATCCTCCCGCAGCGCGGGGCAAATCTATATTAGACACGGCAGCGGTCAGAGCTTGCAGTTGATCAGTAACCTTGGTGATATTGGCTTCAATCTGATCCATGCGAGACCCCTCATTGACGGATTAACTCATATTTACTGACGGACTTTTGATTAGTCTCCCCTCTTCCCTAACCCAATGGGAATCTATGGTGTCTCTTAAGATAGTGTGTCAGTGCATATGCGTGCAATGCATGTAATATATAAGCTCATAAAAATTTTATAATATTTAGCCCATTATCATTTTAAAGTGTTCAATCACATTATTGCGCGGCGCAAACTTATCCCATTTGAAAAGGCCCAACGGGTTTACACTTTGTGATAACATGGCTAAACAACTTCAAATGATAAGAGGCCCACACATAAAATGGCCCATCGGCATTTTAGCAGCTTTTGGCCCAACGGTCAAAGGACACGAACTCGTCCCAGTTTAAATGGCCCAATAAGTTCACATCTTTTCACAAAAGGTCCAACTGGATCCAAATGACGACGGTCCAAAACATAAAACAAATAATTTCTACTAGTTCTACGACTGAGGTTCATACATGGGTTTACGTGAGTGGGGACAAAGGCTCTCGTTGATGAAGGATTTCCCACAACTAGGACTCCCCACTCAAGGGTTCAAGCGACCAAGTGAGCACACCTTTTTTATACCACAAGGTATGTGCCAACGAGTTATGGCGTGTGACTAACTGTCAAATGGACTTCCCGTTGTAAATTCCCTAGAGAGAAAGTGGAGCGAACTCTCTTAAATACCCAAGTCTCTTAGGCTCTTATCGCCTTGGTGACAGGAATAAACAACGAGTCCTCCAAATTAGTCTGTCACAACGAGCTATGGGTAATGATTAACTATGTGCCTTCACAACTTTTCCACATAGGAAGGTAGTGAATGAAGGAAGACACCAAACAATCACCTAGCTTTAACAATGCCTTTGATTAAACCCTCTTAACCCATTATAGACACGATTAACTAAAGCATAAATCACAATCATTACAAGACATTATTTCGGGGCCAATTCTCTAAATCCCCAGTGGAGTCGCCAGACTGTACGACACAGAACATGACGACGCTGTTCTAGGCTCGCGGCCTAATCGGGAGTACCGAATAGTCCCCAGGGGAACTAAACCGGAGAAATAACATGGAGTCGCCACCCGGTGTGATCCAGGAAAATGTGATTTAAGGCCACACTCACCCCTCGTAAGGGAAGACCTCAAACCGTTGGGTTCGGAATGATCCCTTACTTATGTCACTTGTAACGATATGATTTGTGCAATAAAATAACCGAATCTATGTGACATATATGCTCAAAGGTGACTTAGATCTAGTTCTCATTCATGAAAATAAATCCTATGTCTAAGTTTGCATGCCTCGAAAGTAAGTTATTATAGCGGCAAAAATACAATATCACACAACGAACATGTCGAATCATCAAGAACAAAGAACAAATAAATAACTACGTAAACTAAATTCCTAATGCAAAATCAAATAACTAAATCATGCATAAATAAATAACATAATCATATTTAAAGACAAACAATATACTAGACTAAATCATGCTTTAATAATAAATAATCTACTAACTACATCATGCTCAAATACAAGATTGGATGAAACGAAATATGTGTGTCTCTTAAGTAATACATGGCATTGTGTCCCGGGTGCAAACCGCAATACCGTCTATTCGGATTCGGCTACAGAATTTACGTCTGAGATTCCATCAGATATACCACAAAAGAGAACACACATTCCGTTCATCTGGAATTCACATCTGCATCAATCTATAACATTCATGCGAAATAAAGTATTAAAATAAATATAAATGAAAGATAATAAATAAAAACGGTGCCCCCAGGTCTAACCTATTTTGTCGTCTCTCGAAAGCGCGTTACACGGCCGTCGGAAGGGTTGATGCTCCGCAACTCTTCCGATTCACTAATCCAACATTTTTCCTTGCTGTTTCACTGTTTGGGCTGCTGTTTTCACTCCGTTTCGCTGCTGTTTTCACTATATTTTCTGGTTGCTGTTTTACGGTAAATAATGGACTGTTTTGCGGGTTATTTGGACTGGTTTGAGCTGCGATCTTTGGCCTATTTTGAGGAAAGTTTTTGGACTGTTTTTTAGTGCAGTTTTAGGGCTGTTTGGGGGCGTTTTCTGGGGTGGAAAGATGCGGAAAACTGGGTAGTAAGTGGGTGCTATTTGCGGCAGTTTACGGGACTGGACAGTGAGCAGTTTGGGCATGCAGTGACGTGGGATTTGCAGTTGTTTAGGGTGTTTACATGTGCGGTTTTGGTGATGTAGTATGGGTATTATGCGGCTATGAAAGGCTTGTGATGATGGTTTGTTTGGACGGCAATGCAAGGGATTTTATGTATGTCTTATGTGTGAATGCTTGGATGTTTATTGTGACTATTATGCGTGAATGCTCCGAGTTTTGATGTGTGGTGAAGGGTTTTTTTTATAGGCAAATGGATGGGGGCTTTCCTTGTTTGAGAAGGAGAAGGATTTGTGCATTAAAGGGAATATCTTTTAAATTAGTATGTGATAAGGAAATTCTTTTAATTAGGGAAGTGATTTGATTTAATTTGATTTGTTCTTTTTTAGTTAGGGATATGATTTGATTTAATTAGGCAAGGGATCCATGGGATTTATTTAATTTATGAAGGGGATTTGGCTTCATTTATGCATGTGTTAAATGTGATTTTTGTTATTTATGATGGCTATGGGCGTGTGGGCTTGGTCCATTTAATGGGATTGGTGTGTGGTTTAGTGATGTGTGGGCTTGGGTGTGTTTTGAAACGAAGGTCCAACAAGCGAACCCGAAGCTAATCCAGCGAATTAAATCCAACAAAAATGTCTATTTCTTGACTTTTCCCTTCCGACGTCTGTTTCCCGCGACTTTCACAATTAAAGAGGTAGTGTCTCCATACGAGACTCATCATCGGGACTTATATGCAAAAATGCAGTGCCTACAATTAGATTTAGAATCTAAGTCGCAAAGGGACATTAAAAAGTGTAATTATTTAATTTGGAATTAAATGTGAATGAGTATTGAATACAAATTAAATTGCATTTAATATTGTAGTTTGATATAATTCAAGAATTTTTACTTTGAGTATTTATTCTTAAACGAGTTGGACTCGCGCAAATCAAATCGTTGTTTGAACATTGGATGGTCATTAATTAAAGATTAATTAATTGGATTAGATTGATTGATAACATGTTTTGTGTGAATACATGGATGTGATGTATGAATAATGTTTATCGGATGGATATTAGATGGGTGAGGGCAATTTTGGAATTATTGTAATAAATTTAGAATTTATTAAATTGGACCTGCGCGTCCAGCCTATTACCTCTTGACTCTTTGTATTTCTCTTCTCACCTATTCCCCTCAATGTAAATGAGGTTTCTTTAGAAGTGTTATGTAATTGGGTAGAAGTATGAATAGTGCTAGCGGGAGAGAGGAATGGGAGAGAGTTGTTATAGGAACAAAATCTTTTAAATATCCATCCACATATCATTATTAATTTATTTACTGTGCCTTATTATGCTTTTAGAATGCATGTTTAAGGGTGTATGATGAGACCTAATCAAAGATAATTAATTGGTTGCCAATTACGCGAAAAACCCTCAACAAATATTAAGCGTTTTCCTTCCATTGAGTGATTCATTCTCAAGATCCAAGATTGGCACTGGTTTGTTGGCCAAAGTCAAGACCTTTATCCATCGCGGATGTGTTTGAATCATGAAGGCTTTGTTCCATATCGTATGTCTTGTCCAAGTTGTGTTTTGTTGGCCAAAGTCAAGATCACTTCTTGTCCATCGACATCGATCATGAAGCTTTCCAAAGTCAATGGGTCCCGCTTAACTGGAATCATTAAGCTTGTTGTGCCAAAGCCAATGCTTAGTTGATTCAGAGGAAAAAGGTTAGGAATATATTGGCATATATTGTATATATGTTTCGGACTTGGATGACCACCTACTGGATCTAGGAATTGGATGAGATCCAATTGATCTTAGTGATCTAGCTAGTTAAATATCATACAGCTTGTTGGCCAAAGTCAATGTTGTGTGTTATTTAACGGGATCTTAGCCCACTAGGAAGCTAGGTTTCCCTAGTACTCAACAGAGGGTTAGAGGCTCGCCGAAAAATAGTGGGAGGCAAGTATTAAATTTGCAATTTCGTTAAGATACTTGCCAATACACGCTCATTTCATTTTTCGTCATATATTAATAAATATATTAATTGGACTAATATTTAATTGTTGTTTTAATTAAACAGTTGGACTGTATTCAAACTACTTCAATTTATAGTTGATTATATAATTGGATTATAGTAATCAATATATTTGAATTTAACCAATCAAATTATAGTTGATTATATAGTTAGATTATAGTAATCTTTATATTCAATTGTACCTGAAATCGTTGATAGGATAGTTGGACTATTGGAATCAAGATAACTGAAAGATTAGCGTTTAGAACATAATCCTGGGTGAAAATGTGTCTTTAAACGGCTTTAATTTTCTAAATGGGAATAGAACCTCATGATAGTCCTGGGAACTGAGAAGTTATTCTATTTGATAGAAAAACATCTCGGGCCTGAGCCCGGAGTTGAGCAAATAGTGGAGCATGAGTTTTGGAAGACTCAGGGTGATGATAATTTAGTGCTCAATCTGTTATGCTTACCGCAATGACTCTTTAATTCCGTCGTCAGAATTAAGGATTAGATCATTATACCATGATGTTCAAATTAAAGGATCTTCATAGATCTATTCTTAGATCTTAGAAGTACGAATTGCAAAAGAAGCTATTTCGCTCGCGTATGTCAGAGGGTACATCTATCGAGCACTAGGTGTCACAGATGATTGCTGACATCGATCAGCTAGGTTAGCTGGGCATAACCTACGTGGCCGAGACAACCAAAGATGTGATCTTATAGTTTCTACCTGAAAGCTGGGCAGGTTCATTGTGAACCAAGACTAAACTCTTGGAGAGTTGACGGCTACGCTCAAGGAGGCAGTGCCAAAGCTTCTAAAAGGGGCAAAGGCAAAATCATCACAGTCTTCTAGGAAGACAAAGGACATATCCCAAGATGCCTGCCTAAACTGTGGCAAATGGGGTCATTGGATGCGTGACTGCCGTATGGACAAGGCGGACATGAAGGAAGTGAAAGCGTTGCAAGGCTCCGGCTTCAAGTATGTTTGTCATAAACATGTGCACTGCTGGTTTTAAAATAGGATTTTAGATACTGGATGTGGTACATAAAATTATGTACTGATGTGCAGAATCTGCTAATTAGCAGGAGACTGGCTTCAGATGAGATCGACCTGCGAGTCGAAAACGGGACGAGAAACGCTGTTTTAACCGTAGAATCCTAAGTTTTGGAACTGCCCTTTGGGCATGTACTTAAATTAGGAAACTAATATAATGTACCTAGTTTGACTAGAAATATTATCTCTATATCAGAGTATAACTCGTTGCAGGTATACCTTTATATTCTAGAACACTAAAGTGTTTTATTTTATAAAGATGATATTAAGATAAACACATTAGATGTGAATAACAGTATTTATATTTAGAATATAAATGAATCTCAAATGTATGGCATGACAAACAAATAGCTCAAACTGAATTAATCAGATGAGACTTATTTGTGGCATTGTTGTCTGGGACACATTTAAAACGACTCGTATATCCACACTTTCGAAGAGTGGGTACTAGGACAGATTTGATCCTATTTAAATGATGTCTACGAATCTAGTTTATTAGGTAAAGTGCCTAAAACACTTTTTACTTGGTAAAAGTACAAGTGCCATCGATCTGTAAGCCCTCGTTCATATTGACGTAAGTGGGCCCATGTCTAGCTAGGCTAGATGTGGATATGAATACTTTGTAACCTTTATGGATGTGGCATCACATTACGGTTATGTGTTTCTTTTGAAACACAAATCGGAAACTTTTGATAAATTCAAAGAGTTTCGACACGAAGTATAAAAACATATCGGCAAGAGTATTAGAACATCATGATTGGACTGTGATGAAAATACTTAAGCAATAAGTTTCTCAATTACTTGAAAGAGTATAGTATTCTTTCAATGTGGACTCTTCACGGAACACCTCAATTTGACGGTGTGTCCGAACTGAGAAACCGAATTTTTTTGGGCATGATAAGGTTAATCATGGGTCACTCTGAGCTACCATTTTCCTTCTAGGGATACGCATTAAACAGTGCAATACTTATTTTGAATAAGGTTCCATGAAAAATCTGTTAGACAGATTTCGTATTAGATATAAACAGGAAAGAAACTGGGTTTCTCATTCCTGAATATTTGGGAATGCCAAGCATATGTTTGGATGATACCAAACTAGAACCCAAATCGGATAAGTGCCTAATTTGTGGGTTATCCTAGGGTAACCAAAGTATAGTACTTATACAACTCACAAGAGAACAATTTAACTGTTGTTCTCCATGCGATTTTCCTAAAAGGAATACATATATGCAGTGGTAAGTGGGAGGAAAGTAAAACTCGATGAAGATCGGAGTATTACTGTTCCAGGCACCGATTCCTTAATGGAACACAAACAGTTCATCATGGATGAAACTGTACCATAATCTTAGAATACACAAGAACCGCGTAAGTTGGAGAGAGTCAGAAGGTAACTTGGGAGGTATGGGTTTTTGATCTCACCTCGTAAAGATGTCAATCTTATTGAGGAATACGAACCGGGTACGTATGAGGAAGTGATACAAGGTATCGACTCCTTTTATGGCAAAGTGCCATGATGTCCGAAATGGATTCCATGTATACCAACCAAGTTTAGACACTAGTTGTTGTACCGGAAGGCATTGTGCCTATTGGTACTAAATGAGTCTTCACAAAGACATACATGGATGGCAACATACCAACGTACAAAGCTAGGCTTTTAGCGAAAAGGTATCGTTATCAACATTGTGTCAATTACAACGAAACCTTTTATCCGTTGCCATGGTTAAATCCATTTGGATAATGCTTGCTAATGCTGCATGTTTCATTTATGAAATATGGCAGCAGAACGTCAAGACCGCTTTCCTTAAATGAAAACCTTTTGGAGGATGTTTACAACATCCTAACGGTTTTGTCATACCAAAATAAGCAAACAAGGTTTGCAAGTTAATTCGATCTATTTATGGATTGAAACAAGCATTACGTTATTGGAACTAAAGTTTTGATAAGATCATAATGGTCTATGATTTAATTCAAAACGAATATAATTCTTGTGTATATATATAAGAAGGTTAGTGGGAGCGCACTGACAATGATTGTCCTATATAATGATGACATATCATTTCTTGGAAATGACATTCCCATAATACAATCAATGAAAGCTTGGCTTTCATTAAAATTCTCTGTAGATTACTTGGGAGAGACAACCTTTATTCTATAAATAAGGATCTACTGGGATACATCTAAAAGTTATTGGCACTCTCCGAGAACTCGTACATTGAAATATATGTACACGACCTGGTGTCTCATATGCTTTGAGCACATGGAGTCACAATCAGGCCAATCCAGGTAATGGTCATTGGATTGATGTTAAGAACATCCTTAAGTATCTTAGAAGAACTAAGGATGCTTTCTTAAGCTATGGAGAATGAGAACTTGAAGTGACTTGGTTCACCGTTGCAAGTTTCCAAACCGACAAATAAAAATGACTATAAGTCGATATAAGGGTACTATATAGTTTGAATAACATAACAGTGTGCTGGAAATCTTCCAAGCAAGATACTGTTGCCGAATAAACAACAAAAGCGGATATTGCTGCAGCTGAGGCAGCAAAAGAAGCAATTTTGGATCTGTAAAATTCCTCATTATATTAGGAGTAGTTCTGTTAGCAGCTGAGCTAGCTACAGCACAGGCCAAAGAATTAATGGTCTCATCAACGATCCAAATATGTACTTCAACTGTTTCATCTAATTCGTCGGATCATACATCGTGGTGATGTGATGATCGAATAAATCGCATCAGATGATAACTTTCAAATCCGCTGATGAAGCTGTTTCTCAGCAGAAGTTTGAGCGACCCGTACATAGTTCAAGTATAGGACACTTGAGTGATTGGCTATAGGCCAAGTGGGAGATTGTTGGACAATTATGACCTATAGCATCACTATTTGTACATAACATGGTGTTGTTGTACAAATTAACTATGTGACAAAGGAAATTTCTCTTTTATCATTTGTAATTTGATTACCGGGATATATAAATTATAAAAGTCCATATGATTAGTTCCGGATTAATAAGATATGAGACAATATTAATCCATTAAGGTTTAATCATTAAAATATCCCTAGTAGTAGTATTATCGAGATTGGACATCGATAATACGGAATAGACTAGTATTGCACATGTGCGCGTTGTGGGAGCATAACGTTATAGTTCTCATATATTTAAGTACTGGATACTTATGCAAGTGTAATAGGAGGTTGTGTTTACCGATGGTACGGAAACAGCTTCGCTCTGGATAGACCCCTCGGAATTCCATTGGTACTATCACTATGTGTCTATGGAAGTCCGAATCAGGGTAGGTGTATTTGGTCTTAACCTGAGACTTACATCGCTAATACTTGCGACAATCAATATACTTTGGTTTTGGTCGTCTAGGGATTTAACAGGTTCTGTTTACGCTTCTTCTAGGTATATTGAGAATCGTAGTGTATTTTATGTGATGTCAAGATGGAAGTATCACTCCAGTCATATGGAGATGATGATCACGCAGGATATGGAACTAGTACTCTTTAATACTGCAGTCATCGGGATAATATGACTAGGTCATACTTATCTGATTATAAAGACTAGTTACCAGAGATCCGATATATGCTTCGTACGGGGCAGACACAATCCAGCCCCAGGCCTAGCATGTGACATTGATACTGGATCGCAATACGCAATACTACGTATACTACGCCTGATACAGATTATATATTCCATTAAGAATATTTCTGGAGAATTGGGAAGGCACGGTGCTTTGCTAGAAGCCAACCATGTCTCGTAAATCGGTAAAAACGTAGTACTAGGTACGTACGTGGTCCCCAAGGGGTGTGGCTTGGTGGTGTAGGGTCCAGGATCTCACCTTGAGGTTCAGGGTTCGAATCCAGGGGGTGCACTTCTTGTAAGAGCCTGGGATAGCTGGTGGTTTTACCTGCGCCGCGGCCCAGAATGGGTGGTTTGGTGCGGCGGGTTTCCATCGTTTCCAAAAAAAAAAAAAAATATGTACGTGTTCGGATAGTCTGACGACCGGATTTACTGCCAACATATCCAGGGATCTCATGGGTCGCTTCCGAAGATTCACCGATGACGTATGACTCGAACATAATTAATCTGGGATTAATTAGATGATAGAGAAAATTAAGCTAGGATTAATTACAGAGAGATTTTATCTGGGATAAAATACTATTTATAGGGAGAGAACGATTAATTTGGAATTAATTGATAAAATAATATATTCGATATATTAAACGAAATTAGATTTCGTCGCGGAATTAAAATTGAATTTTATTTCGGGCTAACGAATTGATTTAGAATTAATTCGCGAGCGACGTGAATAGTAATTTTGCTAGGCATAATTATTTAATTAAATTTGATTTAATTACGTCGCAAAGAAAGTTCGTTAATTCGGAATTAACGAACCCGAGCCCAGAATGTGTTTGCAGGCCCACTCGCATTTTTAATAAAGTGCGGCCAACAAGTCACATCGCAAGTCACATCGCCAGTCACTTTAGTGATGGAAGTCAAGTATATCTCATATGCCTCAACATTGGTAGTCTCATGTATACTATGTTATCCACGAGACCAGACTTTTGCTTTATAGTGGGAGTAGTCAGTAGGTTCAGTCTAACCCATGATTAGATCTTTGGGTAGCTGTGAAATATTCTCAAGTATCTTAAGAGAACAAGAAATGATATGATTGTATATTCTGGTGAGGATATGATCCTCAGGAGATATACGGACTCTGATTTTCAGACGGATTTAGATTCTAGGTGTTGGATAATATGACCCATAGTGTCACTATTTGTACAGATCATAGTGTTGTTGTACAAATTAACTATGTGACAAGGAAATTACACTCTCATCATTTGTGATTAGATCACCATAGATGTATAAATGAAGAGAGGTCCATATGATTAGTTCCTGGATTGAGAATGATATGAGACAGTATCAGTCCACGAAGGATTAATCATTGAATATCCCTAGTCGTAGTATTATCGAGACTGGACATCGATAATGCGGAATAGGCTAGTATTGCACTTGTGCACGTTGTGAGGGCACACCAGCATAGTTCTCATATATTTAAGTATAGGATACTTATGCAAGTGCGATAGGAGGTTGTGTTTCACCGATGGTACGGGAAACAGCTTCGCTCTGGATAGACCCCTCGGAATCCCATTGGTATTATGACTATGTGTCTATGGGAGTCCGACATCAGGGTAGGTGTATTTGGCCTTAACCTGAGACTTGCACCGCTAATGCTTACGACAATCAATATACTTTGATTGAGGTCGTCAGGACTTTAACCGGTTCTGGTACGCCGATTTTGGGTATATTGAGAATCGTAGAGTATTGGGTGTGATGTCAAGATGGAAGTATCACTCCAGTCATAGTGGAGATGATGTCACGCAGGATAAGGTATTAGTACTCTTAAGTGCTGGCCGGCCATCGGGATATTATGACAAGGTCATGTATATCCGATTATAGAGACTAGTTACCAGACATCCGACATGTGCTTCGGACGGGGCAGACACTTATCCAGCCCCAGCCCTAGCACGTGACTATCTGATACTGGGCTGATATACACGATACTTAGTAGACTACGCCTGATATAGATCTTATATATTCTTATAAGAATATGTCCGGAGAATTGGGTAACTTGGTGCTTTGCTAGAAGCCGACCTTGTCTCGTAAATCGGTAGAACGTAGTACTTGGTACGTACGTGATTCGGATACTCCGACGACCGTATTTCTACTACTGCCACATATCCGGGGATCTCATGGGTCGCTTCCCAATAATCCACCCTATGACGTATGACTCTCACTCTTTAATTAATCTGGGATTATATAGTAGAGAGAGAAAATTAATCAAAGATTAATTACGGAGATATTTTATCTAGGATAAAATATCGTCTAAAGAGAGAAAACGATTAATTCGGAATTAATCGATTAAATTAATATATTTGATCTATTAAACGAAATTGGATTTCGACGCGGATTGAAATTGGATTTTAATTCGGGCGAACGAATTAATTTAGAATTAATTCGTTAGCGACGTGAATAGTGAATTCGCTAGGCGTAATCATTTAATTACGACGCGACGGAAAATTCGCTAATTGAGAATTAGCGAACCCGAGCCCGAGTGTGATTGCGAGCGCATTCGTATTTCGAATTCGAGTGCGGCAACACAAGTCGCATCAAGCGTCAAATCATTAGTCGCATCAAGCGTCAAATCACTTGTCACTTTGAGTGATGTGACTTGACAACATGTCACTTTATTAAAGTGACTTGATGTGAATAGTGATGGAGTTGACATGAATAGTGAAAGCTAGTGGAGGGAAAACTTTTGGTTTTTGGCTCCAAAATTCATTTAATTTATTGGATAAAATTAAATGGAGATTGATTATTATTTTAGGAAAAATATATAATCAAAAGCTTTTACAACTTTTACACAAGTCAACACATTCATCTCTCTCCATTTCTCTCCACACTCTCACTCACACAAATGGGCAATATTGCTCACTGTTTTTCTTTGTAAAAGCCGAGCAAAGGGGAAGCCAAGAGTGGATTTTTATGGTAAAAATTCAAGTGCTAGCACACTTACGAGACTTGCGAAGGTGGTAGGGAGGTTCACCCATGAGCCGGGATCCGTCCGATGAATCTTGGAGCTCCGTTTCGCAGCTCAAAATTCTGATTTGGAGGGCAGTGAACTGCACACAGTTGGCGCCAAAACAGTGGGCCTTTTGGGCTTCATTCGTCTTCAAATCGTCTCAACCGATCGATGTGAGTATTCCGCTACCTCCTTTGATGTGTTCACACATTTTTTCATTGCTTGTTTGATCTTGGGACCTTAGAATAAACATAACAATGGCATCAAGAGCTATAGGTTCAAGCATGAAAATGTAGGGCTTAAAATTGGGCATTTTGTATTTGAGCATGATTTTGTGAAATTGGATTTTAAGCATGCTTAATATATGTTGTATTGAAGATTGATTTGATCAATTTCAAGAAAATGTGTTTGGAACAATTTTCCCCAAATTTGTGATGTTGGCCGAATGTGTATGCTATTTGGAGTTCTTGGAATTTTTTGATTTTAGTTCATTGGATGAATTAGAATCATTAAGGATAATGTTAATTTAAAACTAATTTGATTGGATTTTGAATTGAACAAAAATCCCCAAATTATTTCACCTTGGCCGAATCTAATTTGCCCTTGAAAGTCTTGGATTTTTGATTTTTTGAACATTGGATATGTATGAAATCATTCGGGATGAGGATTTAAATCGATTGTGAATTAATTGGATTGAATTCGAATCGGATAAAAATCCCTATCTTGGCCGAGACCTTTGAGCATGTATATGGGTTTGATTTTTTCATTTATGTGTTGGACATGTGATAATGATAATGAACATGATTAATTGGACTAATTTGGTGTTTTAGAATATTGATTTGGGTGATTAATCATGTTATGCACTTTAGGTAATTAATTTGCGAAATTGGATTTGTGTAATTTAATGAATTAGGCCTTTAAATTGGATTTGGGCTTATTAAGTTGTAATTGGGCTTATTGGGCTTGATTTTATCAAGATGGTTTAGGCTAAATGGATTGGATCCAATTGGGCCCAAAACCACTACCATAAAGCCCAAATGTGACTTAATAAACCTTTAAAGTTTGATTGGGCCTAATGGACCTAATTGATTTCTGGGCTTATGGGGTTACTCCTTGATTGGGCTTTGGTTGCCGAAGCCCACGCCTTAAAGAAATTAATTAAAGCCCATTAGACTTGATTGAATTGACGTTGGACGTTAATCGGGCTTTGAGACCCGACACGATTAAATTTGGAATTTAAGTCGAAAAGGCTTATTAAATAAAGTGTAGTATTTAATTTGGAATTGAATAGTGAATTAGTATTAAATACATATTAAATTTGATTTAATGTTGTAGTTTAATTTAATTCATGAATTCGTACCTTGAGTACTTATTCGCAAAACGAGTTTGACTCGACCAAAAATCAAATCGTTGTTTGACATTGGATGATCACATAATTATCAGATTAATTAATTTGATTAGATTGATTGATAGCATGCTTATGTGTGAATACGTGGTTGTGATGAATGAATAATGTATATCGGATGGATATTAGTATGGTGGGGCAATTTTGGAAATTGTTGTAATAAATTCGATTTATTAATTGGACCTGCGTGTCCAGCCTTATCACCTCTATTCTCTTTGTATTCTCTTCTCACATATTCCCCTCAATGTAAATGAGGTTTCTTTAGAAGTGTAGTGTAACGGGTAGAAGTAATACAAGTGCTAGCTCGAGTGAGAAATGGAGAGATTTGATCTAGGATCAATGTGTTAAGTATCCATCCGCATATCATTATTATTTTATTTTCATATGCGCTTTATTATGTATTTAGAATGCATGTTTAAGGGTGTATGATGATGAGACCTTAACAAAGATAATTAAATTGGTAGCCAACTTGCACGCGAAAAACCCTCATCAAATATCATGCGTCTTTTCCTTCCATTGAGTGATTCTTACTCAAGATCCTAGATTGGCATGGGTTGTTGGCCAAAGTCAAGCCCTTGTCCGTCGAAGATGTGTTTGAATCACGAGGCTTTGTTCCATATTGGTGTCTTGTCCAAGTTGTGGTTTGTTAGCCAAATCAGACCACTTCTGACCACTTGAACGACATTGATTACGAAGCTTCCATGGTCAATGGGTCCACGCTTGACTGGGATCACTAGGTTTGTTGTGCCAAAGCCAAGGCCTAGTTGATTCAGAGGAAAAAGGTTAGGGTATATATTCGATATATAGGCATATATAAGATATATGTTTCGGACTTGGAT
This sequence comes from Zanthoxylum bungeanum, assembly GCA_019454045.1. Lineage (NCBI taxonomy): Eukaryota > Viridiplantae > Streptophyta > Magnoliopsida > Sapindales > Rutaceae > Zanthoxylum > Zanthoxylum bungeanum. Next base: position 320,609 of record SKCR01035429.1, on the reverse strand, counting down.
GTCCACCTACTGGATCTAGGAGTTGGATGAGATCCAATTGATCTTCGAGATCTACCTAGTTAATTATCATACAATTTGTTGGCCAAAGTCAAGATTGTGTGATACTTTAACGGGATCCTAGCCCACTAGGAAACACGGTTTCCCGAGTACTCGACAGAGGGTTAGAGGCTCGACGAAAAATAGTGGGAGGCAAGAATTGAATTTGCAATATTCGTTCAATTACTCGCCATACGCGCTCAAACAAATATCACTCGTCACATAAATTAAAAGTATTAGTTGGACTAATATTTAATGTTGTTTAATAAATATAGTTGGACTATATACAAACTTATTCAATTATAGTTGATTAAATATTGGATTATTGTAATCATTATAATAAATAGTACCTAATATAAATTGATTAAATAGTTGGACTATTGAAATCAGAAAGAATTGAAAAGTTGGATATTTAAATATAATCTAGGATTAAAATATTTTAAATGATTTAATTTTCAACTTGGGAATAAATAATAGGTTACTTTATTTGATAAAATAACTTATTGAACCTAAGCCCAAAATTAAGCAAATAAGTAGAGCGTAAATCTTTGGAAGATTTATGTGATGATGACTTTAGTGCTTAATTTAAAATACTTGTCAAAATCTATGTTTAGATTAATAAGTATTAAAATTGCAATAAATAATATTCTTGGAGAATTAATTGACTATTCTAGAGGTGAAAAGTCAAAGTTTGCAATTGGGCATGTAGCACAAGGTGCACATTTTTCAATATTCTAAAACCCAAGGCTTGGCCAAAAGTTTGTGGAATATTGAAAAGGAAAATTGACATATCCCAAAGTGACTACCATTTGGATATGGCAGACACGAAGGAATTAAAGAAGGGCAAGGCTCTTACTTTAAAAATGATTGTCAAAGTTATGTTCACTACTAGTATTGAAATTAGATTTTAAATACTTAGTGTGGTACATAAAATATATGTATTGATGTTCAGAATCTGCATTGAGCAGGATACTGACTTCAAGCTGAGATTGCTCTGCGAATCGGAAACGGGACGAAAGTCGCTGTTTCGACCGTAGATACCTAAGTTTAGGAACTACCCTTCGGTGTGTACTTAAATTAGGAATTGTTATAATGTAACTAGTTTGACTAGAGAAATTATCTCTATATCAGTGTTTAATCCATTGTGGATAAACCTTTATATTCTAGAACACTAAGTGTTTCATTATATAAAGATGATACTGAGATAAACACATTAGATGTGAATAACAGAATCTATATTTTGAATATAATTAAAATCTCAAAACATATAAAATGACAAATAAATCTCAAATTGATTTGATCAAGTAGAGACTTATTATATGGCATTGTTGTCTAGGACAGAATTAAACAAGACTCGTATATCCGCACTTTTGAAGAGTGGGTACTTGGACTGATTTGACTATCAAATAAAGTCTACGAATCTAGTTTGTTAGGTAAAGTACCTAAAACACTGTTTACTTGGTAATAGTGTAAGTGCCACCGATCTGTTAGCCCTATTCATGGTGAATTTAGTGGGCCCATATCTAGCTAGGCTAGATGTGAACATGAATATTTCGTGACCTTAACGGATGTGGCATCACGTTATGGTTATGTGTTTCTTTTGAAGAACACAGATCGGAAACTGTTAGAGTTTCGACACGAAGTAAATAAACAGATCGACTATAGTATTATGCCGTCACGGTAAGACCGTAATGGAAAATACTTAAGCAGTAAGTTTCAAATATACATGAAAGAGTACAGTATTCTTTCAGATGAGGACTCCTCTCGAGACACGTCAGTTTGACGGTGTGTCCAAACTAAAAACCGAATTTTGTTGGACATGATAAGGTTTATCACGAGTCGCTCTGAGCTATCATTTCCTTCAACAGGATATGTATTAACAGTGCAAAACTTATTTAGAATAAGGTTCCATGAAAAACTGTTTGACAGATATCATATAGGATATGAACGGAAAGAAACATGGTTTCTCATTCCTAATAATTTTGGTATGCCAGGCATAAAGTTTGGATGATACCAAACTAATGACCCAAATTGGATAAGTGTCATACATAGGTTATCCTAATGGAGACCATAAGTATAGTACTTATAAATCTCACATGAGAACAATATGATTTTTGCTCACCATGCGGTTTTCCTGAGAGGAATATCGATATGCAGTGGTCAGTGGGAGGATAGTGATACTCGATGGAAATGGAGTAATACTATTAAAGGCACGAAGTCCTTAAAGGAACACAAACAGTTCATCAATGATGAATCTGTACCATTAATCTTCGAATACACAAGAACCTCGTAGATCGGAGAGAGTCAGAAAATAACTTGGGGTATTGGTTTCTGATCTCACCTCATAAAGATATTAATCTTATGGAGGTATATCAACCGACTACGTTTTAAGGAAGTGATACAAGGTATCGACTCCCTATCATGGCAAAATGCCATGAGTCCGAAATGGATTCCATGTATAACAACTATGTTTGGATACTAGTTGTTGTACCGCAAGAAATTGTGCCTATTGGTACTATAAACGTCTTCAAGGAAGACTACATGGATGGCAACATACCAACTTACAAAGCTAGGCTTTTGACCGAAAGGTATCGTTATCAACATTTGTTAATAACGGTTCAACCTTTTACCTGTTGCCATGGTAAATCCATTTTGAAGATGCTTGTTGATAACTGCATATTTCATTTATGAAATGTGTCAGTTGTAGATCAAAATCGCTTTCCTGAAAAAGGAAACCTTTTGGAGGATGTTTACAACATCCTGACGATTTTGTATAACCGACAAACAAGGTTTGCGGGTTATTCGATCCATGTTTGGATTGAAGCAAGCATAAGGTTATTGGAACTGTCGTTTTGAAATAATCATAATGGTTTATGATTTGACTCAAAACGAAATGATTCTTGTGTATATAAGGAGGTTAGTGGGAGAGCACTGATAATGAAATTCCATAAAGCAATTGGTGAAAGCTTGGGTTTCATAGAAATTCTCCGTAGAATTCTTGGGAGTAACAACCTTTATTCAAGGAATAAAGATCTACTGGGATAGATTTGGAGTTGTTAACACTCTCTGGGAAATGGTACATTTAAAATGTACTTGATATGGTGTCTTATATGCTTTGAGCATATGGAGTCACAATCAGGACAATCCAAGTGATAATCACTGGATTGAAGTTAAGAACATCTATTAGTATCTCAGAGAACTAAAGATGTTGTCTTAACTATGGAGAATGAGAACTTGAAGTGATTGGGATCACTGCTGCAATTTTCCAAACAGTTAATACTGTGGTACTATAAAGTTTGAATAACGGGACACTGAGCTGGAAATCTTCCGAGCAAGATATTGTTGCCGAATAAACAACAAATGCGGATTATTGATGCGGCTGAGGCAGTAATAGAAGCCATTTGGGTCGAAAATAAATCTAATTAAATTAGATATAATTCTGTTAGCCGCTGAGCTGGGCGTCAACACAGTCTAAAGAATTAAAGGTCTCATCGACGATCCAGATATATACTTCTATATTCATCTGATTCGTTCGGATCATACATCGTGGCGATGTGATGATCGTATAAATCGCATCAGATGATAATCATGGAAATCCGCTGACGAAAACTTTTCCTCAGCAAATTTGAGCAAACCGTACATAGTTCGGGTGTACGACACTTGAGTGACTGGCTATGTGCCAAGTGGGAGATTGTTGGATAATATGACCCATAGCGTCACTATTTGTACAGATCATAGTGTTGTTGTACAAATTAACTATGTGACAAGGAAATTGCACTCTCATCATTTGTGATTAGATCACCATAGATGTATAAATGAAGAGAGGTCCATATGATTAGTTCCTGGATTGAGAATGATATGAGACAGTATCAGTCCGCGAAGGATTAATTATTGAATATCCCTAGTCGTAGTATTATCGAGACTGGACATCGATAATGCGGAATAGGCTAGTATTGCACTTGTGCGCGTTGTGAGGGCACAACGGCATAGTTCTCATATATTTAAGTATAGGATACTTATGCAAGTGCGATAGGAGGTTGTGTTTCACCAATGGTACGGGAAACAGCTTCGCTCTGGATAGACCCCTCGGAATCCCATTGGTATTATGACTATGTGTCTATGGGAGTCCGACATCAGGGTAGGTATATTTGGTCTTACCTGAGACTTGCACCGCTAATGCTTACGACAATCAATATACTTTGATTGAGGTCGTCAGGGACTTTAACCGATTCTGGTAACGCCGATTTTGGGTATATTGAGAATCGTAGAGTATTGGGTGTGATGTCAAGACGAAGTATCACTCCAGTCATAGTGGAGATGATGTCACGCAGGATAAGGTATTAGTACTCTTAAGTGCTGGCCGGCCATCGGATATTATGACAAGGTCATGTATATCCGATTATAGAGACTAGTTACCAGACATCCGACATGTGCTTCGGACGGGGCAGACACTTATCCCCCAGCCCTAGCACGTGACTATCCGATACTGGGCCGATATACACGATACTTAGTAGACTACGCCTGATATAGATCTTATATATTCTTATAAGAATATGTCCGGATAATTGGGTAGACTTGGTGCTTTGCTGGAAGCCGACCTTGTCTCGTAAATCGGTAGAACGTAGTACTTGGTACGTACGTGATTCGGATACTCCGACGACCGTATTTACTGCCAACATATCTGGGGATCTCATGGGTCGCTTCCCAATAATCCACCGATGACGTATGACTCGCACTCTTTAATTAATCTGGGATTATATAGTAGAGAGAGAAAATTAATTTAGGATTAATTACGAGATATTTTATCTAGGATAAAATATCGTCTAAAGAGAGAAAACGATTAATTCGGAATTAATCGATTAAATTAATATATTTGATATATTAAACGAAATTGGATTTCGACGCGGAATTGAAATTGGATTTTAATTCGGGCGAACGAATTAATTTAGAATTAATTCGTTAGCGACGTGAATAGTGAATTCTCTAGGCGTAATCATTTAATTACGACGCGACGGAAAATTCGCTAATTGAGAATTAGCGAACCCGAGCCCGAGTGTGATTGCGAGCGCATTCATATTTCGAATTCGAGTGCGGCAACGCAAGTCGCATCAAGCGTCAAATCATTAGTCGCATCAAGCTTCAAATCACTTGTCACTTTGAGTGATGTGACTTGACAACATGTCACTTTATTAAAGTGACTTGATGTAAATAGTGATGGAGTTGACATGAATAGTGAAAGCTAGTGGAGGGAAAACTTTTGGTTTTTGGCTCCAAAATTCATTTAATTTATTGGATAAAATTAAATGGAGATTGATTATTATTTTAGGAAAAATATATAATCAAAAGCTTTTACAACTTTTACACAAGTCAACACATTCATCTCTCTCCATTTCTCTCCACACTCTCACGCCCAAAATGGGCAATATTGCTCACTGTTTTTCTTTGTAAAAGCCGAGCAAAGGGGAAGCCAAGAGTGGATTTTTATGGTAAAAATTCAAGTGCTAGCACACTTACGAGACTTGCGAAGGTGGTAGGGAGGTTCACCCATGAGCCGGGATCCGTCAGACGAAGCTTGGAGCTCCGTTTCGCAGCTCAAAATTCTGATTTGGAGGGCAGTGAACTGCACACAGTTGGTGCCAAAATAGTGGGCTTTTTGGGCTTCATTCGTCTTCAAATCGTCTCAACCGATCGATGTGAGTATTCTGCTACCTCCTTTGATGTGTTCACACATGATTTTCATTGCTTGTTTGATCTTGGGACCTTAGAATAAACATAACACTAGGAAATCAACATCTAGATCAATATTTACCCTAGGTGGTGGGGCCATTGTGTGGAGAAGCAAAAAGAAATCTTGTATTGCTGACTCCACAATGGAGGCAGAGTATTGTAGGAAACGCTTCCTCGCGCAGCGGAAGCGATTAGGCACACGGATCGGACTTGAAAAACTTTTCTGCTTTCCCCTTCCTTTGGCCGAATGTAACCAGTGGGTATACTGAAATTTTGCTTCTGTTTCGGACAATATTTCAGCCCCGTAATGCCCCGAAACAGTCCCCAAACAGCCCCCGAACTGCAGTGAAATAATGGACTATTTTGGACCCGTTACACAACGGAACTGCACACAAATCAGCCTCTGATTTGCGTGAACTGCAAGGATGTTTTAGGTCTGATTTTTCACTCAAAATACAATCAAAATACAGCCCTAAAAGGTTCCCTAGGTGTTTCCTAAAATCCCGAATTAAAACGAAACAAACCGAGCCCCGAATCAATTATATGATTCACGGCAATGGACAATAAAATAGTCCCACTGCCGTGAGATAGAGATGAAGAGAATAATTATTTTGATTCAATGCCACAAGGTATTCCAAGCTATGTCTCACAACTAACGGAAAGTAGTGTGGGCTACACCCACAAAATAATTCCATAAACGATTTAGAGATTTTAGTCACACTTAATATTTTCTTTTTCCTCTTCTTTTTCTTCAATGGAGTTTCTCAACTTTTGATAGAATGGTAGAGAAGAAGATGAATGTGACTAGGGTTCCAAGAATGAGAGCGGGCCAAAAGAAAATCAAATTTTCTTTTTATACTTAGGTCAATTTTGTTTCTCAAACAAAACAACCAATCCCCTCCCCATATGGTCAAATTCGGCCAAGGCTAGGAATTAGATAAAATTTTGTAACATCAAATTTTAATTACCATTATTAAAAAGATGTTATAAAATTGAATAAGCAATTAACCATATTGAAAGTCATAACTTCCAATAATAATGCAAAGGATTATTTTGTTTCCAAAATAAAAAAATTCATTCCCTCTTCAAGCCTTATATTTTCGGCCATTGCAAGGTGTAGTAGTTAATTTTTCATTTAATTTTGTAACAACTCATTTACTTATCTTTAAGCAAATATTGTTACAAATATGAATAGTGAATATCCATTTAAATGAATTAACTACCAAAGTAATATCAAGGGTTTCCAAAACCCGTTAATATGAAATTCCAACTTTAGCTTTCATTTAAATTATATCAGATATAATTTATTTATTAATAATAAATAATTATCATATAATCATTTATTATACAAATTATACATTAACTTTTAACATATAGTTCCAAGTGTCACATAATTAATATTATTAATCATATTAATAAGATTTATCCTTTTGTAAGTATATAATTGGACTATCCAATTATACTAAATCTGCTATAATATATTGAGATAGCACGGGGACCAAATGGACCTTCGGTTCCGAGCTCCAATAACCTCGAAATATAAATTAAGCTCTTAATTAAATATTCTGAATTATTAACTCCGGGTTATTCCACCAAAAACCCGAAGTTGCACTCTCGTTGCCGTAGATGATATATTAAGCCAAACCAACTCGGTGTCCATCGATATAGTCATTACATAAGAAATTAACCATTCACGAGTATCTCGTAATTAGAGCCGGGTCATAATGTCTGTTATACCCCTCTAATTATTTTTACCTTAAGTACCATTGATTCTCTAATGAACGATTTATTCATAACTATTATGAATTTTAATCTTTCTATTCGTAATAGAGTGACTTGAGCGCTCAAATCGTTCAAGTACCGAATCAACCCTTAAGAAAGATAATCATCAACTTCTCGCAAGAATGAGTGAACTCCATGTCTATGTAAAATGTTCCCAGCTACAAAATAACTGTGTCCCCAAAGTCCGTAGCTATTGGTCGGGACTGCTACACCAACCTCACCTTTGTGAATCAAATGACACAGCCTGCCATACAGGAGTTCGTAATAGACTCAGGATTAAGATCAATCCATATATAACCATCTAGTAGATTGAAATGACTTTCTTAGCTTAACGGATATTATAAGAATGTCATTTCCATCTTGGTCCAGTCATATATGATCGCATCATACAAGGTGCCTCCATTCTCAAGTCTCTACATGGATGATCCGGATCAAGATCACCATGTAGGGTTTCAATCAAGTCCCAAGGATCATAAATCAAGCATAAAACGAGTTGAATACACATCAAAGAATGTGCGGAATAACTCACATTGATCGGTTGGATGCTGCGAAGATGAAGAATGAACTGATCTCCCTTGCTCGGCAGTGGGCTGCGCAAATGGTGGACTGCTCGGCAGTGGGTGGATCTCCTCCTCCAAGAATCGGCCATTGATGTCCTTTGAAGCTCCAAGCTTCAACAATGGATTCCAAGCTCACGCATACACTGCCCTAACACCTTGGTATGCCTCCTAGAGTGTGCTAGCACAAAGATCTTGTAACAAATCATGTCTTTTTCTTCTCCATTTTGCTCGGTCAAAACCAGAAAACACAGAGGAAGAAATTGGTCTTGAGACCGTGAGAGAGATGAGCAATTTTTTTTGCTCCAAAAAGGTGAAGACCGAAAAGAGAGAGAGAATTTTTTGGCTCCAAAAGCCTAATACCGAAAATGGAAGAGGGAAATTAAGGAAAAAAAAATTGCAAAAGGTTTATATATTTCCAAAATAAATAAATCATTTACCTTTTTTCAATTTCAAAAAGCAAACATTAAATGCTTTCTTACAATCACATAAACTCACATCAATCTCTCAAATGTCACATCACTCAAAGTGACATGTGATTTGACGCTTGATGTGACTAATGATTTGACGCTTGATTTGACTTGCGTGCCGCACTCGAATTTGAAATGCGAATGCGCTCTGAAACAATCTCGGGCTCGGGTTCGCTAATTCTAAATTAATGAATTATCCGTTGCGTTGTAATTAAACGATTACGCCTAGCGAAATCACTATTCACATCGCTAACGAATTAATTCTAAATTAATTCGTTCGCCGAATTAAAATCTAATTTTAATTCCACGTCGAAATCCAATTCGTTTAATATATCAAATATATAAATTTACCGATTAATTCCAAATTAATCGTTCTCTCTCTTAAATTGATATTTTATCCCAGATAAAATATCTATGTAATTAATCCCAGATTAATTCTCTCTCTCATTAAATTAATCCTAGATTAAATAAAGTGCGAGTCATACATCATCGGTGAATCTTCGGGAAGCGACCCATGATATCTCCGGATATGTTGGCAGTAAATCGGGTCGTCGGACTATCCGAACACATAAGTACCGTGTACTAAGTTTACACCGATTCACAAGACAAGGTTGGCTTCTAGCAAAGCGCCATGCCTACCCAATTCTCCAGAAACATGCTTACAGGAATAAGTGATCTATATATGGCGTAGTATACGTGGTATTTCATATTTCGATCCAGTATCGGATGATCAAATGCTAGGCCTGGGGCTGGAATTGTGTCAGCCCCGTACGAAGCACATGTCGGATAACTATGACCTAGTCATATTATCCCAATGACTGCAGTACTTAAGAGAACAAGTACCGTATCCTACGTGACAATCATCTCCATATGACTGGAGTGACACTTCCGTCTTGACATCACACCCAACACACTACGATTCTCAATATACCCAGCATTGGCGTACACAGAACCGGTAAAGCCCTGGACGACCTCAACCAAAGCATATTGATTGTCGCAAGTATTAGTGGTGCAAGTCTCAGGTTAAGACCAAATACACCTACCCTGATTTCGGATTTCCATAGACACATAGTCATACTACCAATGGAATTCCGAGGGGGTCTGATCCAGAGCGAAGCTGTTTCCCGTACCATCGGTAAAACACAACCTCCTATTACACTTGCATGAGTATCCTATACCCAAATATATGAGAACTATGCTGTTGTGCCCTCACAACGCGCACAAGTGTAATACTAGTCTTTTACGTATTTATCGATGTCCAATCTCGATAATACTCTGACTAGAGATATTTAATGATTTATCCTTCATGGACTGATACTGTCTCATATCATTCTCAGTCCAGGAAAAAATCATATGGACCTCCTATCATTTATACATCTAGGTGATCTAATCACAAATGATAAGAGTGCAATCTCTTTTGTCACATAGTTAATTTGTACAACAACACCGTGATATGTACAAATAGTGACGCTATGGGTCATAATTGTCCAACAATCTCCCACTTGGCCTATAGCCAGTCACTCGAGTGCTTGACACCCGAACTATGTACGGTTGGCTCAAATTGCTGAGGAAAGGTTTTCGTCAGCGGATTTACGTGATTATCATCTGATGCGATTTATTTGATCATCACATCGCCACGATGTATGATCCGAACGAATCAGATGAATAGTCGAAGTATGTATATGGATCGTTGATGAGAACATTAATTATTTAGCCTGTGCTGACGCCTAGCTCAGCTGCTAACAGAACTATATCTAATCTAATTAGATTTGTTTTTTTTACCCAGAAGGCTTCTATTGCCGCCTCAGCTGCAGCAATTAACCCGCATTTGTTTTTTATTCGGTAACAGTATCTTGCTTGGAAGATTTCCAGCTCACTGTACCGTTATTCTACTGTATAGTACCATTTGCGACTTTTAGTCGTTTTATCGGTTTAGGAAACTTGCTACAGTGATCTCAGTCACTTCAAGTTCTCCATCTCCATGGACTAAGACAGCATCCTTAGTTCTCCCTAGGATATCCTACAATTGGCACTTATCCAATTTGGGTTTTAGTTTGGTATCATCTAAACATATGCCCAGCATTCCCAAATTTAACAGGAATGTGAAACCCGGTTTCTTTCCCGTTCATATCTAATATGTTATCTGTCAAACAGATAATGGAACCTTATTCTAAATAAGTTCTGCACTGTTTATGGTATCCGTTGAAGGAAATGGTAGCTCAGAGCGACTCATGATTAACTTAATCATGTCTAACAAAATTCGGTTACTCGGTTCGGACACACCGTCAAATTGACATGTTCCGAAAGGAGTCCTCTTTTGAAAGAATGCTTTACTCTTTCAAGTATTTTAGAAACTTATTGCTTAAGTAATTTCCATTACGGTCTTACCGTAACGGTTTTAATACTATAGCCGATCTGTTTGTCTATCTCGTGTCGAAACTATAAAAGTTTTTGATTTGTGTTCTTCAAAAGAAACACATAACCATTACGCGATGCCACATCCGTATAGGTCACAAAATATCCACATCTAGCCTAGCTAGACATAGGCCCACTAACTTCACTATGAATTAGGGCTAACAGATCGGTGGCATTTACACTTTTACCAAGTAAATAGTGTTTTAGGCACTTTGCCCGATAAACTAGATTCGTAGACTTTATTTGATTGGAATCAAATATATCCTAGTACCCACTCTTCAAAAGTGCGGATATACGAGTCTTGTTTAATGTGTCCCATACAACATTGCCACTTTTAAGTTTCTCCCTGATCAAATCAGTTCGAGCTATTTGTTTATCATGATATACGTGTGAGATTTATTTATATTCTAAATATAAATTATGTTGTTCACATCTAATGTGTTTATCTTAATATCATCTTTATATAATAAAACACTTTAGTGTTCTAAAATATAAAGGTTCAATCCGCAACAGATTAAACACTGATATAAAGATAATGTTCCTAGTCAAACTAGTTACATTAAAATAGTTTCCTAATTTACGTAAATACCCAATGGGTAGTTCCTAAACTTAGGTATCTACGGTCAAAACAGCGACTTTCGTCCCGTTTCCGATTCGCAGATTAATCTCTATTGAAGTCAGTATCCTGTTCAAAACAGATTTTAAACATCAATACATATTTATGTACCACACTAAGTATTTAAATCTAATTTTAATACTAGTAGTGAACATAATTATGACAAACATATTTGAAGTCAGAGCCTTGCTGGTCTTCAATTCCTTCTTGGGATATGTCCTCTTATCTTCCTAGAAGACTATAATGATTTTGCCTTTGCCATTTTTCCACACTCCAGAAGCCTTTGGCCAAGCCATGGCATTCTGGAATATCGAAGTAAGGTGCGCCTTGCACTACTTGCCTAATTGCAAACTTTGACTTTATCTCCTTGAGAATAGTCATTAACTCTCCAAGAGTTTATTATTGCAATTTGTTTACTTCTAAAATCTAAGTATAGATTTATGAAGATCCTTCAATTTCAATATCATACTTTAAGAATCTAATTCTTAGTTCTGATAAAGAAATTAAGGAGTCTATATGACAAGTATAATGGATTAAGCACTAAAGTTATCATTACATGAATATTCCAAATATCATGTTCCACTTATTTGCTTAACTCCAGACTTAGGCCTAATTTATTATTTTATCAAATAAACTAACTTATTATATTTCCAGGACCATCCTGAAATATTATTCCCAATTAGAAAAATTAAGTCATTTAAATACATTTTCCCTATGGTTATGTTTTAAATGATAATCTTTCATTTTATCTTGATTCTAATAGTCCAACTATTTAATCAATGATTTGTGGTACTATGTATTACATTGATTATTATAGTCCAAATATACAATCAAATATAATTTAAATTAATTAACCTCAATTACATTGATTACTATAATCCAATTATAAAATCAACTGTGAATCGAAATTAATTAATTCAAATATGTTGATTACTATAATCCAATTATATAATCAATTATAATACAGTCCAACTACTTATAAAAACAACAATTTAAATATTAGTCCAACTAACATTTAATTGATATCGACGAAATATTTGAAATGAGCGCGTATGGCGAGTAATTGAACGAATATTGCAAATTCAATTCTTGCCTCCCACTATTTTTCGGCGAGCCTCTAACCCTCTGTCGAGTACTCGGGAAACCGTGTTTCCTAGTGGGCTAGGATCCCGTTAAATATCACACAATCTTGACTTTGGCCAACAAATTGTATAATAATTAACTAGGTAGATCTCTAAGATCGATTGGATCCAATCTAATTCCTAGATCCGGTAGGGGGACATCTAAGTCCGAAACATATATCTTATATATGCCAATACATCCAATGTATTACCTAACCTTTTTCCTCTGAATCAACTAAGCATTGGCTTTGGCACAACAAACTTAGTGATCCCAGTCAAGCGCGACCCATTGACCATGGAAAGCTTTGTAATCAATGTCGATGGACAAGAAGTGGTCTTGACTTTGGCCAAAAAACTACAACTTGGACAAGACACTGACATGGAACAAAGCCTTCGTGATTATAACACATCTTCGACAGACAAAGGCCTTGACTTTGGCCAACAAACCAATGCCGTCTCGGATCTTGAGTGAGAATCACTCAATGGAAGGAAAGACGCTTAATATTATTTGAGGGTTTTTCGAGTGCAAATTGGCAACCAATTTATTATCTTTGTTAAGGTCTCATCATCATACACCCTTAAACATGCATTCTAAACACATAATAAAGCGCATATGTAAAATAATAATGATATGCGGATGGATACTTTACATTGATCCTAGATCAAATCTCTCTCGTTCTCTCTCCAGCTAGCACTTGTATTTACTTCTACCTGTTACACTACACTTCTAAAGAAACCTCATTTACATTGAGGGGAATAGGTGAGAAGAGAATACAAAGAAATGAGAGGTAATAAGGCTGGACACGCAGGTCCAATTAATAAATCAAATTTATTACAACAATTTCTAAAATTGCCCCACCCAACTAATATTCATCTGATATACATTATTCATGCATCGTAACCATGTATTCACACAAGCATGTTATCAATCAATCTAATCCAATTAATTAATCTGATAATTAGTGATCATCCAATGTTCAAACAACGATTTGATTTTGCTCGAGTCAAACTCGTTTTTGCGAATAAGTACTCAAAGTATGAATTCTCGAATGAAATTAAATTACATAATTAAATCCAATTTAATACGCATTTAATTCCAAATTAAATATTACACTTTAAAAAATAAACCTTTACGATTTAAATTCCGAATTTAATCATTACGGGTCTCAAAGTCCGATTAATATCCAATATTAATTTAATTAAAGTCCAATGGGCCTTTAATTAATTTCTTCAAGGCGTGGACTTTTGGTCAACTCGGGTCAAACCGAATAACCAAAATCCAATCCGGGAGTTACCCCATAACCCCAAAATCAATTTTGGCCCATTAGGCCCAATTAAACTTTAAAGGTTCATTAGTCGCATTTGGGCCTTTTGGATGCGGTTTTGAGCCTAATTGGATCCAACCAATTTCGCCTAGAACCAAATTTGTACAACAAAGCCCAACAAGCCCAATAACAACTTTAAAAGCCCAAATCCAATTTTAAGCCAAATTAATTAAAATATAAAATTCCAAATTTCACATTCTAATTAAATAAAGTGTATAGCATTATCAATTACCCAAATCAATATTTCCAAAACAATAAATTTGTCCAATTAATCATGCTTATCATCAATGAATCATGTCCAACATAATTTGATCAAAATCAAACCCAATTAACATGCCAAAGTCTCGGCCAAAGGGGAAAAATATGCCCAAATCAAATTCAATCCAATTGAACCAAATTAAACATAAATTCAACATCCCCAAATGATTTCCAACACATCCAATGTTCAAAAAATCAAAAAAAAAAACAAGACATTAGGGAGCTAACCATTTTCGGCCACAATAAGCAAATTGGGGAAAATCAATCCATTCAATTTTTCAACAAATTGATTACATATAACTCTAAGTTATTCATATACAAGCATATTTAAACAAACAATTTGTCAAAAACATGCTTAAATAAAAAAGCCCCAAATTTAGTTAAGAACCCTAATTTTCGTTTCATGCTCAAATGGCTAAAGATACCATTGTTGGGTTTCAATCAAGTCCCAAGGATCATAAATCAAGCATAAAAAGAGTTGAATACAAATCAAAGGAGGTGCGGAATAACTCACATTGATCGGTTGGATGCTGCGAAGATGAAGAACGAACTGCTCTCCCTTGCTCGGTAGTAGGCTGTGCAAATGGTGGACTGCTCGGCAGTGGTGGATCTCCTCCTCCAAGAATCGGCCATTGATGTCCTTTGAAGCTCCAAGCTTCAACAATGGATTTCAAGCTCACGCATACACTGCCCTAACACATTGGTATGCCTCCTATAGTGTGCTAGCACAAAGATCTTGCAACAAAATCATGTATTTTTCTTCTCCATTTTGCTCGGTCAAAACCAGAAAACACAGAGGAAGAAATCGGTCTTGAGACCGTGAGAGAGATGAGCAAATTTTTTGGCTCAAAAAGGTGAAGACCGAAAAAGAGAAAGAGAGAATTTTTTGGCTCCAAAAGCCTAATACCGAAAATGGAAGAGAGAGAATAAAGGAAAAAGAAAAATTGCAAAAGGTTTATATATTTCCAAAATAAATAAATCATTTACCTTTTTTCAATTTCAAAAAGCAAACATTAAATGCTTTCTTACAATCACATCAACTCACATCAATCCCTCAAATGTCACATCACTCAAAGTGACATGTGATTTGACGCTTGATGTGACTATTGATTTGACGCTTGATTTGACTTGCGTGCTACACTCGAATTCGAAATGTGAATGCACTCACAAACAATCCCGGGCTCGGGTTCGCTAATTCTAAATTAAGGAATTATCCGTTGCGTCGTAATTAAACGATTACGCCTAGCAAAATCACTATTCACATCGCTAACGAATTAATTCTAAATTAATTTGTTCGCCCGAATTAAAATCTAATTTTAATTCCGCGTCGAAATCCAATTTCGTTTAATATATCAAATATATAAATTTACCGATTAATTCCAAATTAATCGTTCTCTCTCTTAAATTGATATTTTATCCCAGATAAAATATATCCGTAATTAATCCCATATTAATTCTCTCTCTCATTAAATTAATCCCAGATTAATTAAAGTGCGAGTCATACGTCATCGGTGAATCTTCGGGAAGCGACCCATGAGATCTCCGGATATGTTGGCAGTAAATTGGGTCGTCGGACTATCCGAACACGTAAGTACCTTGTACTATGTTTACACCGATTCACAAGACAAGGTTGGCTTCTAACAAAGCGTCATGCCTACCCAATTCTCCAGAAAGATGCTTACAGGAATAAGCGATCTATATCAGGCGTAGTGTACGTGGTATTGCGTATTTCGATCCAGTATCGGATGATCAAGTGCTAGGCCTGGGGCTGGAATTGTGTCTGCCCCGTACGAAGCACATGTCGGATGTCTGGTAACTAGTCTCTATATGAGATAACAATGACCTAGTCATATTATCCCGATAACTGCAACACTTAAGAGAACCAGTACCGTACCCTACGTGACCATCATCTCCATATGACTGGAGTGACACTTCCGTCTTGACATCACACCCAACACACTACGATTCTCAATATACCCAGCATTGGCGTACACAGAACCGGTTAAAGCACTGGATGACCTCAACCAAAGCATATTGATTGTCGTATGTATTAGCGGTGCAAGTCTCAGGTTAAGACCAAATACACCTACCCTGATTTCGGATTTCCATAGACACATAGTCATACTACCAATGGAATTCCGAGGGGGTCTGATCCAGAGCGAAGCTGTTTCCCGTACCATCGGTAAAACACAACCTTCTATTACACTTGCATGAGTATCCTATACCCAAATATATGAGAACTATGATGTTGTGCCCTCACAACGAGCACAAGTGTAATACTAGTCCTTTACGTATTTATCGATGTCCAATCTCGATAATACTCTGACTAGGGATATTTAATGATTTATCCTTCGTGGACTGATACTGTCTCATATCATTCTCAGTCCAGGAACAAATCATATGGACCTCCTATCATTTATACATCTAGGTGATCTAATCAAAAATTATAAGAGTGTAATCTACTTTGTCACATAGTTAATTTGTACAACAACACCGTGATCTGTACAAATAGTGACGGTATGGGTCATAATTGTCCAACACACCATACAATATAGAATGGACCGCAGCTATAGATAAACCACAAACAAAATACCCGCTTTGTTTGCTCTCTATGGACTTTTTAAGATTACTAACTTCAGACTTAAATCCTCTTGTATATGACACTCATACACTAAGTCTGAAGGTACATTAGTAATCTAGGGTATTTAAGATGATATATAATATGTGAAAATTGAACAAACAATTTGATAAATGAATAATGCATCGTTTTATTTCAAAAACATATAAAACTGTTTACATCACATATAGCTCTAGGGCATACATTCCAACAATCTCCCACTTGCACTAGAGCAAATGTGACATGTCACGTAATCATAGACCATCTAGGTGACCTTCAAAAACTTTAGCCGGCAAGGTCTTTGTAAACGAATCAGCCAGGTTCTCTGTGGATGCAATCTTTGTGACAGTAACGTCTCCCCTCTGCACTATCTCCCTGATGAGATGATATTTCCTCTCTATATGCTTTCCCCTTTTGTGGCTTCTTGGTTCTTTGGAGTTAGCCATCACACCACCATTATCGCAATAGAGTATGAGTGATCTATCCATATCTGGAACAACTTCCAGATCTCCCAAGAATTTAAGGAGCCAGACTGCTTCCTTAGCTGCTTCACAAGCTGCTATATATTCAGCCTCCATGGTGGAGTCAGCAATACAAGATTTCTTTATACTCCTCCATACTATAGCCCCACCACCTAGGGTGAACACTGATCCAGATGTAGATTTCCTAGAATCTACATCTGTCTGAAAATCAGAGTTTGTATATCCCCTTAGGATCATATCCTCACCGGAATACACAAGCATATAATTTCTCGTTCTCTTAAGATACTTGAGAATATGTTTCGCAGCCACCCAGTGATCCAATCATTGGTTTGATTGAAACCTACTGACTACTCCCACTGCAAAACATATGTCTCGTCTCGTGCATAACATAGCATACATGAGACTACCAACAGCTGAGGCTTATGGGATATGTCTCATTTCCTCAACATCTTGAGGTGTCTTAGGAGACTGTTCCTTTGACAAATGAATTCCATGCCGATAAGGCAGATTGCCTTTCTTGGAATTCTGCATCCCAAATCGCACAAGGATCTTGTCGATATAGGATGCCTTAGACATAGCTAACAGTCATTTCTTGCGATCCCGAAGTATCTGAATCCCAAGAATATAACTGGCATCTCCCAAATATTTCATTTGGAATTGGTTAGCTAGCCAGGTTTTCACGTCTGATAATATCTTTACATCATTCCCAATGAGTAAAATATTATCGACGTATAAAATAAGAAAAACCACCTTCCCGTCGATGATGCGCTTGTATACACAAGGCTCATCAACATTCTACTCAAAATCTTAAGACTTGATCGTTGTATCAAATCTTATATTCCAAGATCGAGATGCTTGCTTGAGTCCATAAATGGACCTTTGCAGCTTGCAAACCTTTTGCTCTTGACCTTGGCATTGAACCCTTCTGGTTGTATCATATAGATACTTTCATCAAGATTGCCATTCAAGAATGCTGTCTTGACATCCATTTGCCAAATTTCATAGTCATAATATGCGGCAATGAATAGAAGAGTGCGGATGGATTTAAGCATGGCTACTGGCCAGAAAGTTTCCTCATAGTCAACTCCCTCTTTCTGGGTATAACCCTTGGCCACTAGTCTAGCCTTGAAGGCCTGTCCCTTCCCATCTGATCCCCTCTTCCTCTTATAGATCCACTTGCAACCTATGGGTTTCACCCCATCAGGTTGGTCTACAAGTTCCCAGACTGTGTTGGAGTACATGGACTCCATCTCTAGGTTCATGGCTTTGAGCCATTCCTCTTTATCAAAATCATCCATTGCACTACGATAGGTAAATGGATAATCTACGCCATCGCTGGATACGACAACTTGTGCCTCTCCAACCCCAAGGCTGTGATCAGGTTGTCGTACAACCCTCCCACTGCGTCTAGGCGGTAGATCATTCTGAAGAGCTTGCATTTGACTCTCAGATGTCGAAGCCGCTATGTATTTGTCATCTTTCGTTGAAGATGGCGTGCTGGTCGAACCGGGAAGTAACTCCTCGAGTAACACTTTACTTCGAGGCTTGAACTCCCTCATATAGTCCTCCTCTAGAAACGTAGCATTTGTCGATACAAATACTTTGTTATCATCAGGACTGTAGAAGAATCCACCCATAGTCTCCTTAGGATAGCCTACAAATAGGCACACCTGAGAACGTGGCTCCAACTTTGTGGTCTTATTCTTCAGCACATGTGCTGGATACCCCCATATACGGAAATGTTGTAAACTAGTTTTACGATCATTCCATAACTCTAAGGGAGTCTTATGAACAGACTTAGATGGAACTACATTAAGGATGTGCATTGCGGTTTGCAGTGCATATCCCCAGAATGAACTAGTTAGTGAGCTATAACTAAACATAGATCTCATCATGTCTAGTAGGGTCCGATCTCTCCACTCTGCAACACCATTTTGCTGTGGTGTTCCTGACGCTGTTAGGTGGGATACTATCCCATGCTCAACTAAGAATTCCTCGAAATCTCTGTCGAGGTATTCCCCTCCACGATCTGATCGTAGAGTTTTGATTATCTTACCTAATTGGTTCTCAACCTCAGCACGATACTCTTTTGTAGGCACTGCATTTTTGCATTTAAGTCTCGTTGATGAGCCTCGTACGGAGGCACTACCTTTTTATGTCGTGGAAGTCGCGAGAAACGGACGTCGGAAGGGAAAAGTCAAGAATTAGCTTGACACATTGTTGGATTTAATTCGCTGAATTAGCTTCGGGCTCGCTTGTTGGACCTCCGTTTCAAGACACCTCCTTGGCCCAAAACCCCCGTAAACCACATTAAGCTCGCCCACTTAAACACCAAATAAACCCTAGTCTCTCTCTTTTCTCACCCTTATTCACCCGCGCACGCCCCTCAACCTCACACACACGACACTAAACACACACTGCCACGCACTACATATATCTTTCCCGCAGCCACTTCATGATCCTAGCTCACACGTTCAACAAGCATAAACTGACCCCATGCACCAAACCCTATAGCCTTCAAACTGCCTCCTACACGTTGACACCTCATGCAACAATAAAGCAAGAAACCTAAAGCCTACCCCACACTCATTAACACCAAAGCCACCCCTTTACTATTTTTTCCAAGCCATTTAATAACCTCCCCTCACCAAGTCAAGCATAACCCTACACCATTAATCCTTGCAACCCCACACACATGACTTAGCCTACCCTTTTCCATTTTTTGTCAACAAACCAAGCCTCCCCATTAATAACCCTTCACACATTGACAACTCATACACCACTTAACAAGCAACCAAAGGCCACCCCACGTGAACAAACAACAAATTCAACAAAGCTACAAAGCCCCTCATTAAGGCCCAAGACAAGGCCACCAATTCATGCACAAATTCAGCCACCAATTCATGCATAATGGCTTCAACTCTTTCCTGTAAAAATCCACCAATTCATGCCTCTAACGAGCAGCACATATAGGCACCAAAACTCCCCCCAAATCCCTCTCCATTCACGCGTCAACACAGCTCCTTAATCACCCCCTGAAACCCCTCCATTCCAGCCCTCTTCTGCCCTTGAACCAGCCCCTCATTGCAGCCTCTAAGTCACACCAAATACCCCCACATAACAGCCCACTGCTCACGCCTATTAGCCCTCCATTTCGGCCTCTAAGTCACGTCAACACAACCCTCCATTTCAGCCTATAACTCACGCCAACTAGCCCTCAGGTCAGCCCACCAAACACGCCATTATCCCCTTGCACTTCACGCACATTTCAGCCCCCTAAAGCCACACAGATCAGCCCCCTTTATTCCAGCCCTTAACACGTCCATTTAGCCCTCATTCCACCTTTTAAAGCCACGTCCATTCAGCCCTCACTGCAGCCCCTGAAACACACAAGATACCCAGCAAATCAGCCCCCTAACTACCGAAAACAGCCACTAAAGTAACCCCCAAAGCCCTTCAAACAGCAACCCTTCACTCCCCTTAGTCCCACATTGATTAGGAAACAAGCTCTCATTTCCTTCACGCACAAAACCAAAACAATCACCCTTCCCCTCAATCCCACATCGATTAGGAAACCACTCACCCTCAATTTCCTTCTACACACCACAACGCCAACACGCTACACATTTCCCTCACAGCAGCCAACCCCCTTCACACTACGCACACACTTCACAGCCTGCCTCCACGCCACTACTTTCTGCCTTCACACATCATCGGCCCATCACGCCTAGCTTCACGCACACACTTCATGCCAAGAACCTTCAACGTCCCTGCCTCCTCACAGCTCCTCACAGTCGCACAAACAAGCCAAAAGCCTGCCTGCTCACAGCCGCACCACAAGCACCAAAAGCCTTCCTCACAACCAACACAACTAACCCCCACTACAACAAAAGCTATAATTTCGCCACTAAAACTATGAGTGGCGAAATTATTGTGCGACACAAAAGGTATTAGTGGCGAAAATTTAATTCGCCACTAAAAGTATACTTTTAGTGGCGAAAATTTTTCGCCACTAAAATTGTATTTTTTCGCCACTGAAGGTTACTTTCAGTGGCAGAAATTTCGCCACTAAAAGTTCATTTTTTCGCCACTGAAGATCATTTTTAGTGGCGAAATGATTTTTCCCCACTAAAGGTAGTACCTTTAGTGGCGAAAATTAGTACCTTTAGTGGCGAAATTTCTTTCCCCACTAAAGTCCTTTTTTTTAAAAAAAATGTAATAAAATAAAATAAATCCTAAATTTTTAATATACCATATGATATTTTATATTGTAAAGTTTTACAATACATAAATTTTGATATATTAATTTAATGATCATATACATTAATATATGCAAATAGAATATTTGTATTTACAAGTAAAAAATATATATATTGTTATAATATCAAAACATACAAATGATCAACAAATTACAATTCAAAAATAAAAAATTATTGTTGATTCCGTCTTAGTTCTAAGTTTACATTTTATATCCAAACTTTAAAATTGATGAGTCTCTTCAACAGTTTGTGATGACATGAACCGACGGCTGTTGCTCCGCACAAGCTGCAATATCAACACCAGATTTAAAAATCAAATGACTATTGAACCAAAGTTTATACTAATAAGTAACAACATATGAGATAAAATATAATTTGATTGAAGGGAAGGAAAAATGAGTGAAGAAAATGACAGTGGAAATATACATTTCCTCACTTTATCATATATTATTATTAATAAGAACTAGTCATGAATTGCATGAGTTGATTCTATATACCCAATACACAAGCATCGTTTCTAATTTCCCACATTTATAGAGGATTTGTGCACTAGAATTCCAGTTTTAACCACAGAAGAAATGAAATTACTTAAGAAAAATAGAATACATGAGACATACTTTTTGCTCATGGACGATGGCTGCAGTGCGCCAACCATATATGCAGAAATCAATTTTACTTAATCCACTTTCTACCAAAAGATTTACACACTCAAAAAAACCCATCAATCAAAACCAAAAAACTGCATCTAAACTCATTTCATCAAACTCCTTATCACACCAAATTCCTACTTTATACACTCCAAAAAAAAAATGTAAATATCTAATCATCAAAATCACAACTATATAAGAAAAGATTTATAAACAAAGGAGGTAAGCATCAACCTGCTCTCTGATATCATCACTGCTAGAGCTAAGGAGCTGCATGAACATGGGGACAGCACTGTGGTCAATGACCACCCCTGTATGCAACATTGGACTAATCTAAGAGCCTAAGACCTGTTCATCCCAGCAACGGTAGGCAGCCTTTCCATTTGATATACATGGCCAATTAAAGATTTGTGCTCGGAAAAAATAAGACATGCGAAGAATACTGCAGCATCAAACCTCAATTCAATTGCTGAGATGGTGATAAAGATACTGGTTCAATCAAATCTGGTCAGTGTAAACGGCATCAACATCATCAAGCTCAAGTAACTTTGACATAAGTTCTTTGTTCAATTCCATAGCTTCATCATCTACCTGAAACCCAGCAGCACCATATCACCACTTCACTTCAAAATTTGAAGGTACAAGAAACGGCAATATAGCAGTCATTTTAAAAACAGCTACAGATTCATGTTTATAGAAAAGCACATTATCAAAGCATTGTGGTGTAAGTCCTATAGGGGAGAAAATGAGCACTGCTATTATAAGAAAGGATATCAAGAAGTCAACACTAGACACGTACCTCAATAGTTGTAATTGGAAGCAACTCCGAACCATTATCAGTTTCAAAGTTTATTCTTGTCTCCCGCAGCTTTGTTGTTATATCTGTGTAGTTCTCTGATGAACTTACAACTTTGCAATACCTAACAGAAAAAACAATGAACGGTTAGAACATTCTAAAGTCAAAGTATATCTCTTGCTTCCAATTTGAAGTGAATGACCTGTAGAACTTATGTACACACAGTTTACCCCTAATTTTATATAATATACCCCAGATTATCCTATAGTAAAGCAGTAATCCTTTTATATTTATAACTCGAGCATGTCTAAACTTGAACATAACAGATCCTGGATCTGCCATTTTCCCTCCACAGTCCTTCACTACTGTTCTTACAGCTGCCACAGATCGGGTAATTTTATTTGTAAGGACCTCAACTACCATACTAACTCCACCATATCCATAAACCTGAAAATAATAGAATTACTTTACTTGAAGAGCCAACATAACGCTCATGTATCCATATCAGGAAACAAAATACCAAGAAGATTTAACTGAAATAACACCATCACTCAACCACGGCGGCAACAAGATAAAAAAAAGTGTTGATTGTATCAGAACCAACCTCATATACTTTCTCAATGAAAGCTTCTTGTCCCTTCTCGGAAGCTCTCTTAATGTTGCGCTCCACAATATCTTTAGGTTTATCCAGCTCCTTAGCTTTCTCAAGAACTGCAGCCAAAACTGTATTTGATGTTGGATTTGGACCACCTTTCTTTACACTGGATAAATCGATACAAACACAACAATCTAGTAATTTAGTTCCTACGTGCCATAATTAGCAATACTCAAAAATCTATTGAGACTAACTTACGCAGATATGACTTCTTTTCCCATCCTAGAATACAGTTTTGCCTTCTTTGCATCTTGAGCCCCCTGCATTAAAGCATATAAAGAAACTACTGTAAGACACAAACAAAAAATGTCTTCCAAAATCTAGATATAACGCTTATTCCCAAATCAAACATATCCTCTGCAAGGGCAAAACAAACACCAGTTGAATATAATTTGATTCGGGCATTTTATCAAACAGGTAGCCTTCAAGTGAATTTACAAATCATAAACCAATTATGACAAATGAATAACAAGTAAAGCAGTATAAAAAGTAAGAAAGAAAAGAATAATTACAAGCAAAAGCACGAGTTCACAGAGAAAGTGTGTAAAAAAGAGACCTTTTGGCCGGCAATTTTGCTGGAACGCCTGCCAATACAAACAGGAGCGAATGTCCGTACAGTCCTCACTTGATAATTACAGTGTTTCACTTCGTATAACGGAATCCACGACGATATTGACGTTGCTGATGATGGCAAAAGATTCCGATTAGGCAGCCCGTGTTTTGAGAGTGCAAATGAATCGTTCTAAGAGCATTTTGAGTTTGAGATTCTGTGAAAAATTCCACCTACTGCTCTCGTTGACCACATGTTTTTTGCGTTAGTTTTAGCACGCTGTATTTTCCGAGTTCGTGTCCAAGTGCCGATATCGTTCTAAGATGCACGCAAAAATGTATGCTTTGATGAAGAAATGGAGTGAAATTGGGTCTTTGTTTTGTTTTGATGAAGGGGAAAAATGAAGGGTTAGGGTTTTGTAAGAGGATATATTATGTTCAAAAATGGGTCTGTAAAAAAATTGGTAGTGAAGAAGAGGGAAAAATTGGAGTGGCGCCATTTTTTTGGGTTACTTTTAGTGGTGAATTTAATTTTTTCGCCACTAAAAGTAATATTTTAGTGGCGAATTTAATTTTTCGCCACTAAAAGAATTTTTAGTGGCGAAATTATATTTCGCCATTAAAATGTAGTTTTTAGTGGCGAAATGTATTTCCCCACTAAATTTTCGCCACTAAAAAACAGTTTTCTTGTAGTGCCCACCGACAGAAACAATAAACCACCAAAAGCCCTTCATTAATGTGAAAGAGTAAAGAAGCCACAAAACACACGGCTATAACACAAACAAAGCAGCCCAATTTCACGTACAAACCACCTCCAAACAGCCCTACACTGCAGCCCCTAATTTACGAAAAATAGCCCCCATAAATCCTAAAAAACTGTCCCGAAACTGCACCCTTAGATCACCCCCAAAACTGCACCTAAAAAAACTGCCCAAAACTGCCTAAAACAGTGACAAAAACCGCAGCCCCTAGCCCTCCAAAAATCGCAAAAACAGTAGCCTAAATTACCAAACACAGTGACCCAAAAATACAACAAAAACAGCAGCGAAACGGAGTGAAAACAGCAGTCCGAAACAGTGAAATAGCGAGGAAAATTGTTGGATTAGTGAACCAGAAAAGTTGCGGAATATCAACCCTTCCTACGGCCGTGTAATGCGCTTTCGAGAGATGACAAAAGAGGTTAGACCTGATGACACCCATTTTATTTATTATCCTTTATTTTTAGTTATTTTG
The DNA here is from genome assembly GCA_019454045.1 of Zanthoxylum bungeanum. Taxonomy (NCBI): domain Eukaryota; kingdom Viridiplantae; phylum Streptophyta; class Magnoliopsida; order Sapindales; family Rutaceae; genus Zanthoxylum; species Zanthoxylum bungeanum. Next base: position 295,064 of record SKCR01035429.1, on the reverse strand, counting down.
TTATTTTATTTTCGCATGCGAATTATGAATTAGTATATGATGTGATTCAAGTGAATGGAATATGTGTTCTCTCTTGCGGTATATTAGATGGAAACCCGGACATAACTTCCGTAGCCGAATCCGAATGGACGATATTATGGTTTGCACTCGGGATACAATGCCCCGTACCACTTGAGAGATTCACATATTTCATTTCATCCAACCTTGTATTCGAGCATGATTTAGTCTAGTAGATTATTTAGCATGATTTAGTCTAGTATGCCATTTATTTTGAGTATGATTATGTTATTTCTTTATGCATGACTTAGTTATTTTCTTTCGCAATAAGAGTTTAATTTACGTTTGTGTTTAAGTGATTATTTATATATTCTTGGTATTTGATGATTCAACATGCTCATTGGGTGATATCGTATGTTTGTCGTTATGAGAATTTACTTTTAAATCTTACAAACTTACATTTAGGCTGTATATGAACTTAGATGTAGATTACTTTTGCAAATGTATGTTGTGTAGACTTGGTTAAATTATTGCACAAATCCGTTCATTACAAGTGGCATAAGTAAGGGACCATTCTGAACCCAACGGTTTGAGGTCTTCCCTTGCGAGGGGTGAGTGCGACCTTAAATCATTTTCCCGGTTCACAACGGGTGGCGGCTCCATTTTATTTCTCTGATTTAGTCCCATGCGGGCTACTCCGTACTCCCAACCAGGCCGCGAGCCTGGAACAGCGTCGCCGATTTCTGTGTCCTACAGTCTGGCGACTCCACTGGGGATAGAGAATCGGCCCCGAAATAATGTCTTGTAATGTTTGTGATTTGTGTTTTAATTAACCATGTCTACTGTGGGTTAAGGGAATTTAATCAAAGGCAATTATTAAGGCTTGGTAATGATTTGGTGTCTTCATTCACTCACTACCTTTCTATAAGGAAAAGCTGTGAAGGCACCGAGGTAATCATTATCTATAGCTCAATGTGACAGACTAATTTGGAGGACTTGTTGTTTATTCCTGTCACCAAGGCGATAAGAGCCTAAGAGGCTTGGGTATTTAAGAGAGTTCGCTCCACCCTCCCTCTGGGAAATCTACAATAAGAAATCCATTTGACAGTTAGTCACATACCATTACTCGTTGGCACGTACCGTAAGGTATAAAAAAGGTGTGTTCACTTGGTCATTTGAACCCTTGAGTGGGGAGTCCTAGTTGTGAACAATCCTTCGTCAGCGAGAGCCTTTGTTTACACTCCTGAAACCTACACGTGAACCATAGTTATATGACCAATATAAGTTATTTCTGTATGCTTGTGTTTAGGACCATCATCATTTGGATTCTATTGGACCTTCTGTCAAGAGATATTAACATGTTGGGCCATTTAAACTGGGACAAGTTCGTGTCCTTTGACAATTGGGCCAAAAGCTTCTAAATGCTAATGAGCCATTTTGTGTTTAGGCCTCTTATTATTTAAAGTCATTTAGCCATGATATCGCAAGAGTATGAACTTGTTTGGCCTTTTCAACTGGGGAAAGTTTGCACCTTGCAATGACGTGATTGAATGCTTTAAAATGACAACAGGCCAACTTATATATGTATTTCCTGCATCACACGCATCTCATGCATACACGCATTATGCTAACCCTTATGTTCATAAAGAGCCATCAAAGATTCCCGTTGGGTTAGGGAGGAAATGAGACTCATCAAAAGACCGACAGCAAATATGAGTGAATCAGTTAATGAGAGGTCTCGTATGGATCAACTTGAAGCCAATCTCACTAAGGTCGCTGAACAAACTGCAAGCATTTACTGCCGCTATGTCTAATATAGATGTGCCCCGTGCCGGGGGAAGTTCTGAGAATGAGAGGCGTGGAGAGCCTCCAAACAGGGTGAATGATGATATTCCTATCTTTGATGATGATATGGCTGAGTATGTCGCTGGGAAGATAGCCAGGTCTCAGGCAGAATTGCAGAAGCTCCGGGATCAGCTGGAAACGGTTACCCGCAAGATGAGGGGTAAGGATGAAGATCTGTTGTATTATGAGGCAATGACATTTGAAGAACAGTTGCCTGCTCAGTTCAAGATGCCGGATATGGCCAAGTTCAATGGGAATGGGGATCCGAGGGTCCATCTCCGCCAGTACGTTTCAGTTATGAGTTCAGTGGGTTTATCGAAGCGGCAGGTGCAGAAAATGTTCGGAATGTCACTCGAAGGGGCACCTGTAGTGTGGTATCACAGCCTAGAGAAAAAGGTTAAGGAAGATTGGAGGGAACTGGCTGATGCCTTCTTAAAATAGTATGTTACAGATCTGGAGATCGATTTGTCACTCCGTGACTTGGAAAATATCAAGCAGAAGCCGGAGGAGAACTTCAAAGACTATGTGGATCTCTAGAGGAGCCAGCTTCTGAAAATGCAGACTCGGTCCTCAGAGCCGAAAAAATTACGACCAATGCAAAATCCATTCATCACATGAAATAATAAAATCATTCATCATATGAATATCACAATGTGCCCACTCATCTAAACATGCAAATTATATTTATAACTCATATAATATTAAAAACAGAAACTTTAAATGAAAGAGAGAAGGGTTAAGAACACTTTTCAACCTCGCTCTGATACCAATTGTAGGAAACGCTTTCCTGACGCAGCGGAAGCTTTAGGTCTGATTTGCGTGAACTGCAAGGATTTTTTAGGTCTGATTTTCACTCAAATACAATCACAATACAGCCCTAAAAGGTTCCCTAGGTGTTTCCCAAAATCCCAATTAAAACGAAACAAACCGAGCCCGAATCAATTATATGATTCACGGCAATGGACAATAAAATAGTCCCACTGCCGTGAGATAGAGATGAAGAGAATAATGATTTTGATTCAACGCCACAAGGTCTTCCAAGCTATGTCTCACAACTAACGGAAATTAGTGTGTGCTACACACTCACAAAAATAAATCCCTAAACGATTTAGAGATTTTATTCACACTTAATTTTGTTTTTCTTCTTCTTGTTCTTCAATGGAGTTTCTCAACTTTTGAGAGAATGGTAGAGAAGAATAAGAAGGTGGCTAGGGTTCCAGAATGAGAGCGGGCCAAAAGAAAATCAAATTTTCTTTTTATACTTAGGTCAATTTTTTTTCTCAAACAAAACAACCAATCCCCTCCCCATATGGTCAAATTCGGCCAAGGCTAGGAATTAGATTAAATTTTGTAACATCAAATTTTAATTACCATTATTAAAAAGATGTTATAAAATTGATAAAGCAATTAACCATATTGAAAGTCATAACTTCCAATAATAATTCAAAGGATTATTTTGTTTCCAAAATAAACAAATCCATTCCCTCTCCAAGCCTTATTTTTCGGCAATTACAAGATGTAGTAGTTAATTTTCATTTAATTTTGTAACAACTCATTTACTTACCTTTAAGTAAATATATGTTACAAATATGAATAGTAAATATCCATTTAAATGAATTAACTACCATTGTAATATCAAGGGTTTCCAAAACCCATAAATATGAAATTCCAACTTTAGCCTTCATTTAAATTAATCATATATAATTTATTTATTAATAATAAATAATTATCATATATCATTTATTATACAAATTATACATTAACTTTTAACATATAGTTCCAAGTGTCACATAATAATATTATTAATCATATTAATAATATTTATCCTTTTGTAAGTATATAATTGGACTATCCAATTATACTAAATCTGCTATAAAATATTGAGATAGCACGGGGACCAAATGGACCTACGGTTCCGAGCTCCAATAACCTCGAAATATAAATTAAGCTCTTAATTAATATTCCGAATTATTAACTCCGGTTATTCCACCAAAAACCCGAAGTTGCACTCTCGTTGCCGTAGATGATATATTAAGCCGAGCAAGTCGGTGTCCATCGATATAGTCATTACATACGAATTGACCCTTCACGAGTATCTCGTAATTAGAGCCGGGTCATAATGTCCGTTATACCCCTCTAATTATTTTTACCTTAAGTACAATTGATTCTCTAATGAACGATTTATTCATAACTATTATGAATTTTAATCTTTCTATCGTAATAGAGAGACTTGAGCGCTCAAATCGTTCAAGTAACGATCACCCTTAAGAAGATACTCATCTACTTCTCGCAAGAATGAGTGAATCTCATGTCTATGTAAAACGTTCCCAGCTACAAAACAAACTGTGTCCCCAAAGTACGTAGTTATTGGTCGGGACTGTTACACCAACCTTAACTTTGTAAATCAAAGGACACAGCCTGCCATGCAAGAGTTCGTAATACACTCAGGATTAAGATCAATCCATATATGACCATGTAGTAGATTGAAATGACTTTTTTAGCTTAACGGATATTAAAGAATGTCATTTCCATCTGGGTTCAGTCCTATATGATCGCATCATACAAGGATCCTCCATTCTCATGTCTCTCATGGATGATCCGGATCAAGATCGCGATATAAATATAGAATGGACCGCAGCTATAGATAAACCACAAACAAAATACCCGTTTTGTTTGCTCTCTATGGACTTTTTAAGATTACTAACTTCAGACTTAAATCCTCTTGTGTATGACACTCATACATTAAGTCTAAAGGTACATTAGTAATCTAGGGTATTTAAGATGATATATAATTTGCGAAAATTGAACAAACAATTTGATAAATGGATAATGCATCATTTTATTTCAAAAACACATAAAACCGTTTACATCACATGTAGCTCTAGAGCATACATTCCAACAAGTATGTAGCAGCTAAGGAAGCAATCTGGATCAGAAAGTTCTTGGAAGATCTGGAAGTTGTTCCAGATATTATAAACCACTCACACTTTATTGTGATAATAGTGGTGTAAGGGTTTTATTGCGGAAAACCGGTAACGCAGCGGAACAGTGGAAAATCATAATTTTTCGATTTCAAAAATTCTTCTCGGATTAATTAAATAAAACTAATTTATTTTATTATCCAATAAACAAATTTTGAAACAAAACACTATAAATCAAATTATATGTGAATTTACCGAATTGCCCTTAAAAATATTTTGTTTATTTTAATCCGAAATTATTCGAAATGATTTTGGATGATTCTAAATCATTACAAATATGAATTTAATATGTCATACACACCAAAAATCAATTGTAACATAAATCCCCAAAAATTAGCAAAATGCATGAGCCCTCTAAGGTGGGAAAATTGTGCATTTTGCACTTCCAATGTTCAAACACATTAAGACAAAGTCCAATCAACCCAATATTTTACATGCATCTTATAAACATCCAAATACACCATATAAATGAAAATCCCTAAATTTGGAAGTGGTCTTAAACCCTAATTTTTCAATTTCTTCAAATTGGACAAATTAGACCAAATTAACAAAATCCAATACTTCAATCATGTTTCTTCCATTACAATCACGCCTTGCCATAATGAAACAAATATAGAACAATTCTAGGTCATTTAAGAGTGGGTCAACAATTCTAGATTAGCAACAAGTTTCTCAAACTATCAAAAATATGCTTGTTAACACATTAGAAGCATCCTTTGAATTTTATACATGCATAACCCTATCAACAAACTTCCATCAAACAAAAACAAAAGAATAAAGAATAGAATAACATGAGAACATCATAGCATGAAGCCTAGAACACAAGGAACAATTTCCTCTCTAATAGTAAGTTGAAGAACTTACTAAAATTCCAAGTTTTCTTTCTTTTTCTTTATCTTCCTCTCTAGCTTCTTTTGTTTCTTCAATGGAGTTTTTGACAAAGTTTATTAGGTTAGCAACCCTAAATGAAACAAAACAATATGTACCAAAAAACTAAGCCTTGCCGAAATTTTGTGATAAAATATCTAGATATTTTGATCAATTATGTTTCATTTAATTAGCTTTATCAACTTGTTATATTTAATCGTACACAACTTTAATAACTTTATACAAGTCAACAAAGCAACTCAAGTCATTAAAAGGAATATTATAACTTTTAGATACTTATATTTTAATTAATTTAATCATTTAACAATTAATTAATTAATTATTAGTTAAATACAAATATATTAAATATATTTATTATAATTACAATAATATCAAATACATATATATTTATAATATTAGTCAATATCTCAATTTGACAATTATTAATGTGTATTTGAATTAATCCAACATAAATGCAAATACACCAAAATAAGGAAATGACTATCGGGTCCCAACACATGTTTTTTGCGTTTAACCTTTATCGACTTTATAAATAATCAATATTATCTATAAATGTGCCCTAGTACTCTACAAGTTTGTTTCATTAGTGAGACTCTCTAGATTCAGGCATATCCGTCACGAAATCCAATTTCGTGTCCATAATTTATCCCCCCGTAAATTATGACGATCACGGATAAACTCACTGAATCATAGAGGTCGAGGTCATGGAAAATGTAAATTCCTCCTCCGTCACAGGTATCCGGATAAATCCCAGAGATATAGATGTAAAGTTAAATCTCTATAGGGATTATCCAGTCAACTATTCTATTAGCAATCTCAAAAAGAACATTTAGAACTAACTTCTAAATTGTACCACGGGCCCATGGTTTTTATCTGATTGCTAATCATATGGACTACCTATGCTATGATACACAGAACTTACGGATCCTATCTCGATACACACAGGACACCCTGAGTATCTATCCACACCCAACGAACAGGCGGAGGTCTAATCTAAATAGATCGGTGACATTACTGCCATTTAAGTGTGGAAGATGTCTCATGCGCCCACAAAGGTATCTCAAGTCGAAGAATCACAAGTGCCTCAACCCGATAAGATTTTTATTAACGTTGGTGTACCATCCATTAAGAATCGTCGGTGAGTCGTCAGTGTTTATCCGCTATAAACACCTACACGTCTATACTAGTCTCTAAGATTTATGGTTCATTGATAAACCATTGGAATAAAATATTTCAGTATACGACATGTACCGGTTTCAACGGGTTTACTATACTGACCAAATAGTGTAAACCTTGACCAGGAACTGTCTGAGAATGAAAATGTCATGATACAACTCAATGTCATTGCGACGCTTTTGCAACAGCACCATGACTAGTCATTCTAAGGTCATTACGTCTTTACCATATTAAAAGAAACATTATATTATAGAAACTGCATTTATTATTCATAATAATAACGTTTTACAGAAGTATTCATAAAGAAATACAATCGGGAATTGGCGCTCTGAGCACCAACCCCAACAAAAACTCCCACTTGCTCTAGTGCCAATAACGATTGTATCTAATACCCATTGACTCCATGTGTTTATCAAACAACTTTGGAGGTATGGCCTTCGTCAGCGGGTCTGCTATATTATCTTCACTCGGTACCTTACACATGATAATATCCCATCGCGACACAATCTCTCGAATGATGTGGTACTTGCGTTCCACATGCTTAAACTTCTGATGCGCCCTCGGTTCCTTTGCTTGCGCAATGGCTGCAGTATTATCACCGTATAACGGAATCGCATTCTCGATACTTGGGACAACTCCCAATTCTGTGATAAAGTTATTTATCCACACAGCCTCTTTTGCAGCTTCAGAAGCTGCAATATATTCCGCCTCAGTGGCGGAATCTGTTGTTGATCCCTATTTGGACTCTTCCAACAAATTATACCTCCGTTAAGGCTAACTACGAATCCATATGTAGACTTTCTATCATCGGTATCCGATTGGAAATCGGAATCCGTATACCCGTTAACTTGCAGTTCGTTTCCTCCATAAATTATTAATTTATCCTTAGTACCTTTAAGATACTTGAGGATATGTTTAATGGCCATCCAATGGTCATTACCTGGATTGGACTGATATCTGCTAGTTACGCTAACAGCGAAACTGATATCAGGCCTAGTACATAACATGTCATACATTATGCTCCCAAACATGAAGCATAAGGTTGATTAGACATTCTAACCTTCTCATCTTTTGTTTTGTCGACTAATCTTCTTTGAAAGATGAATCCATGTCTGAACGGTATGTTTGCTGTCTTACAGTTACCAAAATTATATCGTTCCAAGATCTTATCTATGTACGTTGATTGGGATAACCCAATCAGCCTCCTTTGTCTATCTTTATAGATTTTTATCCCTAAAACATATGAAGCTTCTCCTAGGTCCTTCATGGAGAAATTCTTACAGAGGTACGCTTTGACGCTTTGTAACATACCTAAATCATTCCCAATGATTAGGATGTCATTAACATATAGGACTAAAAATACGACCATGCTCCCACTGGCCTTCTGATACAAACAGGATTCTTCCGAATTCTTAAGAAAACCAGATGATCTAATAATCTCATCGAATCGAAGATTCCAACTTCGTGAAGCTTATTTAAGTCCATAAATGGACTTCTTAAGCTTACAGACCATACCCGAGTTTTCGCTGGACGCAAAACCTTCTGGTTGTTCCATATAGATTTCTTCATCAAGAAATCCATTTAGAAAAGCCGTTTGACATCCATTTGCTAAATCTCGTAGTCATGATACGCAACTATAGAAAGCAAAATCCGAATAGACTTAAGCATTGCTACTGGTGAACAAGTTTCATCGTAGTCGACTCCAGGTCGCTGTGTGTAACATTTGCTACCAGTCGGTCCTTGTAAGTTTCAACCTTACCGTCAGGCTCGTGCTTCCTTTTGTAAACCCATTTACAACCGATATGAACAATTCTTTCGGGAAGCAGAACCAAGTCCCAAACTTGATTCTCATGCATTGAGTCTAACTCGTATTTCATGGCACTTTGCCATTTCATGGAGTCGATGTCAAACATCGATTCTCTATATGTGAAAGGATCAGTCTCTTCAACTAAGAGAACATCTAGACTCTTTTCTTGTATCAAATACAAGCGTTCATGAGGTCTAGATACCCTATCTGACCAACGGAGTGTGTGTGTTGAAGGTCCTTCATCTACTTGAACTTCAGGTTCCTCCGTTGGTTTGTTTTTTTCAGGTTGGACTTCATCAAGTTCCACTTATCTATGATTACCACCTTCAGACAAAAATTCTACTTCTAGAAATTTTGTGAAGCGAGCTACGAACACATTTCGATGCTCGGTATCATAGAACAGATATCCCATCGTATTCGAAGGATATCCGACAAACCTAAACTTTTGCCCTCGAGGTGAAAGCTTATCTTGTTGAGTCACCCTGACATAGCCAGGACAACCCCAAACCTTAATGTAACTAAGATTTGGTCTCCTACCGAACCATATCTCATACGGTGTCGTAGGAATAGCTTTTGAATGAATCTTATTCAAAAGATGTGCAACTATTAAAAGAGAGTAGCCCTATAAGTAATAGGGCAAATCTGTGAAACTCAACATCGATCGGACCATATCCAATAAAGTCTGATTTCTCCTCTCAGATACTCCATTGTGATGTGGAGTACCTGGAGGAGTATATTAAGCGAGAATCCAATTCTTCTTCATATAATCCATGAACTCACCACTCATATATTCACTGCCTCGATCAGATCGAAGGCATTTAATATATTGACCAGTTTGTTTTTCTACTTCATTTCGGAACTCTTTGAACTTTTCAAATGTTTTCGATTTATGTTTCATCAAATACACATAACCGTACCATAACAAATCATCGGTAAAGGTAACGAAGTACGAATAACCACTGTGAGCAGTCAGACTTAGTAGAACACATACATCAGAATGTACGAGTTCCAGTAAGTTAGTGGCTCGGTGTCCAACACCAGAAAATGAGGCTTTGGTCATCTTACCCTGAATACAAGATTCACAAGTTGGATAGGATTCAATGGTAAGATCTGGTATCAAACCATTCCTAACCAATTGGGTAAGGCGTTTAACGCCTATGTGACCCAGCCGCATATGCCAAAGTTCAGTATTATAATTACAGGTAAACTACGTTTATTAACTCCAGTATTTAAAATATCTTTTGAAGTTTGCAATGTATAATGATCATGCTGGTTTTGACAACAAAGGACCTGAATATTACTTTTATCATATAAATACAAAGAACTGTTCTTAATATTAATACGAAAGCCTTCTGTATCCAATACAAAAAGTGATATAATATTAGCTGCACATCCTGGTACAAAATGACAATCATTTAATAAAAGTGTCCCATTCGGTAATGAGATCTCGCATACTCCCACTGCAACTGCATCTAGAGAGTCTCCACTCCCGAATCGCAACTGCATCTTTCCAGGCTTCGGTCTTCTATTTTCCTTCAGCACCTACAACAAATTGCAAATGTGAATGGGACAAGCAGAATCTAAAATCCAGTTGGATGTAACGGCTTCACAAGCCAAAGATAAATCAATAACTGGAAAATAAAATGTAACTGATGTAGATGCTCTATCCCTCCTCAGCTGGGCAATGTATTCAGGACAGTTCCTTTTCCAGTGCCCGACCTTGCTGCAGTGATGGCACTAGTCTTCAGAAGCCCTTTTGGGCTTTGCTAACTTTGCATGTGGTTGAGGACCGAAACTCTTCTTCTTCTTCCCTTTCTTCTTATTTCCCTTTGACCAAGTCTGGGAAGAAGCAGAAAGAGAAGTAGGTCTTGGAGGGCGAGTCGGTACTACTCCCTTCTTGAGGTCCTCTTCCGCCGTGAGCAACATCCTATGTAGCTCTTGGTAGGTGCAGACAATCCCGTTCATGTTGAAATACATCACAAACTGGCGATAAGAAGCTGGGAGCGAACCTAGAATGACACTCGTACTGAGAATGTCATTCAGAATGAGATTATGTTGCCTCAGTTGATCGATAAATGATCATCTGAAGAACATGTGGCTAACAGCTTGCCCCTCATCCAATCGCGCATTGAACAGTTCCACTGCGACCTTATGAACGACAACTTGTTCTTGGTTCTCAAATGATTGTCTCAATCGTTTCATCATAGTATAAGCATCTGACATGCCATAATATTGTTGCTTGAGTCCCGGTGAAAGCGAACTTAAGATGTATGATTTAACCATTAAATCATCATCCTTCCAAGCTTAGAAGACTTCGCGTTCTTCCGGTTTAGCGTCCATCTGCCACAGCAAGGGGCAGTGGACCCTCAAGAACATATCCCAACCTCTCGGAATCAAGGACAATCCTCAAATCCAGATCCCAATCGGCGAAGTTATCAGCGCATTTAGTTTATTCGCATCAAGCATACGCGCAAACAGATTAGTGGATGGTGCCGACATCGCAAATCTATCATATAGATCACGAAAAAGTTAGAAAAATTTAAGCAGTTTCATATAATATCATAAGCATAAACTAGATCATGGATTTTTAATCTAAAAATGCCCCTCCCACTAAATCATGCAATACTGTAATCCCCAAAATTATACAAAGATTTAATAATTAAATTAAATACAAATAGTGAAAGGTGGATCCCGTGAATATATTTCAGCTTACAGCAGAGGCACGGTCTCGCCTATGTATATTCATCAGGTAGACAACTCATTTGTCAATCACTCACTAGTGACTCCTGGGTTTCCGGTCCTGGTCGTTTCTCATTGTCGCTGCTAAGGCAGGCCCACAAGGAGACTACCAAGGTTAAACTCGTCAATGATAAACTCAAGTTACTTGCGTAACCCTGACAGCTAGGGCACGTTCAGGATTCCGTTTTCGCTTGAATTTATCTAGTATCTGTATACATCCGGTATAAATGAATCTCTATCGGCTACACCCTCACAGCAGAGGCACGGTCTCGGATGTAGTCATGGAGAAATATTTATAAACAATATGGACAAGACGGACCACATAACATGCATCAAATACATAATTACATTTAAACCTTATTAATTAGGGATTTTCCGCTAAGTGTCACACACCATAAATCTGATCAAATTAGATTATAACATGCATGTATAAAGTTAAGAAAACATGATTAAACATTGAATTAAAGGGAATCATATTAGGGGTCCTAGAATCAGACTCGCGCTGATACCATTTTGTAGAGGTTTTATTGCGGAAAACCGTAACGCAGCGGAACAGTGGAAAATCAGAATTTTCCGATTCAAAACTTTTTTCTAGGATTAATAAAATAAACTTATTTATTTTATTATCCAATAATCAAATTATGAAACAAAACTATAAATCAATTTTATGTGAATTTACCGAATTGCCCTTAATCAAAACATTTTGTTTATTTTAATCCGAAATTATTCGAAATAATTTTGGATGATTCTAATCATTACAAATATGAATTTAATATGTCATACACAATCAAAAATCAAATTGCAACATAAATCCCCAAAAATTAGCAAATGTCGTGAGCCCTCCAAAGTGGGAAAATTGTGCATTTTGCACTTCCAATGTTCAAAACACATTAAGAACAAAGTCCAATCAACCCAATATTTTACATGCATATTATAACACATCCAAATACACCATATAAATGAAAAGCCCCAAATTTGGAAGTGGATTAAACCCTAATTTTTCAATTTCTTCAAATTGGACAAATTAACAAAATCCAATACTTCAATCATGTTTCTTCCATTAAAATCAAGCCTTACCACAATGAAACAACTATAGAACAAATCTAGGTCATTTAAGAGTGGGTCAACAACTCTATATTAGCAACAAGTTTCTCAAACTATCAAAAGTATGTTTGTTAACACATTAGAAACATCATTTGAATTTTATACATGCATAACCCTATCAACAAACTTCCATAAAAAAAAAACACAAATAATAAAGAAAAGATAACATGAGAAAATCATATCATGAAGCCTAGAACACAAGAAACAATTTCCTCTCTAATAGTAAGTTGAAGAAACTTACTAAATTACAAGTTTTCTTTGTTTTTCTTTCTTCCTCTCTAGCTTCTTTTGTTTTCTTCAATGGAGTCTTTGACAAAGTGTATTAGGTTAGCAAAACCTAAATGAAACAAAACAAAATATACCAAAAAACTAAGCGTTGGCCGAATTTTTGGTGATAAAATATAGATATTTTTCTCAATTTTGTTTCATTTAATTACTTTATCAACTTGTTATATTTAATCATTACAACTTTAATAACTTTATAACAAGTCAACAAAGGCAACTCAAGTCTTTAAAAGGAATATTATAACTTTAAGATACTTATATTTTAATTAATTTAATCATTTAACAATTAATTAATTAATTAGTTAGTTAAATACAAATATATTAAATATATGTATTATATTTACAATAAATATCAAATACATATATATTTTATAATATTAGTCAAATATCTCAATTTGACAATTAATTAATGTGTATTTGAATTAATCCAATATTAAATGCAAATACACAAAAATTAAGGAAATGACTATCGGGTCCATACACATGTATTTTGTGTTTAACCTTTAAACGACTTTATAAATAATCATATTATTTATAAATGTTGCCCTAGTGCTCTACGAGTATGTTTCTTAGTGAGACTCTCTAGATTTAGACATATCCCTCACGAAATCCAATTTCGTGTCCATAATTATCCACCCGTAAATGGTGACGATCACGGATAAACTCGATGAATCATATAGGTCGAGGTCATGTAAAATATATAATTCCTCTATCACAGGTATCCGGATAAATCCCAGAGATATAGATGTGAACGTCAAATCTCTATAGGGATTATCCATTCGACTATTCTATTAGCAATCTAAAAAAGAACATTTAGAACTAACTTCTAAATGTACCAGGGGCCCATGGTTTTTATCTGATTGCTAATCATATGGACTACCTATGCTCTGATACACAGAACTGACGGATCGTATCTCGATACACACATGACACCCTGAGGATCTATCCACACTCAACGAACAGGCGGAGGTCTGATCTAAATAGATCGATGACGTGACTTTCAACTAAGTGTGGAAGATGTCTCATGCGCCCACAGTGGTATCTCAAGTCGAAGAATCACAAGTGCTACTCAACCCGATAAGATTCTTATTGATGTTGGTGTACCATCCATCCATTAAGAATCTTTGGTGAGTCGTTCAGTATTTATCCGCTCTAAACACCTACACGTCTGTACTAGTCTCCAAGACTTATGGTTCATTGAGAAACCATTGGAATCATATATTCCATTATACGACATGTGTCCGGTCTCAACGGGTTTACTATACTGACTAAGTAGTGTAAACCTTAACCATGAACTGTCTGAGAATGACAACGTCATGATACAGCTCAATGTCAGTTGCGACGCTTTTGCAACAGCACCATGACTAGTCATTCTAAGGTCATTACATCTTTACCATATTAAAAGAAACATTATATTTTAAAAAATGCATATATTATTCATAATAGTAACGTTTTACAGAAGTATTCATAAAGAAATACAACCGGGAATTTGCGCTCTGAGCACCAACCCCAACAAGTGGTGCAGTGGCGAATTCCAAAGACCAAGAAGCCACAAATGGGAAGTATATATAGAGAAAATATCATCTCTTCAGGGAGATAGTGCAAAGAAAAGCCATTTATGCCACGAAGATTGCATCCGCAGTGAACCTGGCTGATATGTTTACAAAGACCTTATCGGCTAAAGTGTTTGAAGGTCACTTAGATGGTCTAGGATTACGTGACATGTCTCATTGGCTCTAGTTGAAGTGGGAGATTGTTGGGATATATAACCTAGAGCTTCATGTAATGTAAACAAAGTTATATATTATGAAATAAAAAAGATGCATTATAAATTTATCAATGTGTTTGTTTAATATCGCATATTATAAATTATGTTGTTTACCTTTGATTACTCATGTGCCTTCAGACTTAATATATGAGTGTCATACACAAGTGAATCTAATTGTGAAGTTAGTAATCTAAAATAGTCTATAGAAAACAAAAAATAAAAACGGGTACTTTTTTGTGGTTTATCTATAGTTGCGGTCCATTATATAATTGTATGACGACCTTGATTTTGGATCTTCCATGTGGTGACATGAGAATGGAGGAACCTTATATGATATGATCATATATGACTGGACCAATATAGAAATGAGTTTCTTATAATATCCGTTAAATAAGGAAATTCATCTCAATCTACAAGATGGTCATATATGAATTGATTTGAATCCTGAGTGTATTGCGAACTCCTGCATGGCAGGATATGTCCTTTAATTTATAAAGGTGAGGTTGGTGTAGCAATCCTGACTAATAGCTACTTTGGGGACATAGTTTGGTGTATAGCTGGGGATATTTTATTTATATATGGAGTTCACTCCTTCTTGCGAGAAGTAGATGAGCATCTGCTTTAAGGGTTGATTCAGTACTTGAACGATTAGAGCGCTCAAGTCTTTCTATTATGAATAGAAAGATTAACATTCAAAATGGTAATGAATAAATCATTCATTAAAGAATTAATGGTACTTAAGGTAAAAATAATTAGAGGGGTATAACGAACATTATGACTCGGCTCTAATTATGAGATCCTCGTGAAGGGCCAATCCGTATGTAATGACTATATCGATGTACACCGATGTAGTTTGACTTATACAATCTATCTATGGAAACGAGAGTGCAGCTACGGGTTTTCAGTGGAATAACCTGAAGTTAATAATTCGGAATATTTAATTAAGAGTTTAATTAAAATCCGGGATTAATTGAGCACATAATCGTAGGTCCATTTGGTCCCCATACTAGCACGATATATTGCAGCAGATTAAATATAATTGGATAGTCCAATTATATACTCACATATTGTGGGACACATAAACTGGGCGACGCATGGTGTTCTAGGCTCGCGGCCTAGTTGGGAGTACGGAGTAGTCCGCGGGGGACTAAACCGGAGAATAATGGAGTCGCCACCTAGTGTGAACCGGAAAAATGATTTAAGGTCGTACTCACCCCTCGCAAGGGAAGACCTCAAACCGTTGGGTTCGGAATGGTCCATTACTTATGACACTTGTAATGAAATGATTTGTGCAATAATCTAACCAAGCCTAATCAACATATATTTCCAGGGATAATTTACTCCTAAGTTCGCATGCATAAATCAAAAGTTCATCTAAGTTCACATGTAACACATTTTTCATATTTGCATACAACCTATTTGCATATAATCTATGTCCAAATTTGCATACAACCTATTTGCATACAATCTATGTCCAAATTTGCATACAACCTATTTGCATACAATCTATGTCCAAATTTGCATACAACATATTTGCATACAATCTATGTTCGAATTTGCATACAACATATTTCCATACAATCTATGTCCCTCAAAGTGGAGGACCTTAATCCAACTTGATTTGCCCATGCGCGATGCAACATGATGCATGATTATGCAAGAAGATGACATACAAAGAAAAGCAAATAATGGAATAAAAGGCACGGTGAAGTATCGTGGTAAAGGCTTTTAACCCCACGACATAGAGGACCTTTAAACCAACTTACTAAGCCCATGCGCTAATAACATAATGCATATAAAAATAAAGACAACAATATCGGACTTCGTAAACCCGATTGAATACATCTTACATTCAACCTAATATACATCATCCGGCGCGGCAAAGCATCGTGGTAAAGGATTTTAACCCCTCGAAATGGAGGACCTTTAATCCAACTTACTAAGCCCATGCGCTAATAACATAATGCATATAAAAATAAAGACAACAATATCGGACTTCGTATACCCGATTGAACACATCTTACATTCAACCGAATATACATCATCCGGTGCGGCAAAGCATCGTGGTAAAGGCTTTTAACCCCTCGACATGGAGGACCTTTAATCCAACTTACTAAGCCCATGCGCTAATAAGATAATGCATATAAAAATAAAGACAACAATATCAGACTTCGTATACCCGATTAAACACATCTTACATTCAACCGAAGATACATCATCCGGCGCGGCAAAACGTCGTGGTAAAGGCTTTTAACCCCTCAACATGGAGGACCTTTAATCCAACTTACTAAGCCCATGCGCTAATAACATAATGCATATAAAAATAAAGACAACAATATCAGACTTTGCATACCCGATTGAACACATCTTACATTCAACCGAATATACATCATCCGGCGCGGCCAAGCATCGTGGTAAAGGATTTTAACCCCTCGAAATGGAGGACCTTTAATCCAACTTACTAAGCCCATGCGCTTTATCTCATCATTACACAAACAAATAACATGTAGAAACTAAATAACGGATAATAAACAACAAGACAAAATAAATCCAAATATGTGTTGTTTGCTCGAGTGGTACGTGGAGTTGTATCCCAAGTACAGACTGCACTACCGTCCATTCGGATTCGGCAACAGAGTTTTCTCGGGGTTTCCATCCTATATACCACAAAAGGCGACACATTTTCCTTTTTATCCAAGGGCCACAACACACATCATTCCACAATACTCATGCAAATAATAAACAATAAAAATACGAATGAAAATAGATGTAAAAAGTGCCCTCAGGTCTAACCTTTTACGTCGACTCTCGGACTCGCGTTACACGGTGATCGGAAGGGCTAACGCTCCGTAACTTTTCTGGTTCACTGGTTTGCGTCTTTCCTCGCTTTTTTCACTTCTCGGGCTGCTATTTTCCAATGTTTCGCTGCTGTTTTCGCTGTATTTTCTGGTCACTATTTTTGGTAATTTAGGCTACTGTTTTTACGGTTTTTGGAGTGCTAGGGGCTGCCGTTTTTGTCACTGTTTTAGGCAGTTTTTGATGCAGTTTTCAGTGCAGTTTTGGGCAGTTTTTAGGTGCAGTTTTGGGTGTTTTCTGGACTGTTTTCGAGGTAGTTTCGGTGAGGAAATAGGCGTGCAATTTAGGTTGTTTTGTGCGTGATTATGGCTTACGTGTTGAGGGGTTGTGCATGACTATGGCTTACATGTTGAGGGGTTGTGCGTGACTATGTGGTGAATGTGAGAAGTTATGTGGCATGGAGTGTGGCTGTTGAACGTGAGGCAGTGTGGTGCATGGAGTTAGGGCTGGTTTTAGAGGGCTGGTGCGTGGGTGCTGCGTGGCTGGATGAAGGCTATGACGTGAACTGAGTGTGTGATGGCGTGAAGGGTGTTGCTAGATTAGGGGCTTGCGTCAGTGTTTGTGAGTGGAGGCATGTCGTCTATTAGGGTTTTCTTGTTTTTGTCACTACCAAGTGAGAGAGGAGAAGGGAAGTGTTGGAATTTGTTTCTTTTATAGACAAAGGCTAGAGCTTCTCCTTGTTTGAAAAGGAAGGAATAAATTAGTGTCTTACAAGGAAAGTCTAATATTTGACTGGGGGACATGTCTTGGCTAGATTAGGAATATGATATATTTAATTTGTTTTGTTAGGGCATGAGATTTGTTTTATTAGGAATATAATATACTTGATTGATTTTAATTATGCATGATTTTATTTGATATTTATTTTAATTTGGTATATTTTTAGATTTTATTTAATTTTGCCATGTGTTAAATATGCATTTTATTAATTTGGAAGTGTTTTAGGTGGGCTTGGGCGTGTGGGTTGGCTTTGATGGTGGGCTTGGTGTGTGTAGGCTAGGTGCGTGGCTTGCAGGGGTTTTTGGGCTAAAGGTGCTTTAAAACGGAGGTCCAACGAGTGAGCCCGAAGCTAAACAAGCGAATAAAATCTAACAAAATCCTGATTCCCTTCCGACATCTGTTTCCCGCGACTTCCTCGACTAAAAAGGTAGTGTCTCCAAATGAGACTCATCATAGGGACTTACATGCAAAAATGCAATGCCTACACACATATATATATATTTTATTAATATGATTAATAAAAAAAATTTGTTACACTTGAAACTATTTATTAATTTTAATATATGGTTTTTGTAATAAATGATTAAATGATAATTTTTTATTATAAATTGTTTTATTAAATTTATATACAAAAAAGTGACATCAACAATTATGAATATACATAATAAATAAAAAGTTTTTTCTCTCTTTCGTTTTTCCCTCTCCATTTCTCCTTTGTAATTTTTCTCTACAACATGCTAATGGCTCAGTTAGTTGGACTCAAAGTTCCATTAGAACCACCATTTTTTTCTAAATATTTTTTCATTTAAAAATTCTTATAGTTATTTTGAAAAATGTTTTTTTATTATGGGATTGGAACACAAGTGCTAACTATTGTTTATGAACCCAATGTTGAAAAAAATAATGAAAAGACTTACATTGAAGTAATTTGAAAGCCTAAAACTTGGCAAAATGATAATTTCTTCTTTTATTATTATTTTTTTAATTAAAAAATAGTTATTTACTAATAAGATTATATAAATGCTGCATTGTTGTAATGTTTAGTTTAAGTTTTGACTTTGTTGGAGAGTTTTATTTGTTTAGTTTGTTGAATTTCCTCGTTTGTTAACATTACATTCATGGACACGGAAATGCAAACAAATGGCAGTTGCACAATCATACGTAATAAAGAGAAACAATTAGGTATATAATGCAAAGAAATAACCAAAGAGGCAATTGTACATCAAAATAAACGTGCCATGATGCGATTTGAAAGATAAATAATGGAAGTGAAAGAAAAGAGGTGCGACATATGCCCACATCTATATAGGACTTCAAGTGTCTGACTGAACGTATCTCACATTCAATCGAATGCACTTTGTCCGGCGCGGAAAAATGTCGTGGTAAAGGTAGCCCGCAGGCTTTCTATCCCTCAAAGTGGAGGACCTTTAATCCAACTTGATTTGCCCATGCGCGATGCAACATGATGCATGATTATGCAAGAAGATGACATACAAAGAAAAGCAAATAACGGAATAAATTTGCGGCGAAGTATCGTGGTAAAGGCTTTTAACCCCTCGATATGGAGGACCTTTAATACAACTTACTAAGCCCATGCGCTAATAACATAATGCATATAAAAATAAAGACAACAATATCGGACTTCGTATACCCGATTGAACACATCTTACATTCAACCGAATATACATCATCCGGCGCGGCAAAGCATCGTGGTAAAGGATTTTAACCCCTCGAAATGGAGGACCTTTAATCCAACTTACTAAGCCCATGCGCTAATAACATAATGCATATAAAAATAAGGACAATAATATCAGACTTCGTATACCGATTGAACACATTTTACATTCAACCGAATATACATCATCCGGCGCGGCAAAAGGTCGTGGTAAAGGCTTTTAACCCCTCGACATGGAGGACCTTTAATCCAACTTACTAAGCCCATGCGCTAATAACATAATGCATATAAAAATAAAGACAACAATATCGGACTTCGTATACCCGATTAAATACATCTTACATTCAACCGAATATACATCATCCGGCGCAGCAAAACATCGTGGTAAAGGATTTTAACCCCTGGAAATGGAGGACCTTTAATCCAACTTACTAAGCCCATGCGCTTTATCTCATCATTACACAAACAAATAACATGCAGAAATTAAATAACGGATAATAAACAAACAAGACAAAATAAATCGAAATATGTGCCGTTTGCTCGAGTGGTACGTGGAGTTGTATCCCAAGTACAGACCGCACTACCGTTCATTCGGATTCGGCTACGGAGTTTACGTCTGGGTTTCCATCCTATATACCACAAGAGGCGACACATTTTCCATTTTATCCAAGGGCCACAACACACATCATTCCACAATACTCATGCAAATAATAAACAATAAAAATACGAATGAAAATAGATGTAAAAAGTGCCCTCAGGTCTAACCTTTTACGTCGACTCTCGGACTCGCGTTACACAATGATCGGAAGGGCTAATGCTCCGCAACTTTTCTGGTTCATTGGTTTGCGTCTTTCCTCGCTGTTTTCACTGCTGGGGCTGCTGTTTTCCAACATTTCGCTGCTATTTTCGCTGTATTTTCTGGTCACTATTTTTGGTAATTTATGCTAATGTTTTTGTGGTTTTTGGAGGGCTAGGGGCTGCGGTTTTTTTAACTATTTTAGGAAAATTTTGATGCAGTTTTTAGTGCAGATTTGGGTGATTTATTTACTATTTTCGGGGTAGTTTCGATGAGGAAATAGGCGTGCAATTTAGGTTGTTTTATGCGTGACTATGGCTTACTTGTTGAGGGGCTGTGCGTGACGATGGCTTACATGTTGAGGGGCTGTGCGGGACTATGTGGTGAATGTAGGAAGTTATGTGGCGTGGAGAGTGGCTGTTGAACATGAGGTAGTGTGGTGCGTGGAGTTGGTGCTGGTTTTAGAGGGCTGGTGCGTGGGTGCTGCGTGGCTGGATGAAGGCTATGACGTGAACTGAGTGTGTGATGGAGTGAAGGGTGTTGCTGGATTAGAGGCTTGCGTCAGTGTTTGTGAGTGGAGGGCTGTCGTCTATTAGGGTTTTCTTGTTTTTGTTATTTTCTTGGTCACTGCCGAGTGAGACAAGACAATGGAAGTGTTGTAATTTGGTTTCTTTTATAGACAAAGGCTAGGGCTTCTCTTTGTTTGAAAAGGAAGGAATCAATTAGTGTCTTACAAGGAAAGTCTAATATTTGATTAGGGGACATGTCTTGGCTAGATTAGGAATATGATATATTTAATTTGTTTTGTTTAGGCATGAGATTTGTTTTATTATGAATAAAATATACTTGATTGATTTTAATTAGGCATGATTTTATTTGATATTTATTTTAATTTGGTATATGATTTTTAGATTTTATTTAATTTTGCCATGTGTTAAATATGCATTTTATTAATTTGCATGTGTTTTAGGTGGGCTTGGGCGTGTGGGTTGGCTTTGGTGGTGGGCTTGGTGTGTGTAGGCTATGTGTGTGGCTTGTAGGGGTTTTTGGGCTAAAGGTTCTTTAAAACGGAGGTCCAACGAGTGAGCCCAAAGCTAAACAAGCGAATAAAATCTAACAAAATCCAGATTCCCTTCCGACGTCCGTTTCCCGCGACTTCCTCGACTTAAATGGTAGTGTCTCCAAATGAGACTCATCATAGGGACTTACATGCAAAAATTGCAATGCCTACAGTCGCCCCCACTTTGATGGGACTTGTGCAGTGTGTGACAATGACAATCCTATCAAAGTAAGTGCACTGCATTTTTACTTACCTGTCTCGCCAGCTGCCGCTTGACTTGCCGTGTGTTTAGTTGAGTTGATTTTGTTGTGAGGTGCTCCATTCCCAAACCGTTACTGTGATGTGGTACATTCCCGAACCTTGCTCCATTCTCGGCTTGTTCATTCTCGGACTCTACTCCATTCTCGGATTACCATTCTCAGCTTGTTCATTCTCGAACTATGTTCCCTTCTCGGATTGCCATTCTCGGCTAGTTCATTCTCGAACCTGCTCCATTCTTGGATTTCCATTCTCGGCTAGTTCATTCTCAAACCCGCTCCATTCTCGGATTACAATTCTCGGTTTGTGCATTCTCGAACTCTGCTCCATTCTTGGATTGCCATTCTCGGCTAGTCCATTCTCGAACCTTTCTCCGTTCTCAGATTACCATTTTCCGCTTGTTCATTCTCGAACCTGCTCCATTCTCGGATTACCATTCTTGGCTTGTTCATTCTCAAAATTGCTCCATTCTCGGATTACCATTCTCAGCTTGTTCATTCTCGAACCTTGCTCGATTCTCAGATTGCCATTCTTGGCTTGTCCATTCTTGAACCTTGCTCCATTCTCAGATTACCATTCTCGGCTTGTTCATTCTCGAACCTGCTCCATTCTCGGATTACCATTCTCGTCTTGTTCATTCTTGAACCTTGCTCTATTCTCGGATTACCATTCTCTGCAAAACTGATACTGATGTGGGCCTCGACTCTATGACTCATCCCTAAAATTGCTGATGATATATGTGGGCCTCGACCATGGGAGGCATCCCAAAATTGCTACTGATGTGGGTCACGACCGTGGGACTCATCCCTAAATTGATACTGATGTGGGCCTCGACCCTGGGACTCATCCCTAAAATTGCTGATGATATGTGTGGGCCTCGACCCTGGGACGCATCCCAAAACTGCTACTGTTGTGGGTCACGACCCTAGGACTCATCCCAAAACTGATACTGATGTGGGCCTCGACCTTGGGACTCATCCCTAAAATTGCTGATGATATGTGTGGGCCTCGACACTGGGACGCATCCCAAAACTGCTTCTGATGTTGGTCACGACCCTGGGACTCATCCCTAAACTGATACTGATGTGGGTCTCAGCCCTAGGACTCATCCCCAAACTGATACTGATGTGGGCCTCAGCCCACATACTGATGCTGATGTGGGCCTCGCCACCAAACTTACATCGATGTAGGCCTCGCCCCCAAACTGATATTGATGTGGGCTTGCCCCAAAACTGATACTAGTGTGGGCCTCGCCCCCTGAGATTCATTCCTGAAAACTGCGGACATTGTACTATTGCTGCTTCTGGTTGGCTTGCATTTGACGCTTTCTCTTTTCCTTCGTTGAAACCTGTGATTACAAAACAGAACAAACACAAAAAGGAATGCAAATACGTCACGTGTATGCATGCATGCATGAATGAATTTCTTATTCCGTTGGGTTAGGTCTTCTCTTGGTGACGGCTCGGTTTTCTCTTCTTCAGGCAAAGTACTGCTTCAATCTGTCTACGTTGATCGGCTCGGTGAACTCATCCCCTTCTAAATCTGATAGTCTCACTGCCCCATTTCCTAATTTCTGAATGGTTATCTTATCTTTTCTGCTTGCTTTTTTCAAAGATTCCCCGTGTTCTAAATATCGCTAAGTATCATAGTACCAAGGTTTAATGCTTTTGTCAAATATACTCATGTTGCAAGTTGAAAAGAATAGACTTAGGCAAGTAAACGAAATGAACGCCTTTATTATCATTTAAGAAAATGGTTCGAACAAGTAGACTAAATCAATGTCTATATTAAAAATGCAGGATCAAATAGACTAGGAGGAACAACTTCATCATTCGCAGCATTGCCTTCTTCCTTGGCCTATGGTTCTTCACTGTCATCCATGTAAGGCGCTTGGTGGTTGAGGGTTTGGAGGACAAAAGTTTCGGGCAATCCAAAGTTGATCATGTAGGTGGGTGGTTGAACGGAGTGGTAGTTTGAAAGAGGGTTTCTGTGTGTGTTGAGTTGTTCTTTTCCTGGGTAGGGTATTTTATGGGAATCTATAAGATCTTGAATTTCATGCCTGAGGCGGGTGCAGTTGTCGGTGTCATGGCCATGTAGCTGGTGGAAGTGACAATAAAGGTTCACATTTATGTGTGGCGGTGGGGGGTGTGGAAGTGGTTTGCCTTCTAAAGGTTTCAAGAGTCCTATTCTGGCCATAAAACGTTTTGTTCTCAACCTCTTCCTCCTCAATATCCATAACAGTCTCTCTCAACTGTCGAAAATCAGTGATCATCGAAGTCATCCTCCTCAGCTTACCATAAATAGAGGGCTTGGTGCCCTTGATGATCATCTTGATCTGGTCTTTCTCTGAAGGCCGAGTATGTATTTTTAGGAGCTGGCTTCTCCAGCAGTCTACATACTCCTTGAAGATTTCCTCCGGCTTCTGCTTAGTGTTCTCCAAATCTCGGAGTGACAAATCAATGTCCAAGTCCGTAACATAATGCATCAGAAAAGCATCTGCTAATTCCCTCCAATCTTCCTTAACCTTTTTCTCAAGACCGTGATACCACACTACGGGAGCCCCCTCGAGCGACATCCCAAACAACCTTTGGACTTGGCGCTGTGACAAGCCCACTGAACTCATGACTGAAACATATTGTCGAAGATGGACCCTCGGGTCCCCATTCCCATTGAACTTGGCCATATCAGGCATCTTGAACTGAGCTGGCAGCTGTTCTTCAAAAGTCATTGCTTCATAATCTAACAATTCTTCATGTTTACCCCTCATTTTGTGGGTAACCGTTTCTACTTGATCCCGGAGCTTCTGAAATTCTTCCTGAGACCCAATCATTCTTCCTGTCGTATATTCTGCCATGTCATCATCAAAAGTAGGGATATCATCCCCCAACGCATTGTGAGGCTCCTCACGCCTCACATTCTCATAATCTCCCCAGCATGGGGCACATTCATCTTTGTCATAGCAGTAGTCAAGGCTTGCAACTGTTCAGTAATCTTGATGAGACTATTTTCCAACTGATCCATACGGGATACCTCATTTTCTGATTCACTCATATTTGCTGACAGCCTTTTGGTGAGTCTTCCCTCTTTCCTAACCCAACAGGAATCTATGATGTTTCTCTTTAAAATTCTCAGTTAGCATGTATGCGTGCAATGCATGTAATATATAAGCCCATAAAAAAAAATTCATACTAGTTGGCCCATTATCATTTTAGAAGCTTTTGGGCTAACTACCATATGAGTGAACTCGTCCCAGTTTAAATGGCCCAACAAGTGCACATCTCATGGCAAGAAGTCCAACCGTATCCAAATGATAATGTTCCTAAACACAAACATATAATGGCCCATTGGCGTTTTAGAAGCTTTTGACCCCAATATCATAAGATACGTTCTTGTCCCAGTTAAAATGGCCCAACAAGCCCATACCTCATGACAAAAGGTCTGAATGGATCCAAACGACAATGTTCCGAAACACAAGCATATAATGGCCCATTGGCGTTTTAGAAGCTTTTGGCCCAATCATCATAAGATATGTTCTTGTCCCAGTTTAAATGGCCCAACAAGCCCATACCTTATGACAAAAGGTCTGAATGGATCCAAACGACCATGTTCCCAAACACAAGCACAAGTAAATAATTCTTATTTGTTCTACGACTAGGGTTCACATGCGGGTTTACGGGGGTATGGACAAAGGCTCTCGCTGACGAAGGATTACCCACAACTAGGTCTCCCCATTCAATGGTTCAAACGACCAAGTGAGCGCACTTTTTTTATACCTTAAGGTACGTGCCAATGAGTTATGGTGTATGACTGACTGTCAAATGGATTTCCCGTTGTAGATTCCCCAGAGGGAGAGTGGAGTGAACTCTCTTAAATACCCAAGCCTCTTAGGCTCTTATCGCTTGGTGACAGGAATAAACAACGAGTCCTCCAAATTAGTCCATCACAGTAAGCTACGAGTAAATGATTATCTAGGTGCCTTCACAGCTTTTCCTTATAGAAAGGTAGTGAGTGAATGAAGACACCAAACCATCACCTAGCCTTAATAATGCCTTTGATTTAACCACCTCAACCCACAATAGACACGGTTAACTTTATGCACAAATCACAAACATTACAAGACATTATTTCGGGGTCGATTCTCTATCCCCAGTGGAGTCGCCAGACTGTGGGACACAGAAACTGGGCGACGCATGCTGTTCTAGGTTCGCGGCCTAGTTGGGAGTACGGAGTAGCCCGCGGGTGACTGACCCGGAGAATAATGGAGTCGCCACCCGGTGTGAACCGGGAAAATGATTTAAGGCCGCACTCACCCCTCGCAAGGGAAGACCTCAAACCGTTAGGTTCGGAATGGTCCCTTACTTATGCCACTTGTAATTAAATGATTTGTGCAATAATCTAACCAAGCCTAAGCAACATATATTTCAGGGGATAATTTACTCCTAAGTTCGCATGCATAAATCAAAAGTTCATCTAAGTTCACATGAAATACATTTTCATATTTGCATACAACCTATTTGCATATAATCTATGTCCAAATTTCCATACAACCTATTTGCATACAATCTATGTCCAAATTTGCATACAACCTATTTGCATACAATCTATGTCCAAATTTGCATACAACATATTTGCATACAATCTATGTCCGAATTTGCATACAACCTATTTCCATACAATCTATGTCCGAATTTGCATGCATAAAGATAAATTGAAATACGGCAAGCATACAATGTCATAAGCGCATTACATTCATGCACACGGAAATGCAAACAAATTGCAGTTGCACAATCATACGTAATAAAGAGAAACAATTAGGTATATAACGCAAAGAAATAACCAAAGAGGCAATTGTACATCAAAATAAACGTGCCATGATGCAATTTGAAAGATAAATAATGGAAGTGAAAGAAAAGAGGTGCGACATATGCTCACATTCACTCGAATACACTTTGTCCGGCGCGGAAAAATGTCGTGGTAAAGGTAGCCCGTAGGCTTTCTATCCCTCAAAGTGGAGGACCTTTAATCCAACTTGATTTGCCCATACGCGATGCAACATGATGCATGATTATGCAAGAAGATGACATACAAAGAAAAGCAAATAATGGAATAAAAGGAACGGCGAAGTATCGTGGTAAAGCCTTTTAACCCCTCGACATGGAGGACCTTTAATCCAACTTACTAAGCCCATGCGCTAATAACATAATGCATATAAAAATAAAGACAACAATATCGGACTTCGTATACCCGATTGAACACATCTCACATTAAACCGAATATATATCATCTGGCGCGGCAAAGCATCGTGGTAAAGGATTTTAACCCCTCGAAATGGAGGACCTTTAATCCAACTTACTAAGCCAATGCGCTAATAACATAATGCATATAAAAATAAGACAACAATATCAGACTTCGTATACCCGATTGAACACATCTTACATTCAACCGAATATACATCATCCGGCGCGGCAAAGCGTCGTGGTAAAGGCTTTTAACCCCTCGACATGGATGACCTTTAATCAAACTTACTAAGCCAATGCGCTAATAAGATAATGCATATAAAAATAAAGACAACAATATCAGACTTCGTATACCCGATTGAACACATCTTACATTCAACCGAATATACATCATCCGGCGCGGCAAAGCGTCGTGGTAAAAGCTTTTAACCCCTCAACATGGAGAACCTTTAATCCAACTTACTAAGCCCATGCGCTAATAACATAATGCATATAAAAATAAAGACAACAATATCGGACTTCGTATACCGATTGAACACATCTTACATTCAACCGAATATACATCATCCGGCGCGGCAAAGCATCGTGGTAAAGGATTTTAACCACTCGAAATGGAGGACCTTTAATCCAACTTACTAAGCCCATACGCTAATAAGATAATGCATATAAAAATAAAGACAACAATATCGGACTTCGAATACCTGATTTAACACAGCTTACATTCAACCGAATATACATCATCCGGTGCGGCAAAGCGTCGTGGTAAAGGCTTTTAACCCCTCGACATGGAGGACCTTTAATCCAACTTACTAAACCCATGCGCTAAAAAGATAATGCATATAAAAATAAAGACAACAATATCGGACTTCGTATACCCGATTGAACACATCTTACATTCAACCGAATATACATCATCCGGCGTGGCAAAACGTCGTGGTAAAGGCTTTTAACCCCTCAACATGGAGGACCTTTAATCCAACTTACTAAGCCCATGCGCTAATAACATAATGCATATAAAAATAAGACAACAATATCGGACTTCGTATACCCGATTGAACACATCTTACATTCAACCGAATATACATCATCCGGCGTGGCAAAACATCGTGGTAAAGGATTTTAACCCCTCAAAATGGAGGACCTTTAATCAAACTTACTAAGCCCATGCGCTAATAAGATAATGCATATAAAAATAAAGACAACAATATCGGACTTCGTATACCCGATTGAACACATCTTACATTCAACCAATATACATCATCCGGCGCGGCAAAACATCGTGGTAAAGGATTTTAACCCCTCAAAATGGAGGACCTTTAATCAAACTTACTAAGCCCATGCGCTAATTAGATAATGCATATAAAAATAAAGACAACAATATCGGACTTCGTATACCCGATTGAACACATCTTACATTCAACCAATATACATCATCCGGCGCGGCAAAGCGTCGTGGTAAAGGCTTTTAACCCCTCGACATGGAGGACCTGTACACCAACTTACTAAGCCCATGCGCTAATAAGATAATGCATATAAAAATAAAGACAACAATATCGGACTTCGTATACCCGATTGAACACATCTTACATTCAACCGAATATTACATCATCCGGCGTGGCAAAACGTCGTGTGGTAAAGGCTTTTAACCCTCAACATGGAGGACCTTTAATCCAACTTACTAAGCCCATGCGCTAATAACATAATGCATATAAAAATAGACAAACAATATCGGACTTCGTATACCCGATTGAACACATCTTACATTCAACCGAATATACATCATCCGGCGTGGCAAAACATCGTGGTAAAGGATTTTAACCCCTCAAAATGGAGGACCTTTAATCAAACTTACTAAGCCCATGCGCTAATAAGATAATGCATATAAAAATAAAGACAACAATATCGGACTTCGTATACCCGATCGAACACATCTTACATTCAACCAATATACATCATCCGGCGCGGCAAAGCGTCGTGGTAAAGGCTTTTAACCCCTCAACATGGAGGACCTTTAATCCAACTTACTAAGCCCATGAGCTAATAACATAATGCATATAAAATAAAGACAACCAATATCGGACTTCGTATACCCGATTGAACACATCTTACATTCAACCGAATATACATCATCCGGTGCGGCAAAGCATCGTGGTAAAGGATTTTAACCCCTCGAAATGGAGAACCTTTAATCAACTTACTAAGCCCATGCGCTTTATCTCATCATTACACAAACAAATAACATGCATAAATTAAATAACCGAAAATAAACAAACAAGACAAAATAAATCGAAATATGTGCCGTTTGCTCGAGTGGTACGTGGAGTTGTATCCCAAGTACAGACCGCACTACCGTCCATTCGGATTCGGCTACGGAGTTTTCTCGGGGTTTCCATCCTATATACCACAAAAGGCGACACATTTTCCATTTTATCCAAGGGCCACAACACACATCATTCCACAATACTCATGCAAATAATAAACAATAAAAATACGAATGAAAATAGATGTAAAAAGTGCCCTCAGGTCTAACCTTTTACGTCGACTCACGGACTCGCGTTACACGGTGATCGGAAGGGCTAACGCTCCGTAACTTCTGGTTCACTGGTTTGCGTCTTCCTCGCGTTTTCACTTCTCGCTTTTATTTTCCAGTTCACGGTTTGCTTTTTTCTTCCAACGTTTCACTGCTGTTTTGCTGTGTTTTTCTGGTTACTATTTTTGAAAATTTAGGCTACTGTTTTTGCGGTTTTTGGAGTGCTAGTGCGGCTGCGGTTTTGTCACTGTTTTATGCAGTTTTTGATGCAGTTTTCAGTGCAGTTTAGGGAAGTTTTGGGTGTTTTCTTGACTATTTTCGTTGTAGTTTCGATGAGGAAATAGGCGTACAATTTAGGTTGTTTTGTGCGTGACTATGGCTTACGTGTTGAGGGGCTGTGCGTGACTATGGCTTACATGTTGAGGGGTTGTGCGTGACTATGTGGTGAATGTGAGAAGTTATGTGGCGTGGAGTGTGGCTGTTGAACGTGAGGCAGTGTGGTGCGTGGAGTTTGGGCTGGTTTTAGAGGGCTGGTGCATGGGTTCTGCGTGGCTGGATGAAGGCTATGACGTGAACTGAGTGTGTGATGGCGTGAAGGGTGTTGCTGGATTAGGGGCTTGCGTCAGTGTTTGTGAGTGGAGGCCTGTCGTCTATTAGGGTTTTCTTATTTTTGTTATTTTCTTGGTCACTGCCGAGTGAGAGAGGAGAAGGGAAGTGTTGGAATTTGGTTTCTTTTATAGACAAAGGCTAGGGCTTCTCCTTGTTTGAAAAAGAAGGAATCAATTAGTGTCTTACAAGGAAAGTCTAATATTTGACTGGGGGACATGTCTTGGCTAAATTAGGAATATGATATATTTAATTTGTTTTGTTTAGGCATGAGATTTGTTTTATTAGGAATATAATATACTTGATTGATTTTAATTATGTATGATTTATTTGATATTTATTTTAATTTGGTATATTTTAGATTTTATTAATTTTTCCATGTGTTAAATATGCCTTTTATTAATTTGGATGTGTTTAGGTGGGCTTGGGTGTGGGTTGGCTTTGGTGGTGGGCTTGGTGTGTGTAGGCTAGGTGCGTGGCTTGCAGGGGTTTTTGGGCTAAAAGGTGTTTTAAAACGGAGGTCCAACGAGTGAGCCCGAAGCTAAACAAGCGAATAAAATCTAACAAAATCCTGATTCCCTTCCGACATCCGTTTCCCGCGACTTCCTCGACTAAAAAGGTAGTGTCTCCAAATGAGACTCATCATAGGGACTACATGCAAAAATGCAATGCCTACACACATATATATATTTTATTAATATGATTAATAAAAAAAATTTGTTACACTTGAAACTGTTTATTAATTTTAATATATGGTTTTGTAATAAATGATTAAATGATAATTTTTTTTTATAAATTGTTTTATTAAATTTATATGCAAAAAAGTGACATCAACAATTATGAATATACATAATAAATAAAAAGTTTTTTCTCTCTCTTTCGTTTTTCCCTCTCCATTTCTCCTTTGTAATTTTTCTCTACAACATGCTAATGGCTCAGTTAGTTGGTCTCAAAGTTCCATTAGAACCACCATTTTTTTCTAAATATTTTTTCATTTAAAAATTCTTATAGTTATTTTGAAAAATGTTTTTTTTTATGGGATTGGAACACAAGTGCTAACTATTGTTTATGAACCCAATGTTGAAAAAAATCATGAAAAAAGACTTACATTGAAGTAATTTGAAAGCCTAAAACTTGGCAAAATGATAATTTCTTCTTTTATTATTATTTTTTTAATTAAAAAATAGTTATTTACTAATAAGATTATATACATGCTGCATTGTTGTAATGTTTAGTTTAAGTTTTGACTTTGTTGGAGAGTTTTATTTGTTTAGTTTGTTGAATTTCCTCTTGTGTTAGGGACACCAAAAAAGTGTATGATATGATGTTGAATCGAACTATACAAATGATATGAATTAACTACCACCACTTTATTTATAATTCAGGTGAGAGAATTTCTTTTCAAGAGAAAACCTAGATTCTTACGATCTTTTTATATTATTACTATAGTTCTATTTTAGTGATCGAAGTTACCTTATACAATTTACATTTAAGTTTTGATGTTTTTAATATATCATATGAGTCCTATAATTATTGATATTAGAATTAATTTTTTTATTATTTATAAATTGATAAAGGGCAAAAAAAGAAAATAAAAATAATAAATTGATATGTTATCATTAGTTTTTAACCATAAGGACTTAATGAGGTATTATGAAAATAGCAGGGACTTGACGGGACATTATGAAAAAAAATTAGAAACTCATAGGACTTTATCCCTATAATTTATATGATTCAAGCCCAAATGTTAGCATAGTCTTAATAAATCTCAAGTCCATAATTTAATATTCACCAACCGTGCAATTGACTTTGAATGAACCAAACTTTCCACATTTACACAACCTAACAAATGAACAATAAGTTTCATTGACGCATAATAAAAAGATTTTAACTATTTCACAAAATTCTTAACTGAATGCATTAAAAATTCTTATTTTTTTCCCCTTCCTGGAACTTCTATATTTCTATACAAACCGAAAAGTTAAACTTACTCATATTTTACACAAAACATTATGGGACAGAGGAAGAATCATCAACACAGAGTTTATGACATGCATAAGTCATCCATGCCAGCTTTCTTGGTATTTCCTTGCTGATATACTGCAAAGGTGCCTCAACCTGTTTTATGAAATATAATATGTAAAACTCCTCAGGAATCAAAAAAAAAAAAAAACAAGTCTATTATTGCCAGAAACAATAAAACTAATTACCTTTTTACTAAAAGAATAAACACTCTTCACAGGCTAAGCAATATTTTAAACATTTGATATAAAAGGAAGTGCATACAATCTCAAGAAGACTAACCAATGGTCCATTACTTGAGTGAGTGACCAAGGAATTTCCTGTTTTCGTGTTAGCACCTGCTGCTGCAATAGCTAATAGCTTACGCTGCCCATCAGCCAATTCTCCACTTAAGCTCTGAGTAACTAATGTTGCTAAATTAATTGCATCCTGCAAATGCAAAATATGTCATTTTGCATACAACGATAGATGGTTCCACAGATACTATCAAGAGAAACTTCACATAAAAAGAAATGCAACTCCTGTACAAGTTTCACCATATCCCAGAGCAGCGAATATACAAATGCTGACAATACCATGATCGTATTGAAATAGACCATCTACGAACGCAAATTATGTTTAAAGGAGAAATAACCTACAATTTGAATAATTGAGTAGAGTAGGGATTTTGTATGCCAACAGAATTCATCAAAATGTGTATGGGATTCTGTACACATCTAAATGGAGATCATAGCTAAATGCCTAAAAGATACCCTCTTCCTTCTCCCCTAAGATTATCAAACTATAAAAGTCAGAATCCAACTAGTTATATATGCCTCGAGGTTTAACAATTAACCAACCCAATAATACAAGTAATCACGGAACACCATGTATGAAAGTAGTCTTGAGGTGGCCAAACTAAAGCATTCATCCAAAACAGTATTCTAAAACGCACTAGTCAAGCGGCAGCCCAACACCTAGGCGCCTTAGGAAATTCCTTGGAAATCGGGGATTTCCAAAATTCGAGTGAAGGACAAGCTGATCCTAAGGAAATATTATTTGAGTGTTGGATAAAATTTATAGATGTTCAATTGATTTAAAAAAACAATTGAAGAAATTAGTTATTTTTTCTTCAAAAAATAGGGTTTTCCAAAATTAGGGATTTTAAAAATTTTGTGAAATTAAGCTTTACAATGGTAAGAGAAGTTAGAAAACGACTTCGATTTGGGATTAATTTAAAAAATAAAAAAAAACCAAAAATCACCAGCTCCGGTGGGCGGTGACTCCACGGCTTTAGGCACTGAAGTAGAAAATGATGATCAGGCTATCAAGTGCCTAACCCCACTGATTTGGTTATGGTCGCGCCTAGTGTCACGGTCCTAGTTTCAAGCTAGGACGTGCAGTCACTTTACAAAGGAGCTCATGTTTTGGGACATCAGTTTAAGGTCGTTAAGGGTTAATGTACCCTTCATGTACCCTTGTACAGGTGAGTTTCATCCGTGAAGCCTTATTCGGAAGTTTGCCTGGAGAATTAGAAACATACTCGCTTGCCGCTAGTCGCCTAGCGTAGTATTGTGGAGTTGTGAAGGAGCTTATGTTCCGAGAGTGCCGGATCGAGCTCACTCTAGGTCCTAAGTATCTCTTATGGGCCTATGTACTGGGAATTTTTTGCCCGTGGGGTCCCGTTCTGAAGTTGGCGGGAGATTTTTAGATACGCTAGCTTGCTGCTAGTCGTTAACCTAATTTGGTGCATTGTGAAGGAGCTAACGACCCGGGGTGTCGAATCGAGTGGCACCAAGTTCCAAAGTGAATCTTATGGTCACTTGTACTGGGAAAATCTCAGCCCAGAGTTGGATTTCGAGATTTGCCGGGAGATTTTGGCAGTGTGCCCACTTTTGGGTCTTTTCCGCTAAAGTGGGGTGTTGCGGAAAACCATCAAGATGAGTTCATTTGGGGACGAGATTATAACCCAAAGACACTTATATTGTGGCTTATTGAATGCCCGGAAGAGTTCCCGAAAAAAATCCTCTTACAATGGATTTTAGAGGGGGCTGTGACAACTCAAGCGCCGGGTTTGTATACTGGTGAAACTTGTGCAATGTCTCTAAAACCTCTTTAGGGGGGGAAGCCTAAGTGAACCTTGAGTGTGGCCAAGGGGGCTTCGGTGGTCTTGGGGCTTTAGCCGTGAACCCTCTCGCCCTTAGACAACGTTTGGACAATGGTGTATTGTCGAGATTGAGTTGGCCGGAAAATGCCATATTTTATATCCGGTTGTGCTATTCGAGTGCCGGGTCCCGGTGTTGTACGGGTCCGCAAGTGTATGCATCGAGATAGCTTGTGAGCTTTCGTAATTCATTATATTATGGGTCTGAAACCTCCAACAATGTGAAATTTGGGGTCAGAGGTTTCAGTAGGCTGACTTACACGGGACGTGACCGTGTTAAGTGCCGCACGATCCCTTTTTCCGTTAAGGAAAAAGTTGGCCCGTGATAGTTGGTATCAGAGCCCTAGGTGGGCAAGTGGAATGTCTACGGACGTGAGTAGATGTTATTGAGATGTTGTGAACATCGTAGGCTAATGTGAAGCCTCGGGTAGAGAAACGGCTCGAGAGGAAGCGGGGAGAGTGTGTGTTTGGTGCACAAAGGAAAGTATAAATCCCAATTGAGATGGATTGTTGTGAGAAATGTGAGAGCACTTGAGAAGTGCTAGTTTCATATGAGGTTGGCTCGGGTGTAGCCAAAATGTTCGGGTAAGACCCGTAATGGGATGTGAAACTTGTATATAAGAGACAAGTTAAGTGGTTTATACACCGTGAGGGTGTGTGAGACATATTTGGGATGCATAAGAAACATCACGAGGGTGCCGATGTGATATTGGCACGAGTATATCTATCATGAAGACCCGATGTAGGGTGATTGAAGATGTGTGGGGTTCAAAGGGGCGTGAAACCCTTTTCCTATGGCAGTTGAGTGCCAGAACGTGATAGAGAGTCGAGATGGGTACTCCTCTGTGTGAGGCAATTTCAGGAACCGAGGGTGAACCCGATGGTTCATGTGAGTAATTTGGAAATGCTTTATCGAGTAAAGCCTTCATAAGGCTATGAGCAACAAGTTGCTTGGATTCCTTTAATTGGAATTGCCATTAACTTAAAGCTACGAGCAATGAGTTGTTTGGATTCCCATGAGAGGGAAGGCCATCAACATGAGTCACGAATTGTTTGGACTCCCTAATGTGGGAATGCCAACAAAAGTGTGATGGCTTGAGACAGGCCAAAGTAAAAGTGGGGGAGTGAGCCTGAAATGAGTCAGGTATACCCCAAAGACCGCTTGTGGAATGTTATAACCATTGTGTTGGTTACGTAACGATCGCGTGGAAGACAGAGGCCGAAATATTTTCGATAATGTAACGTGCATGTAAAGGTAGAGTGTCTTTTGAGTTGGAAGTGCAATGAATTGCACAAGGGTTGCATGTGAGTTGCAATTATGGAGAGATGTGAGTGTGATCTCAGAAGAGACGAGATGCATGCGTTTTGGAGAATGCCTGTGGCATAATACGACTACGAGTAGTCTAAATGAGAGGGCGTGTATGAGTTACACGGGTAATGGGCCAAATTCGTGACTTTGGCTTTTGAGTGAGTTTGAGAATGACGATTACTTCGAGGAAGTGATCTAGTGTCGAATAAAGTTTCGTGAAATGACCTTTGGAGTCAGCGTAGAGTTGGCTAGGGTTCCAAAAAGAAGGGAGTGGGAAACACCCTGGGAGTAGAATGAGTTGGCTTGGTGCCTAAAGAGTAAATAAAGTGAGGTGACGAATAGTGGTCGCGGGAATGGATTATAACGTGGGATGGAAACAATTCTATCTGCGACAGTTGAGTATCGAGACAATTGAGAAGCTCATGACACAGAGCAAGTGACCCAGAGTTAAGTGTGAGATGAGATAGTTGCTAGTGATATGAGAGCAAACTACGTGTGTCCAAGAGGGGACTAATGGGAAATTAGCTCCACCATAGGCTAATTGTTGATCGGGTGTGCATTCATCTTCGGGAGACCCGATGTCCTACTCCAAGCGCCTTGATGAACAGGTAGGCAGGGGGCCAGGGTGAAGTGAATAACCGATCTATTCATAATCAAAATGAACAAAACCCCTTTGTTTTTATCAAAACCCATTCACGTTTACCTGTTTGGCATTTTTGTAAGAAGTTTGTTGAAAAAAAAATTTGAAAACTCGCACTCAAGAGCGTGTAGAAAGTAGTGGCCGAAATCAGAAAAACACTCATGTACGAGATTTGTATGGAGTTGTGACTGAGACCGGACATGAAAACTAATACACAATCATGTATGTGGAGTTGCTCCACATGTCACGATGGGGATTCTGAGATGTGAGCAGTGGTGTGGAGTTGATAATCTTAACATGTACGGGAATCAAAGGGTTCCAACATGTACGGAGATAATATCAAACCAATATGTGGTAAGTTACAGAAGTTGTAGATTTCGACAAAAAGTGTAAGCTTGTGCCAAGTGCTGAAGTTGATCCATTATATCAGAAACCAAGACTTATATACGAAAGCGTATATGATGTGTTGTGTTTAGATATTTTGTGCCCAATTCGATATAGAGTTGGATAATGTGGCTAACATAGACATGTGATTCCATTCATTAACCTATGAATGTGGTTTCAATGTGTATCCTTGTGTGCCTTATCCATAAGTATCGAAAGAGATTCGTGACAGATACCCTCAGTTATGCCATCGTCGAGGACGACGTAGAATAAAGTGGGGGAGGATGTTACAATCCTAACCCTTAATTTATGCCATCGTCGAGGACGACGATAAATGAAGTGGGGGAGGATGTCACGGTCCTAGTTTCAAGCTAGGACGTGCAGTCACTTTACAAGGAGCTCATGTTTTGGGACATCAGTTTAAGGTCGTTAAGGGTTATATGTACCCTTCATGTACCCTTGTACTGGTGAGTTTCCATCCGTGAAGCCTTATTCGGAAGTTTGCCTGGAGAATTAGAAACATACTCGCTTGCCGCTAGTCGCTAGCGTAGTATTGTGGAGTTGTGAAGGAGCTTATGTTCCGGAGTGCCGGATCGAGCTCACTCTAGGTCCTAAGTATCTCTTATGGGCCTATGTACTGGGAATTTTTTGCCCATGGGGTCCCTTTCTGAATTTTGGCGGGAGATTTTGAGATACGCTAGCTTGCCGCTAGTCGTTAACCTAATTTGGTGCATTGTGAAGGAGCTAACGACCCGGGATGTCGAATCAAGTAGGACCCAGTTCCAAAGTGAATCTTATGGTCACTTGTACTGGGAAAATCTCAGCCCCAGAGTTGGATTTCGAGATTTGCCGGGAGATTTTGGCAGTGTGCCCACTTTTGGGTCTCTTCCGCTAAAGTGGGGGTGTTGCGGAAAACCATCAAGATGAGTTCATTTGGGGACGATATTTTAACCCAAAAACACTTATATTGTGACTTATTGAATGCCCAGAAGAGTTCCGGAAAAATCCTCTTACAACGGATTTTAGAGGGGGGTGTGACAACTCAAGCGCCAGGTGTGTATACTGGTGAAACTTGTGCAATGTCTCTAAAACCTCTTTAGGGGGGAAGCCTAGGTGAACCTTGAGTGTGGCCAAGGGGGCTTCGGTGGTCTTGGGGCTTTAGCCGTGAACCCTCTCGCCCTTAGACAACGTTGGGACAATGGTGTATTGTCGAGATTGAGTTGGCGGGAAAATGCCCATATTTTATATCCGGTTGTGCTATTCGAGTGTCGGGTCCCGGTGTTATACGGGCCCGCAAGTGTATGCATTGAGATAGCTTGTGAGCTTTCGTAATTCATTATATTATCGGTCTGAAACCTCCAACAATGTGAAATTTGGGTCAGAGGTTTCTTGTAGGCTGACTTACGGGACCGGACGTGACCGTGTTAAGTGCCGCACGAGCCCTTTTCCGTTAAGGAAAAAGTTGGCCCGTGACACCTAGCCTAACACAGGTGCCGCGTTTTAGAACAATGATAAAAATGAACAATACAAATCAGAATTCAACTCTCGAGAAGTCAACATAACACCAGTTTTAACAGACATGGAAGAGCGCACAGAGACCATGAGGATTTCAAGCCATTTTACAATATCCAAAATCAAAAAAATCCTGTACATCTTTTAAATTAAAATTATCAAGATCTTGCAACATAGCATAATATAAACTAATCAAACAATTCAAAAGGTGTATAGATTCATCAACTAGTTCGTAGTCACACGGACTTAAGAAAAGAACGCATATGAGAATATTCTATCAAACAAACACACAGTGATAAAAAAAAATTTGTAAAATAATATGTTACTACTTCTTTGAAGAAGCAAACGAACACAAAACCAATTCAAACCTGTTCACCATGTCCCTGAGGGAAGTAATGCATGGGTCATACGCAACGGAAGCGCAGTTCGGACGAAATCGTAATTTTAAAATTTTTAAAGTTACCGAATAAATTATTCGATATCCTATATCTATAATTTATTTATAATTCACCTAAACATATTATTCGATATCATATAACAACATAATTAATCGAAAATGATTTTATGCAAAAAGGCATAAAATGCGTTTTCTGCTGAATGGACCAATCGAAACCACACAGAACTGTGCAGGTCAGCCCCGATAGTATTCGGTTAGTCCATGGGCTGCCCAAACATTGATGAATTCACTGTTTGGATAGCATTTACCCGGTTAGCCCGAATTTCACCCGGTATCGCCATTTTTCGCCATTTTCGCATATTTTCACTCCGAACTAATTTCCGGAAATTATCCTAATAATCTATTACACACATCCAAATGACATATTTTTCATCACCAAAATTTCAGATTTTCCAGATCTGATCTGGACAGAAAATCATCCCCCATTTTATGCTTAAATCCAATTTCCACAAGATTAATCAAATTAATCTTTATACCAATTAAGTCACACCATCATGAAATATCTCTAGAACAATTCTAGGTTATTTTAGAGTGGCTAACAACTCTATATGACAACTAAATTGCCAACAATAAATTGAACCTAAATTACCTTAATCTAGTTCAAAATAATTTACACATGCTTCTAACCACCCAATCAAACACAATAAAAACACAAAACCCCAAATTTGAGATGAAAAACAACT
Organism: Zanthoxylum bungeanum; assembly: GCA_019454045.1. NCBI lineage: Eukaryota > Viridiplantae > Streptophyta > Magnoliopsida > Sapindales > Rutaceae > Zanthoxylum > Zanthoxylum bungeanum. The sequence continues at coordinate 255,586 of SKCR01035429.1, read as the reverse complement.
CTTTACATCATATGTAATCACCAAAAACAACAAAAGAAATTTTTACAGTGAAGAAATTTAAAGATTACCTTAATCTCCAAAATCTTCTTCAACTCTCTTTGTTCTTGCTTATTTTCTTTTCAAATCACTCTTTGGTGTTCAAGGGGCTAGGATATTGGTTAACACCATCACCAAGAGAAAGAAAAACAATTTCCCTGGAAAATCCAAAAAGTGACGTGAGTGGGTGGGCAAATTTTTTGGTCAACTTATTATTCAAAATAATAATTAATAAAGCTTTGGTAAATATTCACACACATGGCACCAATAATAACCATTTATATTACTAATAATATATATTAAATAATAACCAACTCTAAAGTTAATAATAATTACAATTAATTACTTTAAAGAATTTAATAATAAATTACTTTACATATATCAAATACAATATTTTAAGAATGTGTATCTAATAAAAATACATATTAGAATGACCAAATTTCCCCGGCATGTGTAAATTCGTTTACGGATTAAACGATTCGAATTAACTTATTTAATCTGATAAAATATTATGAATAATCAGTATTATTCATAACGTGTTGCTCAAGTGCTCAACGAGTACACTTCATATTGTGAGACTCTCTAAGTTCATGTATATCCATCACGAAATCTAATTTTGTGTCAATAATTTACCTACTCTTAAATTATGACGACTATGGATAATCTCGCTGAACTATACAAGTCGAGATTATCACATACGTATAATCCCTCCGTCATAGGCTATCCATATTATATCGGGATATAGATGAGAACATCAAATCCCTAAGGTATAATATAGTCGACTTACAAATTTATGAACTATAAATAACACTCGAAACTAACTTCCGCCAAAGTACCACGACCATGGATTTAACTGATCATAAACACGTGCAGAATACATATGTCAGGTACACAGGACTGACAGATTCTATCTTCATACACACCAGATATCATGAGCATTAGTCCATACCCGAAGAACACATACGAAGGTCTAACCTAAATAGGTCATTGACGTGACTGTTATCAAACTGTGGATGATCACTCATTATCCACGTGGTATCTCAAGTCTAAGGAGCACTATACTACTTGACTCTAGAAGATTCCTATTTACGTTGGTGTACCATCTATTAGAAAATATTCAGTGAGTCATTCAGTGTTTATCGAATAAACACTTACATGTCTATATGAGTCTCTGAAGACTCATGTCTCACTGGGATAAACCATCGGACCAATTCTCGATATACGATATGTACTAGTCTCAACGGATTTTACTAATCGACCCGTGTCAATAAATCTTAACCAGGGACTTTATTTTAGAATATACAACTTATATTGACATTTCCCAATGTCAATTACAACTTGCGTTGTAACTGCGCACTACATTGTAAATCATCAGGTCTTTCTCTAATATAATATATATATATATATATATCACTAAATCAGATTTAGTTTCAATATAATTTTATTAAATCGAATATATATAAAAGACAAGAGGTGCAACCATACATATGTAATATTATAGAAAAAGAATTATTCGTATTCATAAACAGACATAAATACGATCTGGATTGGCGCTCCGAGCACCAACCCTTACAATTCTCCAACTTTCTCTAGTGTCAATCCATGGTATCATATACACATCTTATATGTACTGAATATGCATGGCCCTCAAGAGCTCACCTAGCACTTAAGAGATAGGCATAAGCGAGTAGGTCTGCAATTATATTTTTTAGTTTGTCCAACAATCCCAAATGTTTCCTTTGGCCAGCATCATTCATATTTTATAAAACCTAAATTTTACATCAATATGACTCAGATGCGACATCATTATTGTGCTACGGCTACTCAGTTATCCAAATATTTAGGGATCAAATCCAAAATACTATGCAGACAACCACAAACACAAACACTAATCATAACTCCTAATTTACAAGGTCACTTTACAACTTCCAAAGCCAGTACTTTATAATTAGTATAATTAATTTTCACTCATACAATAGATCAATTATAACACTCCCACTGCATCTTTTCTGACTCTAAATGACGTAGACCATCTAACGTCACAATCAGACTCAAATCTAATTTGACCATAATTGTTGCGGACTATAATCTCCATGAATAAGAAACTCGTTTCTCCATATCCCAAAGATACTATAGAACATGTTTTAGTTCCAACTTAGGATCTACTGTTGGTTTCTATAATTAGTCCCAAAGAAATATTAAGCCATAGAAATACAAGTAACATACATGCAAAGCTTGAAGGATGGCGGGAAACATACTTACAAAGCTTTGTGACGAAAAATGGTGAGAGGATCCTTGAGCCTCCAAGGTAGAAGTTTCGGCCAAGCAAGAAGATGAAGAGAAGCTGCAAATCTTCAAGTATTCCAAGCTCCAAATGCGTTTCCCATCACCCGTTTGTTGATCCCTTGTTGTGCTAGCAAAAATGGAGAAAACAATTTTCTGCCATGGATGAACCTCACGGCTTGCGTGAAGAAGAAGGAGAGGAGAGTGAGAGTTTTTAATTTTTGTTCTCTAAAAGGTTTCTAAAACCGTGAGAGACCAAAAAAAAAGCAAATAATAATGATATCAAATACCAAAAATCATTTTTTAATCAAAAACCCTTCAAAAAACGTGAAAGGTTTTCCCTCCAAAATGAAACCCATCATTTGCCATCATTACCACACTTTGAGAATAGAGATAATGTATCATCCCTTAAAGGTGACTAGATACATCCATCATCTCGTATTAAGTAATGAGATATCGCGATGCGATTTGCGGATGGATACCACTCGATTCAAAATACGAATGTGTCCGCAAAACACTTTCGGGCTCGGTTTCGCTAATTCCGAATTAACGAATTTCTGTCGCGACGTGAAATTAAATATTACGCCTTGCGGATTACTATTCAGTTCGCTAATGAATGAATTCATTAAATTAATTCGTTTGCCCGAATTAAAATCCGATTTAATTCCGCGTCGAAATCTATTTCGTTTAATAAATATCGAATATATTTTTACCGATTATTCCAAATTAATGATCTCTCTCTCTCTCCTAATAGGCATTTTATCCAGATAAAGTTTCTCATAATTAATCCAAGATTAATAAAGTTCGAATCAAACATCATAGGTGAATCTTCAGGAAGCGACCCAACGATCTCCGGATATGTTGGCAGTAAATACGGTCGTTGGATAATCCAAACACGTACGTACCTCGTACTACGTTTTTACCGATTTACAAGAAAGGTTGGCTTCTAGCAAAGCGCCATGCCTACCCAATTCTCCAGAAATATTCTTACTGGAATATTAGATCTATATCAAGCGTAGTATACCGTAGTATCGCGTACATCGATCCAGTATCGAACAATCACATGTTAGGCCTGGGGCTGGAAGTGTGTCTGCCCCGTACGAAAACATATATCGGACATCAAACAACTAGTCTCTTTAAATCGGACAATCCTGACCTGGTCATATTGTCCCGACGGTTGCAACCTTTTATAGAGTACTAGTTCTGTGTCCTGCGCGATCATCAACTCCATATGTCTGAAGTGATACTCCATCTTGACATCACACCCGTACACTACGATTCCTGATAAACCCAGAAGTGGTGAACACAGAACCGGTTAAAGTCCCAACCACCCAAAACCAAAGTTTACCGATTGTCGCAAGTACTAGCGATGCAAGTCAGGTTAAGACCATATACACCTACCCTGATGCGGCCTCCCATAGACACGCAGACATACTACCAATGGGATTCCGCGGGGTCTATCCAGAGCGAAGCTGTTTTCCGTACCATCGGTAAAACACAACCTCATATCGCACCTGCATAAGTATCATATACTTAAATATATGAGAACTATGTCGTTGTGCCCTCACAACATGCACAAATGCAATACTAGTCTATTCCGCATTATCGATGTCCGATCTCGATAATACTCCGACTAGGGATATTTAATGATTAAACCTTTATGTATTGATACTGTCTCATATCATCTCAATACGGAACTAATCATATGGACTTTGCCATTTATATGTCCAAGTAAATAAATTACAAAACGGCAAAAGGCAATTCTATTATTACATAGAATTTTGTACAATAATACAATATCATTTACAAAACAGTGACGCTATGGGTCATAATTTCTAACAATCTCCCACTGGCCTATAGCCAGTCACTCAGCATCTAATACCTGAACTATGTATATGTCGTTCAAACACATGCAGATAAACGCCTTCGTCAGCGGATCTGCAATGTTGTTATCTGATGCGACCTTCTCGATCTTTACATCGCCACGATGTATAATTTCCCGAATCAGATGGTAACGCCGAAGAACATGCTTGGATCGTTGATGAGACCTTGGTTCCTTAGCTTGTGCTATAGCCCCGTTATTGTCACAATACAATGGAACGGGCTCAGCTGCTAATGGAACTACTCCTAATCCGATTAGGAACTTTCGGATCCAAACTGCCTCCTTTGCTACTTCCGACGCAGCAATGTACTCGCTTCAGTTGTTGAATCGGCAACAGTATCTTGCTTGGAAGATTTCCAGCTCACCCGCCCCGTTATTCAAACAAAAAATGTACCCGGATTGTGACTTGAAGTCGTCCTTGTCGGTTTGGAAACTTGCATCGGCATACCCAGCATAGATACCACAAGTCTCATTCTCCATAAATTAAGAAGCATCCTTAGTTCGTCTAAGATACTTAAGGATATTCTTAATGCCATCCAGTGACCTTCACCTGGATCGGCCTGATAGCAACTGCACATGCTCAAAATATGATACATCAGGTCGTGTACATATCATGGCATACATGATCGATCCGACTGCCGAGGCGAACGGTATCCGACTCATGTTATCTCTCTCTTCTTGTGTCTTAGGACACATGTCCTTAGATAGAGATATACCACGTAACATTGGCATCAATCCCTTCTTGGATTGATCCATGCTGAATCGCTTCAAACCTTGTCAATATATGTACTCTTGGAGAGTCCAAGCAGCTTCTAGATCTATCCCCGGTAGATCTTATTCCAGAATAAAGGCTGCTTCTCCCAGATCTTTAATGGAGAATTTTAATGAAAGCCAAGCTTTCACCGACGTTAGCATGGAATGTCATTGCCTATAAGCAATACATCGTCGACATAAAGGACAATAAAAGTCAGTGCTCTCCCACTAACCTTTCTTGTATACACAAGGGTCATCTTCGTTTCGGCACGAAATTATATTCTTTTATGATTTCATCAAAAACGCTGATTCCATGATCGTGATGCTTGCTTCAATCATAAATGGATCGATTTAACTTACAAACCTTGTTTGCAAGTCTAGGTACGATAAAAACCGTCAGGCTGTTGCATATAAACATCCTCCAAAAGGTTTTCGTTAAGGAAAGCGGTTTTAACGTCCATCTGCCATATCTCGTAATCGAAATATGCAGCTATTGCAAGCATTATCCGAATGGATTTAATCATGGCAACGGGTGAGAAAGTTTCGTCATTAATCAACACCATATTGTTGACGATACCCCTTTGCTACAAGCCTAGCTTTGTATATGTTTGCACGTTTCCATCCATGTCGGTCTTCTTCTTGAAGATCCATCTGCATCCATAGGTTTTACACCTTCTGGTGCATCAACCAGTGTCCAAACTTGTTGGCATACATGGAATCCATCTCGGACTTCATGGCTTCTTGCCTCAGCGGAATCAATATCCGTATTGCTTCCTCATACGTAGACGGTTCATTATCCTCAATAAGATTAATATCCACATGAGGCGAGATCAGGTACCCATACCTCTCAGGTATTGTCCTGACTCTCTCCGAACTACGCGTGGTCCTTGTGTATATGAAGATTGTGGTACAGACTCATCCTGGATGGTCTGTTCATGTTCCGTCGTTGATTCATTGCCAGGAACAGTATCACTACGATTTTCATCAAGTTCTACTTTCCTCCCACTTACCACTGCATCTAGAATTCCTTTTCAAGGAAAAATGCATGTAGAGCAACAAATACTTTGTTCTTTTGTGGGTGATAGAAGTATATCCTTTGGTTTCCTTAGGATATCCCACGAAAAGGCATTTATCTGATTTGGGTTCTAGTTTGGTACCTTCCAAACGTTTAACATATGCCCAGCATCCCCAAATCTTCAGGAAAGAGAAACCTGGTTTCCTCCTGTCCATATCTCATATGGAGTCTGTTCAACAGACTTTGACGGAACCTTATTCAAATAAGTACTGCACTGTTTAAACGTATCCCCAGAAGGATATAGGTAGCTCAGTGCGACTCATCATCGACCTTATCATGTCTAACAAGGTACGGTTTCTCCGTTCAGAGACACCGTTTAATTGCGGTGTTCCAGGAGGAGTCCACTGTGAAAGAATACCATTTTCTTTCAAGTAATCTTGAAACTCATAACTTAAGTATTCGCCACCACGGTCTGACCGCAATGTTTTAATACTCATGGCTGTTTGTTTTTTCTACTTCGTGTCGAACTCTTTGAATTTCTCAAAAGTTTCCGACTTGTGTCTCATTAAATACACATAACCATAACGAGATGCATCATCCGTAAAGGTTATGAAGTTATGATATCCACCTCTAGCCTGGCTAGACATGGGCCCACATACGTCACTATGAACGAGGGCTAACAGTTCTGTGGCACGTTCACCTTACCATTAAAAGGTGATTTAGGCATTTTGCCTAAAGGACAAGATTCGCAGACATCATATGAATTAAGATCAAATCCGTCCAAGTATCCACTCTTGGAAATGTGTGGATATGCGAGTCTTGTTAATGTGTCCTAGACGACAAGCCACATGTAAGCTTCATTTTAGATTACTCCTTTTGAGCCTTTTGTTTGTTATTTTATGTTAGGAGATTCATTTATATTCAAAATATAAAGGCCATTGTTTGCAACAGCAGTGCAAATTTCTGCATCATTTTTATATAAATAACACCCAATGTTTTCTAAATACAAAAGTGTACCCATGCTGGGTTAACAAGATACAGATATAATATTCCTAGTCAAACTAGGTATATAATAACAGTTCAAAAGTTTAAGCATATGCCCCGAGGGCAATTCCAAAACAAAAGTCCCTACAGCCAAAACAGCAACTGGAGTTCCGTTTCCGACTCGTAGGTCAATCTCCCCTGAAGCCAGCATCCTGCTATCCTGCAGATCCTGCAAATCAGTACAAATATGAGCAGCACAACCAGAATCAAAAATCCAATTTTAAAACTAGAAGTAGTCATATTTATCTCAATAACAAACATACCAGAGGCTAGTGCCTTGCCTGCCTTGAATCCTCCTTGTGTCCCTTCCCCATTAGGAGTCACGTTTCCAGTGACCCTTCTTGCCGCCAGTTGAGGCAGACATCTTGAGACTTGTCCTTGGCTTCCCAGAAGCTTTTGTCAACTTGCCTTTACCCTTTTTCTTATGTTTCTTCTTCCTCACCCCTCCAGTAGCTTTGGGCCCAGCCTTTGGCCTCTGAGAGGTCGATGTAAAGTGCGCCTCGCGCTTGCCCCCTTTTTGGAGTTCTTTTTCAGACTCCTTCAAAATGGATAATAACTCTCCAAGAGTGTCATCTGTATCCATCAACTTGTAGTTGATTATGATTTGTTTCCAAGTATCAGGAAGTGACTGTAAGATCATATCTATAGTCAGCTCAGCCTCCAAGATTATTCCCATATTGGCCAACTCATCAATATCGGCGATCATTTGAGCCCCGTGGGCCTCAACTGATGCGCCTTCAGTCATTCGGGCGTGGAAGAGTTTCTTCACCAACTCATATCTCTCCATCCGTTTATTGGAACGGTGGAGATCTCGCAGTCTAGCCATCATATTATAAGGATCCAAGTCCCTATTTTGGCGACGAAAGTGCTGAGTCATCGAAGCTAACATAATAGCCTGAGCTGTGTCACAATCACTGCTGTGAGTTTTCCATAACTCCAGCTCAAGTGGGTCAGTGGGCTTAGGCGGGAGAGGTGTTTGTATAGTGTACAGCATCCTCTCAGCCCCAAGGACTATCCTTAGGTTCATTTCCCAATCAGCGAAGTTTGTGCCCTTAAAGACATTGTCACCCATGATGATGTCTCGGACACTTACCTTGCTTGCCATCTCAACTACAATAGTCCAACTATCTAGTTAACGATAAAATGGGTACAGTCAAACTGTTACAAAAAAATAACAATGAATTAGTTCAACTAATTTTTATTAATTTAAACGAAATAATTTTTGAAAGACGCGTAAGGCTAAGTATCTGAACGAAATTGCAAATTTCTACTAGCCCCACTTTTTTATCAAGTCTCTAACCCTCTGTTGAGAACCCGGGAAATCCTATTTCCTAGTGGGCTAGGATCCCGTTAAATAACACACAACCTTGACTTTGGCCAACAAGCTGTATGCTATTTAACTAGGTAGATCTCAAGATCAATTGGATCCCATCCAATTCCTAGATCCGGTTAGGTGGACATCCAAGTCCTAAACATATTGCATATGCCAATGTATCTAATACATTTTCTAACCATATCCTCTGAATCATCTAGGCCTTGGCTTTGGCACAACAACCTAATGATTCCAGTCAAGCGGGACCAGGGACCCATGACGGATAGTTCGTAATCAATGTCGTTGGACAAGAAGTGATCTTGACTTTGGCCAACAAATCACAACTTGGACAAGACACCGATGTGGAACAACTCTCATGATTCAAGTACATCCTAATTGACAAGGTCTTGACTTTGGCCAACAACCAATGCCAATTGGATCTTGAACAAGAATCATTCATGGAAGGATAATCGCTTAATATAGATTGAGGATTTTTGCGTAATTGGCAACCAATTTATTATCTTTGTTAGGTCTCATCATCATACACCCTTAAGCATGCTTCTAAAACATCATAAAGTGCATAAAATAAATTAATAGTGATATACGGATGGATATGTAAAACAATTTGTTCCTAGAACAAATCACTCCCTTTCCACTCCCCGCTAGTAATATTCTACTTCTACTACCAATTACATAATACAATAAGAGAAACCTCTGATACATTGAGGGGAATTAGGTGAGAAGAGAATACAAAGAGATAAAAGAGATAAGGCTGGACACGCAGGTCCAATTTATAAATTCTAAATTTACAATAATTTCTAAAATTACCCTTTCCCTTCTAATATCCATCCGCTATACACTATTCATTCATCACATACATGTATATTCATTCAAGACATGCTATACAACCAATCTAATCCAATTAATTAGTCTTTGTTTAAGTGATCATCCAATGTTCAATCAACGATTTGATTTTGCGCGAGTCCAACTCGTTTGAGAATAAGTACATAAGGTACGAATTCAAGAATTATATCGAACTACCCGTTAAATCCAATTTAAGTCGCATTCAATATAAATTCAATTTATTTAATTCCAAATTAAATGATTACACTTTTAATGTGCTTTTAAAGATTAGATTCTAAATCTTATCAAATTGGGTCTCCAAGCCCAACAAACATCCAATGTGTGTTTAATTAAAGTCCGATGGGCTTTCAATTGATTTATCAAGGCTTGGGCTTTGGTCAATGTGGGTCAAACCCAATTACCAAGCCCAAATAAGGAATCACCCTTAAGTGCCATAAAATCAATTTCAAGCCCATAAGGCCCAATTAAACATAAAAGTCCATTAATTAAATTTTAATATTCCAAATTTTAAAATTCAATTAATTAAAGTGTAATTGCATGATTAATTCATTAAACCAAATATTTCAAAAACACCAATTTAATTCATTAATCATCAATTGTTCAAAACACTTGTCTAACATTTATTTGAACAAAAATCAAGTCCTTTAACATGTCATGTTGTATTCGGCCAAGAGAGATTTTTGCGGTTCGATTTGTTTTTCAATCCAATTGAATCACTAATCTATTATCCTTATTGATTTTAAGTCATCTAATGAACTTGAAAGCAAAAATTCAATAAAGTGAAAAGACCTCCATTTTCGGTCAAGCATCAATTTTAGGGAAAAAATCATCCAATGCATTTTTCTCAAAATTGATCATGTATTATATCAAATATCATACATTTAATCATGCTTAAGTTATCTAATAAACTTGTGCATGAAAAATTCCAAATCAATAAAATGACCTACACATTCGGCCAAGGCATCAATTTTGGGGAAAAAATATCCAATACAATTTTCTCAAAATTGATCATGTAATACATCATATTACAAACATTTAAGCACACTCAAATCATTCAATGAACTTGTGCATGCAAAATTCAACTTAATGGAAGTACCTCACATTCGGCTAAAGCATATTTTGGGGAAAAATCATCCAATGCATTTTTCTCAAAATTGATCATGTATTATATCATATTTATACATGTAATCATGCTTAAGTCATCAAATAAGCTTGTGCATGAAAAATTTCAAACCAATGGAAGCACCTCCACATTCGGCCAAGACAACATTTTGGGGGAAAAATCATCCAATGCATTTTTCTTAAAATTGATCATGTAATATATCAAATAACATGCATTTAAGCATACTTTAGCATCCAATTTCAAAAGAACATGCTTCAATCAATTTTCCCCAAATTAACCCTAATGTATTTCATGCTTAAACATGGCTCAATGATACCATTGTTGGTTTCTATAATTAGTCCCAAAGAAAGATTAAGCCATAGAAATACAAGTAACATACATGCAAAGCTTGAAGGATGGCGGAAACATACTTACAAAGCTTTGTGACGAAAATGGTGAAGAGGATCCTTGAGCCTCCAAGGTAGAAGTTTCGGCCAAGCAAGAAGATGAAGAGAAGCTGCAAATCTTCAAGTATTCCAAGCTCCAAATGCGTTTCCCTATCACCTCGTTTGATCCTTGTTGTGCTAGCAAAAATGGAGAGAAAACAATTTTCTGCCATGGATGAACTCACGGCTTGCGTGAAGAAGAAGGAGAGGAGAGTGAGAGTTTTTAATTTTTGTTCTCTAAAAGGTTTCTAAAACCGTGAGAGACCAAAAAAAAAAGCAAAATAATAATGATATCAAATACCAAAAATCAATTTTTTTAATCAAAAACCCTTAAAAAAACGTGAAAGGTTTTCCCTCCAAAATGAAACCCATCATTTGCCATCATTACCACACTTTGAGAATAGAGATAATGTATCATCCCTTAAAGGTGACTAGATACATCCATCATCTATTCGTATTAAGTAATGAGATATCGCGATGCGATTTGCGGATACCACTCGATTCAAAATACGAATGTGTCCGCAAACACTTTCGGGCTCGGTTTCGCTAATTCTGAATTAACGAATTTCTGTCGCGACGTGAATTAAATAATTACGCCTTGCGGAATTACTATTCAGTTCGCTAATGAATTAATTCTAAATTAATTCGTTTGCCCGAATTAAAATCCGATTTTAATTCCGCGTCGAAATCTAATTTCGTTTAATAATATATCGAATATATTATTTTACCGATTAATTCCAAATTAATCGATCTCTCTCTCTCTCCTAATAAGGCATTTTATCCAAGATAAAGTTTCTCCGTAATTAATCCAAGATTAATAAAGTTCGAATCAAACATCATAGGTGAATCTTCAGGAAGCGACCCAAGAGATCTCCGGATATGTTGGCAGTAAATACGGTCGTTGGATAATCCAAACACGTACGTACCTCGTACTACGTTTTTACCGATTTACAAGACAAGGTTGGCTTCTAGCAAAGCGCCATGCCTACCCAATTCTCCAGAAATATTCTTACTGGAATATTAGATCTATATCAAGCGTAGTATACCGTAGTATCGCGTACATCGATCCAGTATCGAACGATCACATGTTAGGCCTGGGGCTGGAAGTGTGTCTGCCCCGTACGAAACATATATCGGACATCAAACAACTAGTCTCTTTAAATCGGACAATCCTGACCTGGTCATATTGTCCCGACGGTTGCAACCTTTTATAGAGTACTAGTTCTGTGTCCTGCGCGATCATCAACTCCATATGTCTGAAGTGATACTTCCATCTTGACATCACACCCAGTACACTACGATTCCTGATAAACCCAGAAGTGGTGAACACAGAACCGGTTAAAGTCCCCAACCACCAAAACCAAAGTTTACCGATTGTCGCAAGTACTAGCGATGCAAGTCTCAGGTTAAGACCATATACACCTACCCTGATGCGGCCTCCCATAGACACGCAGACATACTACCAATGGGATTCCGCGGGGTCTATCCAGAGCGAAGCTGTTTTCCGTACCATCGGTAAAACACAACCTCATATCGCACCTGCATAAGTATCCTATACTTAAATATATGAGAACTATGCCGTTGTGCCCTTACAACATGCACAAATGCAATACTAGTCTATTCCGCATTATCGATGTCCGATCTCGATAATACTCCGACTAGGGATATTTAATGATTAAACCTTTATGTATTGATACTGTCTCATATCATCTCAATACAGAACTAATCATATGGACTTTTGCCATTTATATGTCAAAGTAAATAAATTACAAAACGGCAAAAGGCAATTCTATTATTACATAGTTAATTTTGTACAATAATACAATATCATTTACAAAACAGTGACGCTATGGGTCATAATGTCTAACATCTACAACATATCGGAATGGCTCGTATAAATTATAAATAAATTGATATATCCAATTGTACATAATACAATATTCATTACTCAAATGACTTACTATCTATATGAGGTACTTTAGGCTATTGGGTCTACTTGAAGGAATTTTCTGATGAGGGAAGAATTCTTAGTAGGAATGAAAGAATCTTACTTAGGTTTATTTAGAATTCTTTTATTCTTGCTCAGGCTCACTCTATTCTCCTCACTACTTTGAGTTCTGGTGTTTTCTTTAGCATCTATTTCTGTATTTTTTATCTCTTATTGGCTCTGGTTGCTTAAACATTTATGTACCATTCTTTACTTTTATTATAGCTTTCTTTCACACTCCATTGCGTGACTATTCTTAGAACTTTACAATCTATTCTCGTAGCTTATCTTGAGCTTATGATATTCCACCAAAATAACTACATAAGGTTTCTCAACTTGGACAAGAAGTATGGTTACTATTATAAGAAAAAATATTTGAAAAGCTTAGGATTTTCTTACTAACCTGTCTATAGGTTTTTGAAGACGTACTTAAGGATCGAATATTGGAGAGGTAGTGCCTTGCATACTAGTATCCCAGATATACTATGTATACAAGACCTCATCACTCTGCCCACTGTAGTCACTGACTCACTAGACCATGCTTTGATACCATCTCTGTAACATCCATCTCCTAGAGATGCTACGGCAGGGGATTGACTGATCCATTCCCCTAAGCCTCTAACTTATTAACTGAGACCCTTACTACTATTCTGACTCAAATGTGACTCATACATGGGACCATTGCCCAAACAACTACATGCAAAGAACTTTCAGTGCTGATAACTGTATACTTAAATGTACTTCTTCTACAATTCTTATTCATAGACATCTTGGCTTATCAGTATCCATCCTCCCGAGCTCATCCTCCGGGTATTCCTATAAAATAAGAAACTGGGAGTGGGGGGTTAGATCTTTTGAACGACCTAGTGAGTGGACAGTTAAAAATGAAAATAATTATTTCTAAAAATTCATGGTTCTAAAAACTAAAATCCTCCCAGAAAATATTCTTTTCTGAAATCTCTTTCTTATCTGAAAACGCAACTCTTCTGAAAATCTTTTCCGAAAACTCTTTTATAAAAATCATCTCTTCTGAAAAATTTTGTTTCTGGAAATCCGTTTCTGAAATTATGTTTCTGAAAAATCTATATCTGAAAACTCTGTATATGAGAAATCTATATTTGTATATCTAGCACTTGGGGGGTGCTACGTATCACCGTCCCCCCATACGTAAAATCTGACATGTAGGGGCGTCCCTCCATACTCAAATATCTGGTGGTCTTGGGACGTTATGTCTCGCCGTCCCCGAAGCCACAAATTTGGAGTCAGGGTGCAGATCTATGCTACCCTCCAGACTCAAAATATGGGATCTAGGGGCATCAATCATCCCCAGTTCTGAACTGTATGTGCACACGATATCTGTATCCATCAATTCCATATATGAGTCAACTTACATACCGAGGTGGATTTTTCCCCATGCCTCCGAAAATCATAAAACTCAACTTTAAAATCAATTTTCTAAAAACATCATCATTCGTAAAATAATTGTAATAAAAATTATCTTCCTGAAACATGCTCTTCCTTAAAATAACTGAAATAAAATATGGCTAACGCCCTATATGCTTAAAAGTAAGTCTAATATCAAAACTTATAAGTAAATACATTTAGAGAGAATAGTCTACTCACTGATTTGGAATCTAGCTAGCACAACTTCACTTCATCGAAGAATATTGTGGTTCCTATTGTAAATCTATGATTGATAGACTCAGTTAGAATATAATCATGGATTATCTTTCGGAACTAGGCTAAATTTTTCAATTCAAGTAGTTATTATTACATAATGTATCATGTTTGTGACATGTTGTATTGTATAAATATGAGGTGATATGAAACTCTTAAGGTGGTCTCTAACATCTTAAATTAGGATTGAAATGAAATGAATTCATTTTTGCCACGCGTCGCAACACCAAAGTTTGTGCATCGCGATGCCTATATCAGCATATCAAGGCATGAAGCATTTGCAGTTTCACATCGCGACACTAGGTCAACGTCGCGACGTTACTCTTGAGTCATGACTCGCTACTTGAGCATCGCGATGCCCTCGCTTCCAAACCCAAAACATAGACCATTCACATGCTCGGTGTTGTGACATCCACATACAATTGACCAAGAGTTTATTATGCCACCTTTGATCTTTCCATCATGACCAAACCAAATTCATATCTTAACATCAATCCCACACTTGAATAAATATCATTCAATAACAATGAAAACAATAATAACCCCCAATTTATTTGATGAAATTTGGCCAGCCCTTAAAGGGAGGAATAATTGGGCATCCAACATAATCATTGCTTAACCTATGAGTATAAGACCATAAAATGCATGAATATACTTACTAATCATTACATTTAGGCTCAAATACAAAGTTGAAAAATTAGGGTTCAAGAATGAAAATTTGGGGCTCGTAAAGTTTTAAGTCCAAAACCGAAATTAGAAGAAGGAATGAAAATTAGAACTCACTTTGCATGAGAAATAAGTTTGAGATACTACTTGTTTCTAAACTTTCCTCCAAACTTCTCTTCAAGCTTCCCCCACATTTTTGACCAAAAATGATGAGGATGGTGAATAATGTAGGTTTTATAATGAGAATGGCTGATTTTTGTATCAAAAGAGTGGTCCAAAACTTGCTACATTACCAGCTTCTAGACATTTTTGAAAGTAACATAGCTTCCACATAAATCTTGATGTTTGACTTGTTTCCGATTCGAATTTGGAAATATATTCAACGCGAAAGTTGTACGTCTCGATTTTAGCTTTCCGACGATATAAAGTTCATAAAAATCATAGATTATATGAAAATATTAAGGACCAAATATCACGGACAATCCAGATTTAGTCTTGTAATGAATTTCGTATTGCAACCGCGAGGAATTTACCGAATGTCCAAAAGTAATTCCATGAGCACATACATGCTTGAACATGATTTTTATCATAAATCATGCCTCCGATAACAAAATAGTCGTCGGTCTTTGACAATGTACAAGTGATGAATTCAAACAGTGATGAATTCACTGTTTGGATAGCCTTTACTCGGTTAGTCCGAATTTCACCCGGTAACACCGTTTTTCATCGTTTTTTTTTATATTTTCACTCCGAAATAATTTTTGAAAATTATCCTAACACCCAATACACATCCAAATAATATCATTTTCATCACAAAAATTTCAGATTTTCTCGATCTGATCTGGATAGAAAATCAGTCATATTTTATGCTTAAATCTAATTTTCACAAGATTAATCAAATTAATCTTACACCAATTAAGTCCCACAATCATGAAATATCTCTAGAATAATTCTAGGTTTTTTTTAGAGTGGTTTAATAACTCTAGAATGACAACTAAATTGTCTAAAAATAAATTGAACCCAAATTACCTTAATCTAATTCAAAATATATTTACCCATGCTTTTAACCACCCAATCAAACAAGAAAAACACAAAATCCGAAATTTGAGATGAAATTTTTTTTTACATCATATGTGATCACCAAAAAAACCAAAAGAAATATTTTTACAATTGAAGAAATTTAAAGATTACATTTAATCTCCAAAATCTTCTTCAATCTATTTGTTCTTGCTTATTTTCTTTTCAAAACACTCTTTGGTGTTCAAGGGGCTGTTATTCACGTTGAAAGGGGCTAGGATTTTGGTCAATACCATCACCAAGAGAAAGAAAAGGATTTCCCTTAAGATCCTAAAAGTGACGTGAGTGGGTGGGCAATTTTTGGTCAACTTATTATTGAAAATAATAATTAAATAAAGCTTTGGTAAATATGCACACACATAGCACAAATAATAACCATATATATTATTAATAATATATATTAAATAATAATCAACTCTACACATATAAAGTTAATAATAATTACAATTCATTACTTTAATAAATTTAATAATAACTTACTTTACATATATCAACATACAATATGTTAATGAATATGTATCTAATCTAATTATGTATATAATACAAATACATATTAGAATGTCCAAAATTTCTTCGTCATATATAAATTCGTTTACCGATTAAATGATTCAAATTAACTTATTTAATCCGATAAAATATTATTCATAATCGGTATTATTCATAACGCATTGCCCAAGTGCTCAACGAGTACACTTCATATTGTGGGACTCTCTAAGTTCATATATATCTGTCAAAAAATCCAATTTCATGTCCATAATTTACCCACTCGTAAATTATGGCGACTACGAATAATCTCGTTGAACTATGCAAGTCGAGATGATCACATACGTATAATCCCTCCGTCACAGGCAATCCATATTATACCGGGATATAGATGAGAACGTGAAATCCCTAAGGTATAATATAGTCGACTTACAAATTTATGATTGATAAATAACACTCGGAACTCGCTTCCGCAGTGTACCACAACCATGGATTTAACTGATCGTAAACACATACAGAATACATATGCCATGTACACAGGACTGACAGATTCTATCTTAATACACACTGAATATCATGAGCATCTATCCATACCCGATGAAAAGGTGGAGGTCTGATCTAAATAGGTCATTGACGTGACAGTCATTAAAGTGTGGAGGATAACTAATATGTTCACCGTGGTATCTCAAGTCTAAGGACCACTATGCTACTAAACTCGAGAAGATTCCTATTGACGTTGGTGTACCATCTATTAGGAAATATTCGGTGAGTCGTTCAGTGTTTATCGAATAAACATCTACATGTCTATACGCGTCTCTGAAGACTTATGGCTCATTGGGATAAACCTTTAGACCAAGTCTTGATATACAACATATAATGGTCTCGGTGGATTTTACTAAATCAACCTGTGTCAGTAAATCTTGACCATAAACTATATTTGAGAATATAAAACTTATAGTGACGCTTCATAATGTCAATTGGAACTTATGTTGTTACTATACACTACGTTGTAAATCCTTGGGTCTTTGTATATATGTATATATATATAATATATATATATATCACTAAATCGGATTTAGCTTCAATCAAATCAAATTAGATCGAATATATATAAAAAGCAAGAGGTGCAACCATAAATATGTAATATTATAGAAAATGAATTATTTGTATTCATGAACCGGACATAAATATTATCCGAAATGGCGCTCCAAACATTAACCCTTGCAAGTAATACATAAGACTCCCAACCTGAGGGAGGTATGTAAACAAGTGAACCGGCAAAGGCATGCCATAGCTCAGAATTGATGGCTTTCCTGCTCCCTAAAATCAACCAAAACCAAATCTACATGAGACACGCAAGAGAAATACAATGACATAGAGTAATTGAAAGCCTTTGCTTTTATATTTGGGTCTCATATTTGTTAACCGGTTTTAGGGGTTGTAGGTTATACATGTATTATTTTATTTCATTAAATTGTATCCATTTGATCTAATGATGGATATTACTTGTATACGAGATACATATATTGATGGTGATTTTGTTACCAAGTTTTTGAACAGTACGACAATGGCAGAGATGTAATTTCTCCTTTTTGGAGGACGAATGATCTGAGGGTAATAGTCACTCTTCAACCAGGCATGGAGTTCGGACCCAACTTCCCGAATCTGACTGACCAGAGGACACAATATGATGCAGGTTTTAGATACCGACAACATAATAGCTGAGACCGACCACATTAGCTTGGTAGCTCGGTTCAGCCCTGTCTTTCCTCTTGAATTATTAGATTGAGCTCGGATATTTTGGGTCAGGTCAGAAATAGGTGGGTAGTTCAGCACAATGTGTGGCCGTCCTCATGACGCTCGACGTGTGATTATGATCGTTTGGACTTTTACCCCTGACATGTATTATCGTACGAGAGATCTTTACAGGATGTCATCATCATTGTTGAGTGTGGCATTGTATAAAACATAGTGATTTGACTAGGACTTAGAGGGCAGACTTGCTTTTGGTGAAGCAGTTGGGGCATAGAGCCCGTCAATTAGCCGAAGATTAACGTGGCTTAAGTCATAGAGATATGGGAATAGTGTTGTATTTCTCTTAGCATATAAAGAGAAGGTAGTGTCATTTGTATGGGCGAGTCAGTGAAAATCTTAAAAAGAATACCATTTGTAAAAAGCACTACAAAAGCAAAACAGCTCGATAACATTAGACCACCCTTAAAAAAAGGTCGGCTGAGCTCGGTTTGGGAATAAAATTAACACTATACTTTATTCCCGTGGACGTAGGTTGGATTCACTCCACCTAACCATGTAAACCCTCTTGTCGATTTTGTGTTTGTTTAGTCTTCTGCTAAGTTTGCATTTAGTCCCCAATACCCAAATAAATTCACGGTTGAATGATGATGGTCCCGGGAGCACTATCCTGATATTGCCCCTGGAACTAAAATCACCCGTCAACAGTTGGCACCGTCTGTAGGGAGCAGAGCAAAAAATAGTTTATGTAGTAAGACGAAGGCAGAAGGCGGAAACCATGGATCATCGAAGAGCTTAACAACAGACTGGATGTAGAAAATAAAGGAAAGGCTGGAGGAAAGAGAGAAGGAACGGGCGAAAACTGGTCAAAGTGGAAAGAAGAAAGGGATCGCAAGAATAAAGAAGGTTGACAATAGCGGCAAGAACATGTGAAGGAACGCCCAAGGAGTTAGAGCAGTAATAGCTCTCCTCATTGAGCCGTAGAATGGAATGTAAAAAATATGACCAGAAATCACTGATTAGGACTGAGCTGTAGAATATAATGTAATGCTTGGGGGGAAGTAGACTCTGCATGCTACCTCTGGCGTATGAACAGGCTCATCCTAAAGGGGTTGTGGCAGTGGTTCGACCTACCAGATCTACGGCTTCACGGCCTTGATATTCCTCTTCAAGTGGCATGCGAACCATAAGTCGGGGGTACTCGGTCAGTTTCAATGAGTGCCACCGGCATACTATGCGGTGGTCACCCCAAATAAGGGTAAAAGAGAAACATTTCACGGGGGACCAGCAGCGATCGTGGGAAGGGTTTTTGACCGAGCTCCATAATTGTCTAGAGATGCTTATGGAGCATTCGGCACAAAATAACCCTGTTAACACGGTCGGGAATTTCAGAATCAAGTTTAGACCAGAAGAATATGATCAGACTGCAAGACAAGAATCAAAATATTTATTGTCAGAGTCTCTCTTGAAATGACCCGCAAAGAGTTGTAAGAATGGCAATAAGTCCATTGAATATGAATAAAACTCTTTTGAGTTAAAAACTTGTCCATTTTACTTGTTTATTAATTGAATGCGAAAGCCATGTTCAATATTCCTGGGATGTGCTTGGAGCGAAGGGGTGCTCGGTTGCTGGGAAGGACACCAAGCCCGTGGCACACTGATCCCGGGTGTCATTATCAAACCCCCGAGTGGAAGTGTTCCGACCTAGCTCATTTCACCTTTGAGGATCCAGAACGCATCAAAGGATGGAGTACATGTGGGAAAAGCACGAACTCCTCGTGGCACACCAATCCCGGGTGTCATTATCAAATCCCCGAGGCCGGATCGTTACTACCCCATTACTCATATTTTGAGGAGTAGCTCGGGTAAACCGGACCCAGGGAGGTTTCTGCCCCTGCGCGTCGACTGGTGAATCCCGTTGAGAACCACCAGGTACATGGCATGGGGATGGTTGAATGGCCTCCATGACCCTTGTGACCTCGGGTAAACCGGACCTAGAGAGGTTTCTGCCCCTGCGAGTTGGCTGGTGAGTCCTATTGAGAAACACCAGGTGCACAGCGCGAAGAAGGCCCTGGTGCCTCCGTGACTCTTGCAACCTTTCAGGATGGCGTCCATGTGGAGGTTTCTTCCCCCGTGAGTATCTGCCTAACCGCCTCGGATCAGGAGAAGCATAACATTGGGAGGTTTCTGCCCCCAAAGCGTTTGCAGACTCCAAACCCACCCAGCATGGGGGGGTTTCTGCCCCCATGGCATTGGCCGCTCACCAATCCGTAGCCCGGCTAGCCGGGACGCTGAATTGTAAGGTTCAGAATTGTTGTTTTGGAGGGCACCGGGTAGGACGCTGCCTCAGGGCACCCGAGTTGTTATCTTTCCGAGTCTGTGTGGAGTATGTGCTAAGTCACCTCCGATGTACTAACCTTGTCCTATTTCCACTTTTTATTTTTGCTGATACCCGGTACCGGGATCCGCGGAGCCTCAGAGGTTGAAGTTTTTTCCCTCGTGATTAAGTCTCATCTGTTCCACCGGCTCAGGGCTAGATTCGTTCTGCCAAGGCCATCTGTTCCACTGGCTCAAGACTGCATTCATTCCACCGAGTCCATTTGTTCCACTGGCTCGGGGCTGCATTCATTCCACCGAGGCCATCTGTTCCATTGGCTCGGGGCTGGATTCGTTTCGCCGAGGCCATCTATTCCATTCTCTCGGGGATGCATTCCTTCCGTCGAGGCCATTTGTTCAACTGCCTTGGGGCTGTATTCGTTCCGCCGAGGCCATGTGTTCCACTAGCTTAGGGTCATGTTACATCCCACCGAGTGGATTATCATCGGCATGAGGTCGGAGCATCTCCCCATTGCTGAGTCTTAATTGGTCTGGGGATGTGACATTCCCTCGGAGCTAAGTGTTCTGCTAGCTCAGGGTCAGGTTACGTCCCACCGAGTGATTATCATCGGCATGGGGTCAGAGCATCTCCCTCATGGCCATCTCTCAATTGGTCAGGGGAGGTGACATTCCCTCGGAGTCGAGTATACTGCTAGCTCGGGGTCGGGTTACGTCCCATCGAATGGATTATCATCGACATGGGGTCGGAGCATCTCCCCTATAACCGGCTCTCAATTGGTCCAGAAATGTGACATTCCCTCGGAGCAAGTGTTCTGCTAGCTCGGGGTGGGGTTACATCCTACTGAGTGGATTATCATCGGCATGGGGTCGGAGCATCTGCGGCGGCTCTTAATTTGTTCGGGGAGGTGACATTCCCTCAGAGCCAAGTGTTCTGCTAGCTCGAGGTTTGGTTGCGTCTCACCGAGTGATTATCATCAGGATGGGGTTGGAGCATCTTGTTGGGCAATTATGACCCATAACATCACTATTTGTAAGGAACATTGTGTTTTTATACAAATTAATTATGTGACAAAAGGAAATTGCTATTTTATCATTATTGTAATTAGATTACTTGGATATATATTAATGATAAAAGTTCATATGGTTAAATCAGATTAATAAGATATAAGACAATATTAATCCACGAACGGTTTAATCATTAAATATCCTAGTCGAAGTATTATCGAGACTGGACATTGATAATGCAGAATAGACTAGTATTACACTTGTGCGCGTTATGGAAGCTTAACGACATAGTTCTCATATATTTAGGTATTGGATACTTATGCAAGTGTAATAAGAGGTTCTGTTAGCCGTTGGACCGGGAACAGTTCGCTCTGGATAGACCCACTCGGAATCCCATTGGTAGTTTGACTATGTGTCTATGGGAATCCGAATCAGGGTAGATATATGTGATCCTTAAACCTGAAACTTACGTCGCAATTACTTGCGACAATCAGTTTACTTTAGTATTGGTCGTCTGGAGCTTTAACAGGTTCTGTGTACACCTGTATTGGGTTTACTGAGAATCGTAATGTATTGGATGTTATGTCAAGATAGGAGTATCACTTCAGTCATATGGAGATGATGGTCACACATGATACGGAACTAGTACTCTTAAAAGCTATAGCTATCATGATAGTATGCCTAGGTCATGACTTCCCGATTACAGAGATTAGTTACTCTGGATCTGATATATGCTTCGTATGGAGCAGACACAGAGCCAGCTCTAGGCCTAGCATGTGACATCTGATACTAGATCGTATTACGTATTACATTATATTAGTATTACTACGCCTGATACAAATGATATTCCTCGGTGAATATTTCTGGAGAATTGGGTAGGCACGGTGCTTTGCTAGAAGCCAACCATGTCTTGTAAATCGGTGAGAACGTGGTATGAGATACGCACGTGTTCGGATAGTCCGATAACCGTATTTACTGCCAACATATCCATGAATCTTTTGGGTCACTTCCTAAAGATTCACCAATGACATTTGACTCAGATAGAATTAATCTGGGATTAATTATGAGAGAGAAAATTAATCTGGGATTAATTGCGGCAAGAATTAATCTGGGATTAAATTCTTATAGAAGAGAGAACGCGATTAATTCAGAATTAATCGATAAATTAAATTTAATAGTTAAATTAGATTTTTCAATTTAATTTATTTATTTGGAGCTAAAATAATATATCAGATATATTAATTGAAATCGAATTTCAATACGAAATTAAAATTGGATTTTAATTCGGGCGAACGAATTAATTTAGAATTAATTTGTAAGCGACTGTCATAATAATTTTACGAGGCATAATTATTTAATTAAATTGGTTTTAATTATGTAGCGACGATAAATTCATTTAATCAGAATTAAACGAACCCGGGCCCAAGTCTAGTTGTGTGTTGAGGAAGCCAAAATAAATTTTGATTTTAAATATGGTGGGACCACATGACTTACATCAATGGTCAATTATTGATGGAAGTGGTTGGATTTAATTAATTCATTCCTTTAATCAAACAACTACCAAGTTTTTGAAAAACAACACCAATCTCTCATTCTCTCTTCTTGGCCGATTGCTTCACCCATGGAAGTGAAAATTTTGCTTCAAAATTTTCAACAAAGCTAGCACTTTGATGAGTCTTTTGAGGTGATAGGGAAACTCACCCAATGAACATACAACACAAACCACAAGCTTGGAGGTTCATCCAAAAGAAATTTTTTGAATTTCTCCATATACAATGTAAGTGTTTCCGCCACTTTTCCTTGTAATTTCGCAGATAGAATCATGTTTAGGATCTTGTGGCATGTCTTAGAGACTAATAATGGTATCTAGAGCCTTGCTAAATATGATTTTGAAAACTAGGGTTTATAAACTTTAATTAGGAATTTTTGCTTGGAGCATGAAAATTCAAAATTGAGTTTTTGGTTGATGTTAGATGATGATAACTTAGAGTTGTACATTGTTGGATTGTTGAAAAATTGATTGGATCAAATTTTCCCAATTTCCCTAGCTTGGTCGAATACTACCCTCGAATAGCTCATGGTGATTTTTTAAAATTTGACCCTTTGATGTGTTAATGGCATGATATACATGTTGAATGTTGATTTAATTGGATTGGAATCAAATTGGATGTTAATTTCTTGTCATTGTCGTGCGAAGCATGTTGTTGGAGACTTGATTTTGCTTCAATTTGTGTTGGACATGAATTGGAATGATAAGCATGATTAATTAGATTAATTAATATTTTGAAAATGTTAGATTAATTGATTAGTTATGTTAATTACACTTAAATTGGATTAATGTAATATTTGGAATATTGTATTAATGTAAATTAGTCCCTAAAATACTAATTGGGCTAATTTGGTTATATTTGGATTAATGGGCTTGGTTGTGCCAAGTTTGGTTTTGGACAATTGGGTTGGATCCGATTGGGCCTAAACTATTTCCATAAAAGTCCAAAATATGACTTTTATGCCTTTAATAATCTAATTGGGCCTAATGGGCCAAAATTAATTTATGGCATAGGGTGATTCCTAAATGGGCCAAGACATTATGGGTTTGATCTATAATTGCCAAAAGTCTTTGCCTAAAGAATTAATTAAAGCCTATTGGACCTAATAGAATTGGCATTGGATGCTAAATAGGCCTTTGAGACCATTTGGATTGGATTTGGAATCCAAGTCTAAAAAGACATTATTATATAAAATAAGTGTAATTGTTTAATTTGGAATTAAACTTGAATTAGTATTGAATACAATTTAAATTGGATTTAATATTGTAGTTCGATATAATTCAAGAATACTTACTTTGAGTATTTATTCTTAAACGAGTTGGACTCGCGCAAATCAAATCGTTGTATGAACATTGGATGGTCATTAATTGAAGAATTAATTAATTGGATTACATTGATTGACAACATGCTATGTGTGAATGTTTTGATGTATTTGTTTGAATAATGTATATCAGATGGATATTAGATGGGTGGGGGCAATTTTGGAAATTTTTGTAAATATTGTATTTATTTGAAATTGGACCTGCGTGTCCAGCATATCACCTCTTATTCTCATTGTATTTCTCTTCTCACCAATTCCCCTCAATGTAAATGAGGTTTCTTATAGTGTTATGTAATTGGGTATATAGAAGAATGTAAAGTGCTAGCGGAAGAGAGATTTGTTCTAGGAACAAAATGTGAATATCCATCTGCATATCATTATTATAATTATCGCGCCTTATTATGCTTTTAGAATGCATGTTTAAGGGTGTATGATGATACCTAATCAAAGATAATAAATTGGTTGCCAATTTACGAAAATGCCATCGTATTTAATATTAAGTGTTTCCTTCCATTTAGTGGTTCTCTCTCAAGATCCAAGATTGGCTTTGATTTTTTGGCCAAAGTCAAGATCATTGTCTATCGCGGATGTGTTTGAACCATGAAAGCTTTGTTAATATCGCATGTCTTGGGCAGTTGTGACTTGTTGGCCAAAGTCAAGGTCACTCTTGTTCATCGACGTGAATTACAAAGTTTTCCCACTGTCAATGGGTCGCGCTTAACTGGAATCATTAAGCTTTTTGAGCGAAAGCCTTGTCAAGGTTGTGTATTATTTAACGGGATCCTAGCCCACTAGGAAACTAGGTTTCCCGAGTAATCAACGGAGGGTTAGAGGCTCACCGAAAATTAGTGGGAGGCTAGTATTAAATTTACAATTTCGTTTAATACGCGCTAATATGCGCGCTCTATTATTTCTCATTATTATATATATTGGTTAGACTAATATTATTTATTTGTTATTTTGTTTGAACAGCTAGACTGTACTCAAAACTACTCCATTTGTAGTTGGTTATATAGTTGGACTATAGTAATCATTGCATTTGAGTGTGCCCGAAACATTTGATTGGATAGTTGGACTATATCAATCAAAATGGCTGGAAAGATAAGCGTTAAGGACATAATCATGGGTGAGAATGTCTTTAATGGCGTAACTTTTCCAGAATGGGAAATGAATCTCAGGATAGTCCTGGGAGCTGAGAAGTTGCTCTATGTAATAGAGAGACCTTTCGGGCCTGAGCCCGGACTTGAGCAGCCAGTAGAGCATGAGCTTTGGAAGACTCACCGTGATGATAAATTTACTGCTCAATCTGCCATGCTTGCTACAATGATTCCTCAGTTTCGTCGTCAAAACAAGGGATTGGATCATTATGCGATGATATTGAAGTTGAAGGATCTTCATAGATCTAATCTTAGATCTCAGAAGTATGATTTGCAGAAGAAGCTCTTCACTCTCGTATGTCAAATGGTACATTTGTTGAACACTACATGTCGCAGATGATTGTTGACATCGAACAGTTGGGTCAGCTGGGCATTACCTTCGAGGCCGAGACTTTCATTGATTTGATCTTACAATCTCTGCCCGACTACTGGGGTAGGTTCATCATTAAACTATAATATGATGAACCAAGATAAAACTCTTGGAGAGTTAATGGCTATGCTGAAAGAGGTAGAGCCAGAGCTTCTAAAAGGCAAGAAGCGCGAGGCGCATCTTACTTCGACATCTAAGAAGGCCAAGGCTTGGCCGAAGCCTTCTGGGGGTGTGAAGAAGAAGAAAAAAAAAGAAGGGCAAGGCTCAATCATCACAGTCTTCTGGGAAGACAAAAGACATATCCCAAGACGTCTGCCTACATTGTGGCAAACGGGGTCACTGTAAGCGTGACTGTCGTAAGTTCAAGGTAGACTTGAAGGAAGCGAAGGCGGGCAAAGCTCCGGCTTCATGTATGTTTGTTATTGAAATAAACATGTCCACAACTAGTTTTAAAAATTGGATTTTTGATACTGGATGTGGTACTCACATATGTACTGATTTGCAGGATCTGCAGATTAGCAGGAGACTGGCTTCATGAGAGATCGACCAGCTAGTCGGAAATGGGACGAAAGTCACTGTTTTGCCCGTTGGCACCTATGTTTTGAATCTGCCCTCAGGGAATGAACTTACATTAGGCGACTGTTATTTTGTACCTAGTTTGACTATGAGTATTATCTCTGTATCTAGTTTAACCCGATGCGGGTATACTTTTGTATTCATGAACACTCGGTGTTTTGTTTGTAAAGATGATATTGAGATATGTACAACAAATATGAATAATGGTCTTTATATTTTGAATATAAACGAATCTCAAAGATATAACATGACAAACAAAAAGCTCAAACTGAGTATAACGAATGAGACTTATTTATGGCATTGTCGTCTGGGACACATTAACAAAACTCGTATATCCACATTTTCGAAGAATGGATACTTGGACGGATTTGATCCTAATTCATATGATGTCTGCGAATCTTATTTATTAGGAAAAATGACTAAAACACCTTTTAGTGGTAAATGTGTACGTGCCACCGAGCTGTTAGCCCTCATTCATAGTGACGTATGCGGGCCTATGTCTAGCCAGGCTAGAGGTTGATATGAATACTTCGTAACCTTTACGGATGATGCATCGCGTTATGGTTATGTGTATCTTATGAAACACAAGTCAGAAACTTTTGAGAAATTCAAAGAGTTTCGACACTAAGTGTTGGACAGTTATGGCCCATAGCATCGCTATTTGTACATATCATGGTGTTGTTGTACAAATTAACTATGTGACAAAGGAAATTGCTCTTCTATCATTTGTAATTAGATTACCAAGATGTATAAATGATAGAAGGTCCGTATGATTAGTTCCGGATTGAGATGATATGAGACAGTATCAATCCACGAAGGTTTAATCATTAAATATCCCTAGTCGTAGTATTATCGAGATTGGACATCGATAATACGGAATAGACTAGTATTACACTTGTGCGCATTGTGGGAGCATAACTGCATAGTTCTCATATATTTTGGTATAGGATACTCATGCAAGTGTAGTAGGAGGTTGTGTTTTACCGATGTTATGGAAAAAAGCTTCGCTCTGTATAGACCCCTCAGAATTCCATTGGTAGTATGACTATGTGTCTATGGAAGTCCGAATCAGGGTAGGTGTATTTGGTCTTAACCTGAGACTTGCACCGCTAATACTTGCGACAATCAATATACTTTGGTTTTGGTCATCCAGGGCTTTAACCGGTTCTGTGTATGCCTTTTCTGGGTATATTGAGAATCATAGTGTATTGGGTGTGATGTCGAGATGGAAGTATCACTCCAGTCATAGTGGAGATGATGATCACGTAGGATACAGAACTGGTTCTCTTATGTACTGCAGTCATCGGGATAATATGACTAGGTCATGATTATCCGATTATAGAGACTAGTTACCAGAGATCCGATATGTGCTTCGTACGGGGCAGACACAATTCCAGCCCCAGGCCTAGCACGTGACATCTGATGCTGGATCGAAATACGCAATACTACGTATACTACGCCTGATATAGATCACATATTCCAGTAAGAATATTTATGGAGAAAAAGGGTAGGCATGATGCTTTGCTAGAAGCCAACTATGTCTTGTAAATCGGAAAAAACGTAGTACTAGGTACGTACGTGTTTGGATAGTCCGACGACCGTATTTACTGCCAATATATCCCGGGATCTCATGGGTCGCTTCCCGAAGATTCACTGATGATGTATGACTCGCACTTTATTAATCTGGGATTAATTAAAAGAGAGAGAAAATTAATCTGGGATTAATTACAGAGATATTTTATCTAGGATAAAATATTAATTAAAGAGAGAGAACGATTAATTTTGAATTAATCGATAAATATAATGTATTCGATATATTATACGAAATTGGATTTCGACGCAGAATTAAAATTAGATTTTAATTCGGGCGAACTAGTTAATTTAGAATTAATTCGTTAGCGACGTGTATAGTGATTTTGCTAGGCATAATTATTTAATTACGTCGCAACGAAAAATTAGTTAATTTGGAATTAGCGAAGCCGAGCCCGGGAGTGTTTGCGGGCGCACTCGCATTGCAAATTTAAGTGCGGCCCACCAGTCATATCAAGCATCAAATCACTAGTCACATCAAGCATCAAATCACTTGTCACTTTGAGTGATGTGATGTGTAGTCCTTTTGATGTGAATAGTTGATGGAAGTGGTTGTGGCTTTAATTGGCTTGACTTTTTGAAAGCAAATTTGGTATATCTTTATTTGATTTTTTGGAAATTCAATTAAGTGTATTAGATACACAAACCAAACACTTTTCTTTCTCTCTTTCTTCTCTCCATCTTCACGCCCAAGGGGCCAATATTTTCTCTCTTTTGGTTCATCATTGCCGAGAACCATAAGGAACAAGATGGTGATTTTTGTGGAAAAAATCATCAAGAGCTAGCACTCAAAAGAGGACATACAATGGTGATAGGGAAACCCACCCGTGGGCATGGAATACATATCAAAGCTTGCAGCTTTATGGACCACCATGGCCGAAATTTTGGAGCAGAAAATCTGCAAATGTCGTGGGCCCTAGAAGGGAAAAGCTTGGAGAATTTTTGTCGTTCCTCGCATCGCTCAACCGATCATTGTAAGTATGATTCCGCCATGTTTTTACGAGTATTCACACATGTGTTTCATTGCTTGATTTGATCCCGGGAGCTTAGAGAAACCCAACACTAAGTAGAAAAACAGACTGGTAATAGTATTAAAACATTGCGGTCGGACCGTGGTGGAGAATACTTAAGCAATGAGTTTCAAGATTACTTGAAAGAATATGGTATTCTTTCACAGTGGACTCCTCCCGGAACACCTCAATTGAACGGTGTGTCCGAACGGAGAAACCAAACTTTGTTGGACATGGTAAGGTCAATAATGAGTCGCATAGAGCTACATATTTCCTTATGGGGATATGCATTAAACAGTGCAATACTTATTTTGAATAAGGTTCCGTCAAAGTCTGTTGAACAGACTCCATATGAGATATGGACA
Source organism: Zanthoxylum bungeanum (assembly GCA_019454045.1). Lineage (NCBI taxonomy): Eukaryota > Viridiplantae > Streptophyta > Magnoliopsida > Sapindales > Rutaceae > Zanthoxylum > Zanthoxylum bungeanum. Next base: position 225,926 of record SKCR01035429.1, on the reverse strand, counting down.
GGAAAGAAACCGGGTTTCTTATTCCTGAAGATTTGGGATGCTGGGCATATGTTGAACGTTTGGAAAGTACCAAACTAGAACCCACATCGGATAAGTGCCTATTTGTAGGTTATCCTAAGGAAATGAAAGGATATTATTTCTACAACCCACAAGAGAACAACATTTTTGTTGCTCTTCATGCAGTTTTCCTAGAAAATGAATTCATGAATGCAATGGTAAATGGGAGGAAAATATAACTCGATGAAAATCAGAGTGATACTGTTCCTGGCACCGACCCCCTCACGGAACACGAACAGTCCATCAGGGATGAGACTGTTCCACAATCTTCTGATACACAAGAACCACGTAAGTCGGAGAGAGTCAGAAAACAACCTGAGATGTATGGGTTTCTGATCTCACCACATGTAGACATTAATCTTATTGAGAAAGATGAACGAGCTACGTATGAGGAAGCGATACAAGGTACAAGGAACATACAACATAAACCACAAGCTTGAAGCTTCATCTAAAATAAATTTTTTGTAATTTCACACATAGAATCATGTTTGGGATCTTGTTGCATGTCGTAGAGACTAACACATCTCCCCCATGGCCGGCTCTCAATTGGACCGGGGAGGTGACATTCCCTCGGAGCCAAGTATACTGCTAGATCGAGAACAAGCTTTCCCCTCATGGCCGAATTCAAATTGATCAGGATCAGAACTTCTCCTCACAGTCAAAGTATGAAGAACGAGTTACCAAGTTAAACATGGAAATCATGCTAAGTATGGAAAGCAGGAAGTAAAATATCTATTGAGGAGCAAAAAAGGGAAAGTGTAAATGTTATTACAAAATGTGTATTGTTCCTTACATGGGGCCCACTTGGGGTTGCCCTCATTCTTCGGCCCGCACATAGGCAATGGGTTTAATTTGATCGGGTTCAAGAGGCACGACATCTGGCATAGGCTCTACAGAAGAGATCTCGGTTTCAGTTTGGATAGCAAGAGGAGCTTTGACTTCTACTGCAGGCACTTCGGAGGTAGGGGCAAGAGCCGCGGGCTGTAATTCCTCGGGAACTGGGGACATGGGCACGACAGATATGGGTTCGGGATGTTGAATATGCTCCAGATGAGGGGTGAGTAGTGCAAGAGCTTAGTCCTCTGAGAGCTCCCCTTTTCAGAATCAGAAGGCAATGTGGACGGGGCCCATGTCCACCCCAGGTATCAGCATTGGGATGATCTAAGCACAGTCACCAACCCCTTCAAGCTTGGCATTCTCCAGGTCCTCTTCCAGTTGGGCCTCTCGGTTTTTCAGGTCATCCCGAGCCTAATCCATTTCTTTGGTTACCGCTTTGAGTTTAGAATCCAAGCTCGCGGCCTCCCACCTCAGGAGTTTGGCTTCATCCTCGGTGGCATCCATTTTCTTCTTGGCAATGGCGGAGGCATTACGTAGGAAATCGGTCAATGCGGTGGCCTTGGCAGTGGCTTGTTTCAACCCTTGGTTTTCCTTTTCCTTTTCCTTTCTGGCCGCGGCTATCTCAGATCTTTCTCCTTTCTAGCCAGCTTGGCCTCCGGTTCCGTAATCTGAGACTAGAGTCTCTGCACTTGGCCCCTCTCAGACAGAAGGCTCGTTAGTAAGTCTTTGTTTCGAGCCATCACGTAACCTATCTACGAGAGAGAAATGAAAGGTTAGAATTCGTCAAAGTAAAAACGAAGAACGAAAACAATGAAGGATATTTACCTCGAGGATTTGGGCAGAGAACCTGGAAATCACCTCCTCGGGGGAGATGTCCTCAAATTTTGGGATCCGCTCAGGGGGCACCGCTTCGGCCAGTAAGTTAAACGCAAGCACCAGATGGGATTTCGCATCTCAGACCTTCTCACTAAGGTCATCCACCCCAACACTACCCCACCCTTCCCGGTCTTTGAATTAGCCTCATCAATTTGCCTCTCCCTCCGAGCAGCAGACTTCTTGGTGGGAGGTTCTTCTTCTTCCTCCTCTTGGAACTCGACCACTTCTTCTACGATCATACGGTGGCGTTTACTCGTAGGCCTGGATGAGGCATGTGATGGTTGGACCGTTGGGCTCAGAGCCGCCTCTGTGAGAATAGGTTGAGGAGGTGCCACCAGATGAGCAAGCAGTTTCGCTTTTCCCTTGACCTCAGGAGGAATCAGAGTGGTCAGTCACCGCCGAGAACTTCTAGATTCACCATGATCGGCCCTCTTGGCCAGACCTTCGATCCGTCTTAGGTACTTTACCGATTTCATCATTCCTGCAGAATACAATGCAGAAAGTATGGTCAATTTCTGAGTACAGGTAACTTCATTCAGATTTGAGCTTAACACAAGGGAATTTTCAGAAGGTTAGATGATAGCTACCTAATCGTCCTAGAGCCTGTGGAGGTATGTTCCGGATGATGCCTGATTCTACAAAGGCGGCATCGTTGATGATTTTCCTCCAAGGGCCAGCAAAACTCTGGGCCTTTTTAATCCTGGTCCGGACCTCATGACTGACATTAGGAGGATCCCTCCAGCAGGCTAAAAAGGTTTGGGAAATTAGTATTATTTCATGAAAGTTATAAAAAAAATTAAGGGCTCAGGTCCTCACCTCCTATTGAGAAGACATCTGGGATGTCTTGCTGGGATTGGTGCTCAGAGCGCCAATCTGCATTATGTCTGATTCATGAATACGATCAACTCCTTTTTCCATAATATTACTTATTTATGGTTGCACCTCTTGTTTTTATATATGTATTCGATCTGATTACGATTAGATTGAAACTAAATGTGGTTTAGTGATATATATATATATTAGACAAAGGCCTGATAATATATATTGCAGTACACAATTACAAAGGTAGTTTGTAATTGACATTGGGAAGTGTCACTATTAAATGTATATTATAAAAAAAAAAGTTCGTGGTCAAGATTTACTAACACGGGTCAGTTAGTCAAATCTGTTGAGACCAGTACATGTCGTATTTCGAGACTTGGTTCGATGGTTTATCCCAATGAACCATGAGTCTGGGGAGACTCGTATAGACATGTAGGTGTTTATAGTGGATAAACACTTAACGACTCACCGAAGATTCTTAATGGATGGTACACCAACGTCAATAAGAATCTTCTCGGGTTGAGTAGAATATTGATCCTTCGAATTGAGATACCACTGTGGATGTATGAGACATCCTTCACACTTAGATGGCAGTCACGTCACCGATCTATTTAGATCAGACCTCCGCATGTTCATTGGGTGTGGACCGATCCTCGGGATATCCTGTGTGTATCAAGATAGGATCCGTCAGTTCTGTGTACAGAACATAGGTAGTCCATATGTGATTAGCAATCAGTTAAATCTATGGACATAGTATACTTTGGAAGTGAGTTCCGAATGTTATTTATAGATTGCTAATAGAATCGTCGACGGGATAATACCTATAGAGATTTGACGTTTACATCTATATCTCTGGGATAATCTGGATACCTGTGACGGAGGGATTATACGTATGTAATTACCTCGACCAGTATAATTCAGCTAGTTTATTAGTGGTCGTCATAATTTACGGGTGGGTAAATTATGGACACGAAATTAGATTTTGTGACGGACATACCTGAATCTATAGAGTCTCACTAATTAAATATACTCGTAGAGCACTATGACAACTTTTATGAATAATGGTGATTGTTTATAAATCATTTAAACGTTAAACGAAAGATGCATGCCCGAACCGTCATTTCCTAATTAATGTGTATTTATATTTAATATATGATATTATTAAATACACATTAATAAATTGTCAAATAAAGGTATTTGACATATATCATTAATATATGTATTTGAGATATTTAAAGTAAATATAATACATATATTTGAGATATTTGTATTTAATTAATTAATTAATTATTTAATTGTTAAATGATTAATATAATTAAAATATAAATATCTCACCAAAAGATAAAGTTAGGAAATGATTATAAGTGTAAATTGTTGACTTTATACTTCAAAAAAAAAGTTGTCAAAATGGTTTTGACTTCTTTAGATATTTGATTAAATTGTTTAAAATGAAAATATCTATTTCCTTTTTTTCTTTTGAATTTTCGGCTTTCTTTTGAATTTTCGGCCAACACCCTAATTAAATATAATTGTTATATTTTTGAGTTGCTTTTGTTGACTTATGAATATCATTAAAGTTGTAATGATAAAAGGTTAACAAGTTGCATAAAAGCCTGTAAATGAAACAAATTAAAAATATCTAGATATTTTTATTTTTTTTTTCTTCAAAATTTCGGCCTAATTCTAATTTTGGTGAAATATATATTGTTTCATTTCATTTTAGGGTTTTAAAAAGTTCATTAGATTCCAAATAAACATAAAAGAAGATGAGAGAAAAGCTGGAAGGCCTAAACAATGATGCTTGGAAAAATCATGTTTTTGTAAGTTTTTCTTCAACGTCTTCAACATGAAAATTGTTTCTAACATGCTTAGCATCATTTTTGTTGCTTTGGTGTTGTCTCCATTCTTATAGTTTGTGTTTATTTTGGTTGTGAACTTTGATGAAAGATTGATGCATTTAAGTAAGCTTGAAATGGTTTCAAAGCTTTACCTTTTATTTTTTGGAAAATCAAGTTGTCATTCTAGAGTTGGTAAGCCACTCATTGGTGATCTAGAATTGTTCTAGAGTTATTTCAAAGTGGTGAGGCTAGATTGGTGAAGTATTGAATGGATTAAAGTGTTGGATTTTAAAGATTTGGTGAAATTGGAAAATTTGTTGAAATTGAATAATTAGGGTTCTTAACCCACTCCAAATTTTGGGATTTTCATATATGTGATGTATTATGGTATGCATATGATGCATGTTTAGAACACAAAATGACCAAATTGCAATAAACTGAAAATGTAGGGTGCTCTCAGCAATTAGACTAAAATTTGGGGATTTGTTGCAAATATGATTTTGATGTATTTGATATGTTGAAAATAATTTTAGAAGTGATTTAGAATCATCCAAAATTGTATTTGACAATTTTAGGACTAAAATGATAAATTTGCAAAGTTGTGGGGCAATTCGGTAATTACCAAGAAATTTGATTTCTTGTGTAATTTTTCAAAAATTTGATAATTGGGTAATTAAATAAATAAGTTTATTTAATTGATCCAAGAAAAATTTTGAAATCAGAAAATTTTGATTTTTCGCGTTTTCGCTGCTTTACCGATATTCCCCCTTAAAACCCCAACAAAAATGGTATCAGAGCGAGTCTGATTCTGGACACCCTAATATGATTACCCCCTTTAAATTCTGATGTTTGTTCTTTTCTTTACTTGATACATGCATTCTTTCATTTAATTTGATTAAATTTAAAGTGTATGACACTTTATGGAATATCCCCGCTTAATAAGGTTTTAAAGTAACTGGTTTTTGGAATACTTGTTTCTTGGTTCGACTTGTCAATACGGTTTATGAATATTTTTCTGTGACAACATCCGATACCGTGCCTCTGCTGTGAGGGTGTAGCCGATAGAGATTTATTTATGCCGGATGTATATCAGATACTAGATAAATTCAAGCGAAAGCGGAATCCTGAACGTGCCCTAGCTGTCAGGATTACGCAAGTAGCTTGAGTTTATCATTGATGAGTTTAACCTTGGTACGTATTCTTATGGACCTGCCCTAACAGTGACAATGAGAAACGACCAGGAACGGAAACCCAGGAGTCACAACGAGTGTGATTGACAATGAGTTGTCTACCTGTGAATATACGTAGGCGAGACCGTGCCTCTACTGTGAGTCGAAATATATTCATGGGGTCCACTTTCCATTATGGAATTCGATTTAATTATTGAATTCTCGTTTTTCCGTTGGGGATTACGGTATTACGTAAAATAGTGGGAGGCACTGCTAAGTTTAAAATATTCCATAACTTAGGCAGTGTATATTATTATGGAAATTGCCACTTGTTTGTTTCCTTATTCTGTTGTTTATAGAATTGAACTTTTATTCACTGCACACATATTTTGATATGTTATCTGAATTGACTCTTGGTTGCAGTTATTCTAGAATAGGTTCTAGATACTCTAGACTATGATATTTTTAGATTGGTCTAAACCATCGGGAATTGTTGTTCCATTTTTCTTGAAAAATCAAGATGGTTAATGACTTAGTTTCTAAGTCATGATAGATAATCTAGATAGATATCCCTTTTAGGATATAATACTTTAGAGATAATAGTTTCTTGTGCACTAAGAATTGACTTGATTTAGTTCATGTCTCGAGATTATTGACTGCATTAAGAAAGCCCCATTAGGTATTTGTTTATCTAGTAATGACGTTTCTTAACTTTAATGACCTTTAGAGGCAATGTGTCTGACACACTTTGCTAATCAGTTATTTGCAATTGTTGTGAATAGTTGAATGCAAACAATAAAGCTTAAGAAATGAGATGTGTATAGTTGTGTATATAAAATATCGATTTTCACAATACAACAACTATAGGTATTGGATATCAGTTCTCCCGTTTAGTTATTTAAAATATTAGTTAATGATTGTTTTGATATTTGATATCAGAACTTGAAACTATTGGATAGTTACTTGTTCTTTATAAACTGTTGTTATGTATTTTAAATATGACTAGTAGTGTCATTGACGTAGAGATAAACATTAAGAAAAATTATTCGGTAAAATAAATAATTTGGAACGGCGCTTTGTGAGTTTAATCACTTAAGCATTATATGCTTAATCCGTATGGTAAATGATGGTTTGATACAAGATCACACCGCATATCCTTACCCATTTAATGAATATTGTATTCGGGAAGGTGATTAAAATCTTGTTTAACCAATGATTTGTCATTGGACCACCAAATTTATTAAACTGATACATTAGATGTATGTAGTTTAATGAATTGTAATTGCTTAAGGTAGTTTTCTTTACTTCGTAACTTAGTTTTTGAATTGTCATAACTTAGTTACGTGTTTCTGAAGGAACACATATTGAATGTCTTGAAAGTATCAAGAACTTTCAATCTGTTCTGATGAAACATAGATTGAACATTTTTGACTTGTTCAAATATATTCAATCTGATGTTTTTTGAGAACCTTATCCTTAAAATCCATTACATGTCTTTGAACTATTCAAAGATCTTTGATACGATCAAACATATGAATTTAAAGTAATTAGTTCTAAGGTTATTTAGTGAATATGATTCTTATTCAATATTATTCTTCCACTATTCCATCTTGATGAAATTGGTTAGTGGGAGCAATCGAATCTTGTATGATTTGATTCGTTTGATATTGAATGTTACCGAATTAGTTTTCAATACTCTTGGGGATATGCTCCAGTAACACTAGTTCAACTTTTTAATTTAGGATCCATTAATTTCTACAGTTACATATATTATATGTATAGGTAGAAAATCTGAATCTCGAAAAGTTTGAGATTTGTATCTTTCTTTTATATAATAGTTATATAATGGAAATTACTTACACCTCGGAGGTATAAGTAAAAGTTTATCGTTTATTTTGTTTAATAGAATATTGTATTCTATTTGATAGAATATCTTTCCTACGATCCTAAGTAATAAAATCGTTTTATTACTTGGTGTGTAACATCAGATGTTAACAATTATAGAAAAGACTTGACTTATTGAAGTCAAATGTGAGAATGATAAATTATAAATGGAACTACGTAATTAATAAGATGAAACAACCCTTAGACATCTTCTATATAAGTCTAATAAGATATCAGAATCATTTACGAGTATTTGATACTTAATGGTTCTGTTGTTTTCTTACCGAAGAAAATTATCCTATAACTTATAATTGAAGCGATATTTGATATTGATTCTAGAAGTTCACTATTGAACCATGGATCTAAGATTGTTCGTACCTTACTACGATCAAGTTTTGAACTTGATTAAGCTTTAATTATGAATTAGTTCATGAAATGTGCTAATTGTTTGCGCAGCAAAAGCAGTGTGAGCTTATTAAAGGTTTGACCTTTATAGTATGACAGTGAGAAAAGTTATACTCAGCAATCTATTATAGATTCTGAGAAAACTTGTCTCTAGTCACGCTACTTGAACAATTAAAGATATATTGGTTAATGTTGATATTAAACTGTACATTTTAGCTAATGAATGCAAAGTGGCATTTTTTTAAATGACTTATTAAGATAAGAGATCAATTGTGATTTCTTTGTTTGAAGAGTTCATTCTGGAATGGCCCTAGAGTTTGTGTTCTGTTGAGATCACAGTTTAGTGTGCTAGCTTATAGAGCCTATTGTAGACTCGGATAAGTCTTCCGGAAAATCTATGTTCTCTATTTTTGATATCAGTCAGATTGTCTAATCTTGTCAAAGTATAGATAATACATATGTGGTTGAAGGGTTAGTGGGAGCGTAAGAATTACTTTCTAGTGTTATATATCCTAACGACATTATCATTATTAAGGTAATGATGAGATGTTTGTAAGGTAAAAGGTTTACCTAAGTCTTCTTTACTCCGTGATAGAAGTGGGAGTAGTCTCTATTATATTCGATATAAAGTTTTATATATGATATAAGACTTGGAGACTTTTGAGTACTCCTATTAGTCGTACATTAGATATGATCTAATAAAGGACATAACTAGGCTATCTGTATGATAGTTAGTATAACTGTTTGACAGTTAATGTGTGTCTTGTATATAGTATTCATCTTTCGTAAAGGATGATTCCTTTTTCGAAAGAGATATTGATTAGAATGTCTAATCAATCTTATGTATCATTTGATGATGACATAATGAATACTTTATTATGTGCGATTAAAAATATCAATTTAATCGTAAGTATTACGAGTTATTTTGATATCCTATAGACCATAGGATGGATCTTGAAACACGTTCTTTGAAATCTTTGAGATATTAAGAATGAGTTTCTAATTCATGGAGAATACAGTCTGCAACCATTAGGGTCATATTAGTTTTGAGACTAATTATGACGTTAGACAGTCTACGTCATAAAGAGTCAGAAATGATGCAGTGGGAGTGTCACAGAGGATTCTACTTTGTGAGTGGAATTAGATGCAACTTATGAAGTATCGACTTACGAAGTTTCATAGTGACCTTATCAATTAGAAGTTTTGGATTGGTGTTGTGCTTGCGGTTGTCTTCATAGTATTTTGGATTTGATCCCTAAATACTTGGACAACTCAGTAGTTGTAGCACAATAATGATGTAGCGTCAGGGTCATATTATTGTATAATTTAGATTCTACAAAATATGAATGATGCTGGCTATGGGAAACGATTGGGTTTGTTTGACAAACTCAATATATTATAGCGGACCTACTTCTTGTTGCCTAGCTCTTAAGTGCTACTTGAGCTTTTGAGAGCCATGAGTATACGATAAACATTGAGATGTGTATATGATACCGTGGATTGGCACAAGAGAAAGTGGGAGAAATTATTGGGGTTGGTGCTCAGAGCGTCAATCCGTATCATATTTATGTCTGATTCATGAATACGATCAACTCATTTTTCCATAATATTACTTATTTATGGTTGCACCTCTTGTTTTTATATACGTATTCGATCTGATTACGATTAGATTGAAACTAAATGTGGTTTAGTGATATGTATATATTAGATAAAGGCCCGATAATATATATTCCAGTACACAGTTACAAAGGTAGTTTGTAATTGACATTGAGAAGTGTCACAGCTAAATGTATATTATCAAATATTGTTTCTGGTCAAGATTTACTAACACGGGTCGGTTAGTCAAATCCGTTGAGTCCAGTACATGTCGTATATCGAGACTTGGTCCGATGGTTTATCCCAATGAACCATGAGTCTGGGGAGACTCGTATAGATATGTAGGTGTTTATAGTGGATAAACACTGAACGACTTACCGAATATTCTTAATGGATGGTACACCAACGTCAATATGAATCTTCTCGGGTTGAGTAGCGTAGTGGTCCTTCGACTTGAGATACCATTGTGGATGTATGAGAGATCCTCCATACTTAGATGGCAGTCACGTCACCGATCTATTTAGATCAGACTTCCGCCTGTTCGTTGGGTGTGGACCGATCCTTAGGATATCCCGTGTGTATCAAAATAGGATTCGCCAGTTCTGTGTAGAGAGTATAGGTAGTCCATATGTGATTAGCAATCAGTTAAATCTATGGCAATATTATACTTCGGAAGTGAGTTCCGAATGTTATTTATAGATTGCTAATAGAATCGTCGATGGGATAATACCTATAGAGATTTGACGTTTACATCTATATCTCTGGGATAATCCGGATTCCTGTGACAGAGAGATTATACGTATGCAATGACCTCGACCTGTATGATTCAGCTAGTTTATCAGTGGTCGTCATAATTTACGGGTGGGTAAATTATTGACACGAAATTGGATTTTGTGACGGATATACCTGAATCTAGAGAATCTCACTAATGAAATATACCCGTACAGCACTAGGGTAACTTTTATGAATAATGGTGATTATTTATAAATCGTTTAAATGATAAACGAAAGATGCATGCAAACGGAACGAACCGTCATTTCCTAATTAATGTGTATTTGTATTTAATATATGATATTATTAAATACACATTAATAAATTGTCAAATAAAGGTATTTGACATATATCATTAATATATGTATTTGAGATATTTAAAGTAAATATAATACATATATTTGAGATATTTGTATTTAATTAATTAATTAATTATTTAATTGTTAAATGATTAATATAATTAAAATATAAATATCTCACCAAAAGATAAAGTTAGGAAATGATTATAAGTGTAAATTGTTGACTTTATACTTAAAGAAAAGGTTGTCAAAATGGTTTTGACTTCTTTAAATATTTGATTAAATTGTTTAAAATGAAAATATCTATTTCCTTTTTTTCTTTTGAATTTTCGGCCAACACCCTAATTAAATATAATTTTCATATTTTTGAGTTGCTTTTGTTGACTTATGAATATCATTAAAGTTGTAATGATAAAAGGTTAACAAGTTGCATAAAAGCCTTTAAATGAAACAAAGTAAAAATATCTAGATATTTTTATTTATTTATTTTTTTTCACAATTTCGGCCTAGGGCTAATTTTGTTTAAATATATATTGTTTCATTTCATTTTAGGGTTTTAACAAGTTCATTAGATACCAAATAAACATAAAAGAAGATGAGAAAAGCTTGAAGGCCTAAAGAAGGATGCTTAGAAAAATCATGTTTTTGTAAGTTTTTCTTCAAAGTCTTCAACATGAAAATTATTTCTAACATGCTTAGCATCATTTGTGTTGCTTTGGTGTTGTCTCTCTTCTTATATTTTGTGTTTATTTTGGATGTGAACTTTGATGAAAGATTGATGCATGTAAGTAAGCTTGAAATGGTTTCAAAGCTTTTCCTTTTGTTTTTTGGAAAATCAAGTTGCCATTCTAGAGTTGGTAAGCCACTCCTTGGTGACCTAGAATGTTCTAGAGTTGTTTCAAATAGGTGAGGCTAGATTGGTGAAGTATTGAATGGATTAAAGTGTTGGATTTTAAAGATTTGGTGAAATTGGACAATTTGTTGAAATTGAATAATTATGGTTCTTCACCCACTACAAATTTGTGGATTTTCATATATGTGATGTATTATGGTATGAATATAATGCCTGTAAATTTTTGGGTTGATTGGATTTGATCTTGGCATGTTTAGAACACAAAAGGACCAAATTGCAATAAACCGAAAACGTAGGGTGCTCTCGGCAATTAGACTAAAATTTGGGGATTTGTTGCAAATATGATTTTGATGTATTTGATATGTTGAAAATCATTTTAGAAGTGATTTAGAATCATCCAAAATTGTATTTGACAATTTTAGGACTAAAATGATAAATTTACAAAGTTGGGGGGTAATTCGTTAATTACCAAGAAATTTGATTTCTTGTGTAATTTTTCAAAAATTTGATAATTTGGTAATTAAATAAATAAGTTTATTTAATTGATCCAAAAAAATTTTGAAATCGGAAAATGTTTATTTTTCGCGTTTCCGCTGCGTTACCGATATTCCCCCTTAAAACCCCAACATGTCTATCTCTTCGGAATCTGTTGATCGAGATCGGCCCCAGTCACCCGTGGCCTAGAACCAGGGGTCTTTGAAGTTCTTGTTTGTCTGGGGGAGCTCGATGATGAGGACTGGGACGTCGGCATAAGAAGATAGGTAACACCAACCATGGTGAGATTTCGAGTTAGTCTTCAATTGATACAGTCTTTGCAGCTCCACAAAGGTTGGCTCTCTGAGGCCCGCTCGATGCCATATCACATGAAGACCGGCCAGTATTCACTAGTTTTTTTCAAATTCAGTTGGCAGGTGGCAACCTTCATCAAGCCAAGTATCCTTGCAAAATAGGACTAGATGGGCAGCCGCAGACCTAACTCGAAAAAGGAAGGGAGAAGGTCCACATAGCCAAAATCAAGCCGACTTACAAATTCGGCAAGGTTCGGGACCTCAAGTGCTATGTCTATGGGGATCTCATATTGGTGGCGGAGTATGCTCAAAGCGTTTTCCGTAATGGTTGAAGGACGGTCCATGTCCAGGGAGGACCAGTCTAATTCGCCCGGTTCAGGATCTTTCCGGAGAATTCAGTGATGGTAAGTATCTTTTTCTTCCTGAGAAGGGGTTGAAGTAGTATCTAATTCCTCCAAGCTGGCCGAGCTGGAGGAAGCCTCTTCAGTATGAGGAGGTTGGGGGTTTGTGGGTTGAGCTGATGATGATTCAGCGTCTGACATTCCTAGCAATGGCAGGGTCCGAGAAGGGCAGTTAGTGATCAGTTTGGGGGCACCACATACTCAAAGGCTACTCTAACGACCGAGGACTTAGGCCTAAAGTCTCTAAACGTTCTAGCAATGGCCACAAACAATATGTCTTTCCCTAAAAAATATCAAACCAAACACACGACAAACAACAAACCCAGAAAACCCAAAAATCAAACACCCTAACCCACAACCCATCATTCGACCAAGAAATACATGCATCTTACATCACCCAATCAACCCGAAACACATATTTGAGACACATAACATAGGTATAAACAAGATAGAAGACAAGAATTTTCGCAGGCAACAAACAAGCATGGAAAATATCAGAGTTTGGGTAGAAGAATGTCGGGTAGAAGACTTACTTGATTAAATAGGATGTGTCGACAATTGGTCTGGTCGGTCTTGAAGTTTTTTGTTTTCAGACGAGTAGGGAAGGATTTTTTTTTGGCTTCGGAAGTGATGGTTTTCATAAAAGGAAGAAATGAGTGTTGTTTCCTTTTTTGTAGACATCTCGGGGAATTATGTCCGTTAGATCAGAGACAGGCCTCGGATGTGCTCCGCGTGTCACTCCCAAGTTCCATCTGCTCGGATTGCAATGAAGGGCTGAGATTATAAACCCTTCGGTTACCCTTTGAGCGGTTGATTGTTTTGGTTTTTGGCGGGAGGACCACGGATGCTTGACAAGTGTCGCGTCCCGACTAAACCCTAGAAGTGATTTGATGGGTATTTAAGAGGTCATGATGGTTTACGGTTTCAAGGGACGGCTAACAGAAGGGTAAAATGGGTATTTACTTCCAGCCAGGGGATCATTTGGATGGACATCATAATTCTCAATAACCGAGCACATGAAGATGACCGGGATGACCTGATTAGTAGTTGAGGTAGTTTTGTGGCTCCCATAGGAAATCATCTACCCGATAGATTAGTATTTTCCTGAATTCATAGTTCCTGGTACCAACTTGCTCAACTCGTTGAAACTGAGACCTATGGATAGATGTTGATGGTGATTTTGTTACCAAGTATTTGAACAGTACGACAAGGGCAGAAATGGAATTTCTCCATTTTGGAGGACGAATGATATGAGGGTATTAGTCACTCTTCGACCAGACATGGAGTTCGGACCCAGCTTCCCGATTCTGATCGACCAGAAGACACAACGTGGTGCATGTTTCAGATACCGATAACATAATAGCTGAGACCGACCACATTAGCTTGGTAGCTCGGTTCAGCTATGTCTTTCCTCTTGAATTATGAGATTGAGCTCGAATATTTTGGGTCAGGTCGGAAGTAGGTAGGGTAGTTTGGCACATTGTTTAGTCGTCCTCATGACGCCCGACGTGTGATCAGGATCGTTTGGACTTTCCCCCTGACATGTATCATCGTACGAGAGATCTTTACAGACTGTCATCATCATTGTTGAGTGTGGCAGTGTATAAAACAGAGTGATTTGACAGGGAGTCAGAGGGCAGGCTTGCTTTCGGTGAAGTAGTTGGGGCAGAGAGCCCATCAATCAGCCGGAGATTAATGTGGCTTACGTCATAGAGATATCTGAATAGTGTTGTATTTCTCTTAGCATATAAAGAGAGCATAGTCTCATTTATATGGGCGAGTCAGTGAAAATCTTAAAAAGAGTACCATTTGTAAAAAGCACTACAAAAGCAAAACAGCTCGGTAACAATAGACCACCCTTAAAAAGAGGTCGGCCGAGCTCGGTTTAGGAATAAAATTAACACTCAACAATGTTCTCGTGGACGTAGGTTGGATTCTTTCGCGGAACCACGTAAACCTTCTTGTCGATTTTGTGTTTGTTTAGTCTTCTGCTAAGTTTGCCTTTAGTCCCCCATAACCAAACAAATTCACGGTTGAAGGATGATGGTCCCATGAGCACTATCTCGATATTGTTCGTGCAAGTAAAATCACCCATCAACAACATATTTTTTTAATGCATTATGATATGTAATATTATAATATAATATTTATTGAGAATCTAAATACATATATTTATAGTTCATATTTAGAGATTTTGAACAAAATTCAGAAATTATACTCATAAATATTTTTTTTAAAAAAATCACTTTCAATTGTAAATATGGGATTATGAATGAAGAAAATAATTGAACACACCCACACTCCTATGGGGTTCGAATCATGCATAGTCTGTTGGACAATATTACCCAAAGCATCACTATTTGTACATAACTTGGTGTTGTTGTACAAATTAACTGTGGGACAAAGGAAACTGCTCTTTTTATCATTTGTAATTGGATTACCACCTACGGGATATATAAATGAAAAGTCATATGATTATTACCGGATTAATACGATATAGACATTATTAATCCACGTAAGGTTTAATCATTATATCCCTATCGTAGTTAGGCATTGCATTTTTTTCATACCGAACCCGATGAGGAGTCTTATAAGGAGGCACCGCCTTTTAGTCGTGTAGTTCACGGAAAATGGTCGAAGGAAAGGTTAAGTCAAGAGATAATACATTTTGGAATTATTTCGCTAAGTTCGCTCTGAGTTCGCTTGTCGGATATTCGTTTTGAGGCAGTTCCTTGGCCCAGAATCACCGCAAACCTTCCAAGCCCACCTAGACACTTAAAACCACATCCAAAGCCCATAAAACCAAAACCAACCAAACACCAAGCCCACCACTCATGAGGCCCACGTCCATGCACACAAATTCACCCCTCCATGCACTATTCAAACAAGATTTACCCTTCTACCAAGCTTGTTTTACACATTTGACCTCACTTTTACCTTGACACCAATTTTCCAAGACATTAAATGCATCATACCCCACGCCCATGACCTTATAGCCTTCCTTTAGTTATTTTCAACACAATTATCACCATTTTTTCAACAAAGCCATCAATTACACCAACCTTTCACCATTGTTCAAACAAAGCCATCAATTACACCACCACCTTTCACCATTTTTCAACAAAGCCACCACTATTACACCAACCTTTCACCATTTTTCAAACAAAGTTTGCTAACCTAATTTATTTCCTTTGACATCACTTGCCAACCCAATTAATGCACACTTTGTTTTCCTATATAAACCACCATTTTCTTGCCTTGAAACAGCTAGCACATATCAATACACATCAAGAAAAGATTAAGTATTTTGAAGAACAAAACAGCCCCTTGCCTCCCTTTGCTCTCACGTACACAGCTCTCTCCTTCACTGCCTTAGTCACGCCCAAAGGCCATCCTCCATTCAGCCCCTTGTCACGTCCATACATGCCTCAAGTCAGAGCCTCAAGTCACGCCTAAAACATCAACAAAGCAGCTCTCCACTCAGCCCCCTTGTTCACGCCTCAAGTCAGCCCTCACAGCCCCTTCTCACGCCTCTAATCAGCCCTCAACTCACTGCCTCAAGACACGCATAAAGCCTCAAATTCAGTACATCATCTAGCCTCCATTTAGACCTGAAAGTCACGCCCCTCACTGCCTCTCACACACCTCTATTCAGCCCTCCACCTTGTCTTTATAGTTCACGCAAATTAGCCTCCCATTCCAGCTCCAAGAAACACGCCCAAACAGTCCCCTTACACGTCCAAACCACTGCTTCACTTATCCCCTGAAACTTGCGCCTAAAACCACCCCAATTTCCCTCTCAAACCAGTACATAAGTTGCCTCATCCAAGCCACATTATCCACACCAAAACAGCAGCTCATTCACGCCCAAACAATGACCAAAATCACCGAAACAGTGAACCAAAAACTGCACTTATAAGTCTTCGAGAAATCGAGCTTACGGCAACCCAATACCCCTCAAAATTCACCAAAACAAACTTATATTCATTACCAACCAGTGGGTAAAGCACGAAGACTTGGAACGCAGCGAAGTGGACTCAAAACAGCGAGCGAAGTGGCAAAACAGTGAGCGAAACACTGCAACAGCGAACCGGTGCGATCGTGGTGACTTAGCCTTTCCGACGGCCGTGTAACGTGACTCCGAGCAACGACAAAAAAGGTTAGACCTGAGGGTTTATAATACAAAATTTTCTCACATAAAATAATAATTTAAAAATGTATTTTATGATATTTTAGCATGAGTAGTTAACTTGGCATGTTGTTGGAATTGGCTTACATGAAATAATGACTTAGAATAGTTATTTAAGCATGTTATTTGAATTAGTTTACATGAAATGATGAATTAGTGTATGATGTGATTTTGGGGTGAATGAAATATGTGTTATTTCTTGTGGTATATCGGACGGAAACTCGGACATAAATTCCGTAGCCGAATTCGAATGGACGGTAGTGCGGTTTGTACTCGGGATACAATTCCACGTACCACTCGAAAGACACACGTATTTTCTTTTATCCAAACTTGTGTTTGAGTATGATTTAATTGTTTAGTATGATATTTATTTTTCTATGCATGATTAGGATGTTTAATATGTTATAGTTTTATGCATGATTAGTTGGTTGTTTCTAAGCATGATGTAGTCGTTTAGCATGATATTTATTTCCCTATGCATGATTAGGTTGTTTAACATGATGTTGTTTTATGCATGATTAATAGATTGTTCTTGAGCATGTTGTGTAGACTTGGTTAATATTGCACAAATCCATTTATTACAAATGACATAAGTAAGGGACCATTCCGAACCCAACGGTTTGAGGTCTTCCCTTGCGAGGGGTGAGTGCGGCCTTAAATCATTTTCCCGGTTCACACCGGGTGGCGACTCCATTATTCCCCGGTTTAGTTCCCCGCGGGCTACTCCGTACTCCCAACTAGGCCCTGAGTCCAGAACAGCATGCGTCGCCCAGTTTCTGTTGTCTACAGTCTGGCGACTCCACTGGGGACAGAGAATTGGCCTCGAAATATGTCTTGTAATGGTTGGAGTTGTGTTTTAATTAACCTTGTTTACTGTAAGTTTAAGGAATTTAATCAAAGGCATTGTTAGGGCTAGGTGATGTTTGGTGTCTTCCTTCACTCACTACCTTTTTACAAGGAAAAGCTGTGAAGGCACCTAGATAATCATTTTCCTAGGGGATGGTTGGTGTCTTCCTTCACTCACTACCTTTTATAAGGAAAAGCTGCGAAGGCATCTAGATAATCATCTCATGTGATAGACTAATTTGGAGGACTCGTTGTTTATTCCTGTCACCAAGCGATAAGAGCCTAAGGGGCTTGGGTATCCACGGTGAGCCTTGCTCCGCCCTCCCTCTGGGGAATCTACAACGGGAAGTCCATTTGACAGTTAGTCACATACCTTAACTTGTTGACATATAAGGTGCACCTATTTGGTCGTTTGAACCCTTGAGTGGGGAGTCCTAGTTGTGGGTAATCCTTTGTCAATAAGGGTCTTTGTTTACATTCCTAAAACCTACACATAAACCGTAGTTTTATGACTCTTAGAAATTATTTACTATTGCTTGTGTTTTGGACCATTATCATTTAGATTCATTTGGACTGATTGTCAATAAATGTGAACTTGTTGGGCCATTTAAACAGGGACAAGTTCATGTCCTTTGACTATTAGGCCGAAAGTTTCTAAAATGCCAATGGGCCATTTTGTGTTTAGGCCTTTTATTATTTGAAGTTGTTTAGATATATTATTGCAAAATGTAAACTTGTTTGGCCTTTTTCAACTGGGACAAGTTTGCACTGCACAATAGTATGATTGAATACTTTGAAATGATAATAAGCTGATTTGTATATGTATTGCACACATCTTATACGCCTCACGCATACATGCATCATGCTAACCCTTATGTTTCAAAAAGCCATCATAGATTCCCGTTGGGTTAGGGAAGAAGGCAGACTCATCAAAAGACCAGCAGTAAACATGAGTGAATCTGTCAATGAAGGATCCCGAATGGATCAGATTGAAGCAAATCTTGCTAAAGTGACTGAACAACTGCAAGCTCTGACTGCTGCCATGTCTAATGTAGCTGTGCCCCGTGCTGGGGGTAGTTCTGAGAATGAGAGGCGTGAAGAGCCTCAAAACAAGGTTAATGATGATATCCCGATGTTTGAAGATGACATAGCTGAATATGCCGCTGGAAGAGTGGCCGGGTCTCAGGCAGAATTGCAGAAGCTCCGTGACCAGGTTGAGTCAGTTACCCGCAAGATGAAGGGTAAGGATGAAGACTTGTTAGACTATGAGGCAATGACCTTTGAGGAACAGTTGCCTGCTCAGTTCAAGATGCCAGATATGGCCAAGTTCAACGGAAATGGAGATCCAAGGGTCCATCTTCGCCAGTACGTTTCAATTATGAGTTCAGTGGGTTTGTCGAAGCGCCAGGTCCAGAAAATGTTCGGCATGTCACTTGAGGGAGCTCCTGTGGTCTGGTACCACAGCCTTGAGAAGAAGATTAAAGAAGACTGGAGAGAACTAGCTGATGCCTTCTTAAAACAATATGTGACTGACTTAGAGATCGACTTGTCGCTCCGCGACTTGGAGAATACTAAGCAGAAGCCTGATGAAAGCTTTAAAGAATATGTGGATCGCTGGAGGAGCCAGCTTTTGAAGATGCAAACTCGGCCCTCGGAGAATGACCAGATTAAAATGATCATCAAGGGCACCAAGCCCTCCATTTACAGCAAGTTAAGGAGGATGACCTCTATGATTACAGACTTTCGACAGTTGAGAGAGACTGTTATGGATATCGAGGAGGAAGAAGCCGAGAATCGGAAGTTCTATGGCCAGAATAGAAGGAATTTTGGGGGACACTCGGAGACCAAACCCGCTACTCTGCCGAGGTTGCTGTCATTAAGAACCGACGCTTATCCAACCTGGGAAGACCCTTGTCCAAAGTGCTTGAGAAGTTGATAAGGCAAGGACTCTTAAAACCTTTGGAGCCTAGACCACTCCCAAATCCTCCCCCACCAAACCTCAATATGAACCGCTACTGCAACTTCCACCAACAGCCTGGCCATGACACCGATAGTTGTGTCCGTCTTCGCCATGAGATCCAAGATTTAATTGACTCCTATAAGATCCCAGACCCTGAAAAAGAACAGCCAAACACACACCGCAATCCCCTACCAGATTATCACTCAGTTCCACCACCCACCTACATGATCAACTCTGGCCTACCCGAAACCTTTGTCCTCCGGGTTCTCGACCACCAAGCTTCTTCCATGGGATATGACAATGATGAAGAACCATAGGCCAAGGAAGAAGACAGTATTGCAAATGATGAGGTTGTTCCTCATAGTTTATTTGATCCTGTTTCTTTTAAAGTAGACATTGATTTAGTCTACCCATTTGAACTATTTTCTTGAATGATAATAAAGACGTTCATGTCTCTCACTCGTCTGAATATGCGATATGAGTGTGTTTGATAAAAGCATTCAATCTTGGTACTATGATACTCAATGATGCTTAGAATATGGAGAATCTTCGGAAGAAGCAAGCAGAAAAGATAAGGTAGCCATTTAAAAACTGGGAAATGGAACAGTAAGATTATCAGACTTGGAAGGGAATGAGTTCACCGAGCCGATCAATGTTAACAGATTGGAGCTGTATTTAGCCTGAGGAAGAGAGACTGAGCAGTTACCAAGAGAATTGGAAGAAGACCTAACCTAACGGGATAGGAAATTCATTCATGCATACACGTAACTTGCATCCCTTGTTTTGTGTTTTATGTTTGCAGATTTCAGAGAAAAGAGAACTAGCAAGGGACGACCAGAGACATATGGCGCCGAGGAGCACAATGAAGGTCTCACCAATCATGAACAGGGAGGACCTCTACACTTGCATATGTATACATTACATGCACACATCTTTATTCTGTTGTTTTGTATTCGCAGGTTTTAAAGAAAAAAGAGAAAAAGAAAAGAAAGTGGCAAAGATCAAAAGGGGACACAAGCAATTCATTAGGGGTGGCAGAGAAAAAGAAGAATTAATGAGACGCATCATAATGAACTTATGCCAAGCAAGAGGCGTATTGAGTACACAATTCCTTTGCTTTAATTATTTCTTTGATTTGCTTTTGCTTTGTTATTTTCTGTTATTTTCGTAAGTATGATCCAGACTTTTGACCTTTCGTGACTTGTTTTGGAAATCTTGTAGACAGGATCTATAACTTTTGGGACCTTTCTTGACGTGTTGAGGTGGAAAGGATCCACAACTTTTTGACATATCACGATCTCCTTTGTTATTTTCTGTTATTTTCGTGGAACGAATCCACAACTTTTTGACATCTCACGATATCTCTCGTTGTTTTCATAGACAGGATCCAGTGGCTTTTTTGACTTCTCACGACTTATTTTGTGGTTTAGCTAACCACCATTCGGTGAAAGGTATTAGTACAATTATTACTAATCTTTTTTAAGTACTATAAATTGAGCTCGATATTTCTTTCCTCAACACATTTAAATATACATCCGAGTAAAAGAAAGAAAATGGAAGCCACTTCGAAGAGACGAGTTGAAACCATTTGTGTGTTTTGCGGTACCAGTGTGGGTACTAAACCGCAATACATAGAGGCAGCGCAAGAATTGGGTCGAGTCATCGCTGAACGGAATATGCACTTGATATACGGTGGAGGCAATCTTGGACTGATGGGAATTGTTTCAAAGGCTGTACGTGACGGAGGCAGTCCAGTTCTAGGAATCATCCCAAAGCCTTTGGCGGAGGCGAATCTGATAGGACCATCGAACGGAGAAGAATTGCTTGTGCCGGGAATGTCTGAGCGACTGGTGGAAATGATTAACCGTGCGGATGCCTTTATTGCTCTACCAGGAGGCTTGGGCACGTTGGAGGAAATGTCTATAGTGCTATCTTGGGCAAACCTAAACATACATCAGAAACCTCTTGGATTATTTAACGTTGATGGGTTTTATGATTTTCTCTATGTGTTTCTTGAAGACAGCCGAAGGAATGGGTTCGTGACGAAACCTGTGAACGAACTCCTCTTCACAGCCAGAACTGCCCAGGATTTAATTGACCAAATCTTGGCCTTTGAACCGCATGTGGACCCTATCATTTCCGAGATCAAATGGTCCGAGGATGATCGTGGAAAAAAGCGTAAACTGAATCTGGATCTTAACCTCTAGTCTTTTGTATTACTATCTCGTTCATTTTGTGTTATTTGAATAAAAATAAAAATAAAAAAAAAATGGAAAAAATAAAAGAATTTGAGTAAGAGAAGTCTTTAATAGTTAGACATATGTCATGTGATGACATTGTATGCTGTAGGGAGAAAC
Source organism: Zanthoxylum bungeanum (assembly GCA_019454045.1). Taxonomy (NCBI): domain Eukaryota; kingdom Viridiplantae; phylum Streptophyta; class Magnoliopsida; order Sapindales; family Rutaceae; genus Zanthoxylum; species Zanthoxylum bungeanum. Next base: position 203,978 of record SKCR01035429.1, on the reverse strand, counting down.
CCTAGAAACGATAAGTGCGAGATGTGCTCTCGTCCGGTATTCTGAATGGATTGATCTCAGTTAGACTCACGAACACTTGATTACAGGATCCTAGCAGTAGAAGCCTGAGTAGTTATCAAGATGACTAGTTGAAGAGATGATGGATCAGTGAATGACCGTTTGCCTAGATGTCCACCCTGGTTTACTTATGCTACGATATATGATATGGTTGAAAATAAAGAAAAAGTCTCTGCAATGAAAAGAAAAAATAGACCACCTATAACCGATAAGCGTGAAGCTACCCATGGGCGAGTATTAGGACCACCATGAGGAGAAATGCTACCTTAAAGGGTAGGTGTGTTAGAAAAAGAAAAGAAAAAAAAAAAAAAAATTTGAAAAGAAAGAGACAAAAGAAAAGAAAAATGAAGACCATATCATATTGAGTATGCTGAAGTAATCACAGAATGTGATTAAGACATCCAGGTTGGTTAGACCCACTGGTTCAATTCTCTGAAACGAAATCACCAAGTTGGCTTACAAAGGATTAAGCTGCGAAAGAGCCTTAGCACACACACACTAGGAGTCTAGTTCGGATCACCCATTCAGACAATCGAAATTGAGTATATCAAGTACTTTGAAGGTTCTCTGGTTTCGACACGAAGCATTCGTTGAGGACGAAAATATGTTTAGCTATTAAGATTGTCTCGAGGAGAGCAATATAACATGTTGAAATAAATCACTCACATCATAATCAGTCTTTGCCGAGTATGGCACTTCAGGGGCGAGGCCCATATTAGCTTGGGAGCGAGGCTTCACATCATCATCAGCTAGGGGGCGAGGCCCATTTCAGTTTCAGGTGAGGGCCGATGCCCATTTCAGTTTCAGTTTTGGGGATGAGTCCCAAGGTCGAGGCCCACATCGGCATCAGTATCAGTTTCGGGGATGAGTCCTAAGGCCGAGGCCTGCAGCAGCATCAATACCATATCAGTTTGGGGTGAGGCCCACATCAGTTTCAGTCTTGGGGGCGAGGCCCACCTCAACATCAGTTCCGGCGAGGCCCCCATATCAGTATCAGTTCAGGGATGAGTCCCATGGTCGAGGCCTACATCACATCTGTTACAGTATCAGTTTTTGGGACGAGTCCCAGGGTCGAGGCCCCCGTTGTCGGTTGCAGTTATTTTGATGCGTCCCAGGGTCGTAGACCCACTGCATCATATATTCCATTTTGGGGATGCGTCCCCGGGCTGAGGCCCATTTTTTTCAGCGGTATTGGGATGCGTCCCAGGGTTGAGGTCCACACCATCAGAGTTTTGGAAGGAATCCAGGAACGAATTCTAGATCATCATGAAGTGTCGGGGACTGTCATAAATTATCATAAAGTGTTATGGACTATCGTGGATTATCATGAAGTGTCGTGGACTACCGTTGATTATCATAAAGTATCGTGGACTACCGTGAATTATGAAGATTATGAAAATTCTGTGGATTATGTGGACTACCATGGACTATGAAGGTTATGAAGAATATGTGGATTATGTGGACTACCGTGGACTATGAAGATTATGTGGATTATGTGGACTACCGTGGACTACCGAGGAATGTTGTGAATTACCGTGGACTATGAAAGATATGAAGAATATGTGGATTATGTGGACTACCGTGGACTACCGTTGATTATCATAAAGTATCGTGGACTACCGTGAACTATGAAGATTATGTGGATTATGTGGACTACCGTGGACTACCGAGGAATGTTGTGAATTACCGTGGACTATGAAGGTTATGAAGATTATGTGGACTACCGTGGACTACCGAGGAATGTTGTGAATTACCGTGGACTATGAAGGTTATGAAGATTATGTGGATTATGTGGACTACCGTGGACTACCGAGGAATGTTGTGAATTATCGTGGACTACCGTGAAGAACTGTGGACTACCGAGACGCCCTAGGTACGGGGCCAAGCACAATCAAACCAACAAAACAGGCGGACCAGGTGACAGCTGGCGAGCCAGGTAAGTAAAAATGCATTGCACGAACTTTGATAGGATTGTCACTGGCACACACTGAACAAATCCCATCAAAGTGGGGGCGACTGTAGGCATTGCATTTTTTTCATACCGAACCCGATGAGGAGTCTTATAAGGAGGCACCGCCTTTTAGTCGTGTAGTTCACGGAAAATGGTCGAAGGAAAGGTTAAGTCAAGAGATAATACATTTTGGAATTATTTCGCTAAGTTCGCTCTGAGTTCGCTTGTCGGATATTCGTTTTGAGGCAGTTCCTTGGCCCAGAATCACCGCAAACCCTTCCAAGCCCACCTAGACACTTAAAACCACATCCAAAGCCCATAAAACCAAAACCAACCAAACACCAAGCCCACCACTCATGAGGCCCACGTCCATGCACACAAATTCACCCCTCCATGCACTATTCAAACAAGATTTACCCTTCTACCAAGCTTGTTTTACACATTTGACCTCACTTTTACCTTGACACCAATTTTCCAAGACATTAAATGCATCATACCCCACGCCCATGACCTTATAGCCTTCCTTTAGTTATTTTCAACACAATTATCACCATTTTTTCAACAAAGCCATCAATTACACCAACCTTTCACCATTGTTCAAACAAAGCCATCAATTACACCAACCTTTCACCATTTTTCAACAAAGCCACCACTATTACACCAACCTTTCACCATTTTTCAAACAAAGTTTGCTAACCTAATTTATTTCCTTTGACATCACTTGCCAACCCAATTAATGCACACTTTGTTTTCCTATATAAACCACCATTTTCTTGCCTTGAAACAGCTAGCACATATCAATACACATCAAGAAAAGATTAAGTATTTTGAAGAACAAAACAGCCCCTTGCCTCCCTTTGCTCTCACGTACACAGCTCTCTCCTTCACTGCCTTAGTCACGCCCAAAGGCCATCCTCCATTCAGCCCCTTGTCACGTCCATACATGCCTCAAGTCAGAGCCTCAAGTCACGCCTAAAACATCAACAAAGCAGCTCTCCACTCAGCCCCCTTGTTCACGCCTCAAGTCAGCCCTCACAGCCCCTTCTCACGCCTCTAATCAGCCCTCAACTCACTGCCTCAAGACACGCATAAAGCCTCAAATTCAGTACATCATCTAGCCTCCATTTAGACCTGAAAGTCACGCCCCTCACTGCCTCTCACACACCTCTATTCAGCCCTCCACCTTGTCTTTATAGTTCACGCAAATTAGCCTCCCATTCCAGCTCCAAGAAACACGCCCAAACAGTCCCCTTACACGTCCAAACCACACTGCTCACTTATCCCCTGAAACTTGCGCCTAAAACCACCCCAATTTCCCTCTCAAACCAGTACATAAGTTGCCTCATCCAAGCCACATTATCCACACCAAAACAGCAGCTCATTCACGCCCAAACAATGACCAAAATCACCGAAACAGTGAACCAAAAACTGCACTTATAAGTCTTCGAGAAATCGAGCTTACGGCAACCCAATACCCCTCAAAATTCACCAAAACAAACTTATATTCATTACCAACCAGTGGGTAAAGCACGAAGACTTGGAACGCAGCGAAGTGGACTCAAAACAGCGAGCGAAGTGGCAAAACAGTGAGCGAAACACTGCAACAGCGAACCGGTGCGATCGTGGTGACTTAGCCTTTCCGACGGCCGTGTAACGTGACTCCGAGCAACGACAAAAAAGGTTAGACCTGAGGGTTTATAATACAAAATTTTCTCACATAAAATAATAATTTAAAAATGTATTTTATGATATTTTAGCATGAGTAGTTAACTTGGCATGTTGTTGGAATTGGCTTACATGAAATAATGACTTAGAATAGTTATTTAAGCATGTTATTTGAATTAGTTTACATGAAATGATGAATTAGTGTATGATGTGATTTTGGGGTGAATGAAATATGTGTTATTTCTTGTGGTATATCGGACGGAAACTCGGACATAAATTCCGTAGCCGAATTCGAATGGACGGTAGTGCGGTTTGTACTCGGGATACAATTCCACGTACCACTCGAAAGACACACGTATTTTCTTTTATCCAAACTTGTGTTTGAGTATGATTTAATTGTTTAGTATGATATTTATTTTTCTATGCATGATTAGGATGTTTAATATGTTATAGTTTTATGCATGATTAGTTGGTTGTTTCTAAGCATGATGTAGTCGTTTAGCATGATATTTATTTCCCTATGCATGATTAGGTTGTTTAACATGATGTTGTTTTATGCATGATTAATAGATTGTTCTTGAGCATGTTGTGTAGACTTGGTTAATATTGCACAAATCCATTTATTACAAATGACATAAGTAAGGGACCATTCCGAACCCAACGGTTTGAGGTCTTCCCTTGCGAGGGGTGAGTGCGGCCTTAAATCATTTTCCCGGTTCACACCGGGTGGCGACTCCATTATTCCCCGGTTTAGTTCCCCGCGGGCTACTCCGTACTCCCAACTAGGCCCTGAGTCCAGAACAGCATGCGTCGCCCAGTTTCTGTTGTCTACAGTAGTATTATCGAGATTCGACATCGATAATGCGGAATAGGCTAGTATTCACTTGTGTGTGTTATGGGAGCATAACCATAGTTCTCATATATTGGGTATTGGATACTCATGCAAGTGTAATAGGAGGTTCGTTTACCGATGGACAGGAACATGTTCGCTCTGGATAGAGCCCTCGGAATCCCATTGGTAGTATGACATGTGTCTATGGGAATCCGAATCAGGGTAGGTGTATTTGGTCTTAACCTGAGACTTACATCGCTAATACTACGACAATCAATATACTTTGTTTTTGTCGTCGGGGCTTTAACAAGTTCTGTGTACGCCTCTTCTGGGTATATTGAGAATCGTAGTGTATTGGGTGGATGTAAGGATGGAAGTATCACTTCAGTCATATGGAGATGATGATCACGTAGGATACGGAACTCGTACTCTTGTATGCTGTAGTTATCGGGATAATATGACAAGGTCAGGATTATCTGATTATAGAGACTAGATACCATAGATCCAATATGTGCTTCGTACGGGGCATACACAATTCCAGCCCCAGGCCCAGTGTAGGCACTGCATTTTTGCTTATAAGTCCATATGATGAGTCTCATTTGGAGACACTACCTTTTAAATCACGGAAATCGCGGGAAACGGACGTCGGAAGGGAAAAGTCAGAAATTGGGATTTTGTTTGATTTAGTTCGCTTGTTTAGCTTCGGGCTCGCTTGTTGGACCTCTGTTTTAAAAACACCTTTAGCCCAAAACCCCGCAAACAAATTAACCTTGGCCCAAAACCCTTGAAATACACATCAAACCACACGCCCAAGCCAAGCCCACACACGCCCAAGCCCATAAAATATATCCAAAATAATAAAACACATATTTAACACATGGGAAATTAACATAAATCAAATAAAATCTAAATAATCACCTACTAAAATAACAAATTACTTACCTAAACAAAACAAATCATATACCAAATTAAAATAAAACAAATAAACATCAAATATATGATATTCCTAATCTAGCCAAATCTTGTCTCTAATTAAATATTTTTTTCCTTGTGTGACACTAATTAAATGGTATCCCTTTTATTACACAAATCTTATTCCTTTTCAAACATGGATTCACCCTAGCCTTTGTCTATAAGAGAAACACAATTCCAACACTCCCCCACTCCTAGCCATTCACGCCCAACTCAAGTACAAGCACAAGAAATTTATCTTCTCATCTTTCACTCTCAAGAACCGAATACACATCTCCCTAAATACCATCCATCACTGAAAATCACCTCACAAATCAGCCTCTAAATTGCCCTGCACTGCACGCAAACTGCATCACAAAATAGCCCCCTGACCACCGTATAAACAACCCCCTAAATCCCCTCACTGCACGCCCAAATCAGTTCATGTACTTCACACAAAAAGCCCCACTGTACTGACCAGTTTTGACGCAAAAATACCCCTTGAAACCGTCCAGAAACAGCCCCAAAACCTGCCAGTAAATCACCAAAAAACGCAGCCCCAACCCTTAAAAGAACGCCAAAAACAGTCCCCTTTATACGGCAAAAACAGCGACCAAAAAATAGCAGTGAAACAGCAGCGAAACGGAGTGAAAATAATAGCCGGAGCAGTGAAACAGCAAGGAAAGACGTGAACCAGCGAACCAGAAGAGTTACGGAGTGTTAGCCCTTCCGACGGCCTTGTAACGCGCTTCCAAGAGTCGACATAAAAGGTTAGACCCTGAGGGCACTTTTCGTATTTATTTTCATTCATATTTTAATTGTTTTATTTATTTTTTCCGCATGAAAGTTGTTTGTTGATGCATGTTGTGGCCCTTGAATGAATGGAAAATGTGTCGTCTCTTGTGGTATATAGGATGGAAACCCGGACGTAAATTCCGTAGCCGAATCCGAATGGACGGTAGTGCGGTCTGTACTTGGGATACAACTCCACGTACCACTTGAGCAAACAGCACATATTTCGCTTTGTTTTATCTTGTTTGTTTATTATCCACATTTTATATTCTGCCATTTAATTTCCGTACGATTATTTGTTTATATTGATGATGTGATGCGCATGGGCTTAGTATGTTGGTCTAAAGGTTCTCTATTTCAGGGAAGAAAAAGTCTGAAAGACTACCTTTACGACAATACTTTACCGCGCCGGACAAAGTGTGTTTGATTGAATGTGATATATGTTTAATCGAATATGCGAAGTCCTATGTTGTTGTCTTTATTTTATATGCATTGTAATGTGATGCGCATGGGCTTAGTACGTTGGTCTAAAGGTTCTCTATTTGAGGGAAGAAAAAGTCTAAAAGACTACCTTTACGACAATACTTTGCTGCGCCTTTTATATTCCGTCTTTTACTTTATGTACATTGGTTGTTTATGTAATTGATGATATAGTGCACATGGGCTTAGTATGTTGGTCTAATGGTTCTCTATTTTAGGGGAGAAAAGGCCAAAAGGCTACCTTTATGACAATACTTTGCCACGCCGGACAAAGTGTGTTTGGTTGAATGTGAGATATGTTAAACCGAGCATACGAAGTCCTATATCATTGTCTTTACTTTATATGTATTGTAATGTAATGTGCATGGGCTTATTATGTTGGTCTAAAGGTTCTCTATTTGAGAGAAGAAAAGTCCAAAAGGCTACCTTTATGACAGTACTTCAACGCGCCTTTTATTATTCTGTTGTTTGCTTTCTGTATGTCATCTCTTTGCATAATCATACATCATATTGCAATGCGCATGGGCAAATCAAGTTGGATTAAAGGTCTTCCATTTTGAGGGATAGAAAGCCGAAGGGCTACCTTTGCCACGACGTTTTGTCGCGTCGGACAAAGTATGTTCGATTGAATGTGAAATACGTTTAATCAGACACTTGAAGTCCTATATAGATGTGGGCATATATCGCATCTCTTTTCTTTCACTTTCATTGTCTATCTTTTGCATCGCATCATTGCACGTTTATTTTAATGTACAATTGCCTCATTAGTTATCTCTTTGCATTATGTACCTAATTGCTTCTCTTTATTACGGATGATTGTACAATTACCATTTCCTTGCATTTCCGTATCCATGAATATGGTGTGCTTATGAAGTTGTATGCTCGCCGTATTTCAATTCACCTTTATGCAGTGCAAATTCGGATATAGGTTATATGCAAACTTAGACATGAGCCTTGTACTTATGCATGTGAACTTATGAGTAAATTATCCTTGGAAATATATGTTGTTTAGGCTTGGTTAGATTATTGCACAAATTATTTCATTACAATTGGCATAAGTAAGGGACCATTCCAAACCCAATGGTTTGAGGTCTTCCCTTACGAGGGGTGAGTGCGACCTTAAATCATTTTCCCGGTTCACACCGGGTGGCGACTCCATTATTCTCCGGTTTAGTCCCCCGCAGGCTACTCCGTACTCCCAACTAGGCCACGAGCCTAGAACAGCATGCGTCGTCAGTTTCTGTGTCTTATAGTCTGGCGACTCCACTGGGGATAGAGAATCGGCCCCGAAATAATATCTTGTAATGTTTGTGATTGGTGCTTTAAGTTAATCGTGTCTATTGTGGGTTGAGGTGGTTTAATAAAAGGCATTATTAAGGCTAGGTGATGGTTTGGTGTCTTCCTTCACTCACTACCTTTCTATAAGGAAAAGCTGTGAAGGCACCTAGATAATCATTTACTCGTAGCTTACTGGGATGGACTAATTTTGAGGACTCATTATTTATTCATGTCACCAAGCGATAAGAGCCTAAGAGGCTTGGGTATTTAAGAGAGTTCGCTTCACCCTCCCTCTGGGGAATCTACAATGGGAAATCCATTTGACAGTCAGTCACATACCATAACTTGTTGGCACGTACCTTAGTGTATAAAAAAGGGTGCGCTCACTTGGTCGCTCGAACCCTTGAGTGGGGAGTCCTAGTTGTGGGCAATCCTTCATCTGCGAGAGCCTTTTTCTGCACTCCCGTAAACCCACATGTGAACCTTAGTTGTAGAACTAGTAGAAATTATTTACTTATATTTGTGTTTTGGACCATCGTCATTTGGATCCAGTTGGACTTCTTGTACAAAGATGTGAACCTGTTGGGCCATTTAAACTTGGACGAGTTCATGTCCTTTGACAATTGGGCCAAGAGCTTCTAAAATGCCGATGGGCCATTTTATGTTTAGGGCCTCTCATCATTTGAAGTCGTTTAGCCATGTTATCGCAAGGTGTAAACCTGTTGGGCCTTTTCAACTTGGACAAGTTTGCACCGCGCAATAGCGTGATTGAACACTTTAAAATGATAATGGGCCAACTAGTATGAAATTTTTTATGGGCTTATATATTACATGCATTGCACGCATATATGTTGACTGAGAATTTTAAAAGAAATATCATAGGTTCCCGTTGGGTTAGGGAAGACTCACTAAGAGGCCAATAACAAATATGAGTGGATCGGAAAATGAGGTATCTCGCATGGATCAACTGGAGAATGGTCTCACCAAGATTACTGAACAGTTACAAACCTTGGCTACTGTTGTGGCTAGTATGGCTGTGCCCCGTGCTGGGGGAAATTCTGAGAATGTAAGGCGTGGGGAGCCTCCGAATGGGTTGGGGGATGACATCCCGACTTTTGATGATGATGATATGGCCGAGAATGCCGCATGGAGAATAGTCGGGTCTCAGGCTGAATTACAGAAACTCCATGATCAAGTAGAATCGGTTACCCACAAGATGAGGGGTAAACATGAAGACTTGTTGGACTATGAGGCGATGACCTTTGAGGAGCAGCTACCAGCTCAGTTTAAAATGCCCGACATAGCCAAATTCAATGGGAACGGGGACCCGAGGGTCCATCTCCGGTAATATATCTCGGTTATGAGTTCAGTGGGCCTGTCACAACGCCAAGTTCGGAAGATGTTTGGGATGTCGCTTGAGAGGGCACCCGTAGTGTGGTACCATAGCCTTGAAAGAAAGGTTAAGGAAGATTGGAGAGCATTGGCAGATGTTTTTCTAAAGCAGTATGTTACAGATTTGGAGATTGACTTGTCACTCCGTGACTTGGAGAATACCAAGCAGAAGCCGGAGGAAATTTTCAAAGAGTATGTAGATCGCTGGAGGAGCCAGCTTCTGAAAATACAGACTCATCCTTCAGAGAAGGACCAGATTAAAATGATCATCAAGGGCACCAAGCCCTCTATTTATGGTAAGCTGAGGATGATGACTTCAATAATTACTGATTTTCGACAGTTGAGGGAGACTGTCATGGATATCGAAGAGGAGGAAGCCGAGAATCGGAAGTTTTATGGCCAAAATAGAAGGACTTTCGGGGGGCCCTCTGAGACCAAGCCCACTACTGCTGAGGTTGCTATTGTCAGAAACAGGCGATTCTCCAATCTTGGTAGACCTTTGTCAAAGGTGTTTGAAAAGTTGAAGATGCAAGGACTTCTAAAACATTTGGAACCTAGGCCATTCCCAAATCATGTGCCACCGCATAATAACCTAAACCAGTATTGTGACTTCCATCAAGAAAAAGGCCATGACACCGACAACTATACCCGCCTTAGGCATGAGGTCAAAAACCTCATTGACTCCCATAAAATACCCAATCCAGAAAAAGAACAACCTAACACATACAGAAATCCCTTACCTAATTACCACTTCATTCCACCACCCACCTACATGATCAACTCCGGCCTACCCGAAACCTTTGTCCTCCAAACTCTCAACCACTAGACTTCTTGCATTGAGATAAGGGATAACAGTAGTAAAGAACCATAGGTCGAGGAAGAAGGCGATACTGTGAATGATGAAGCTGTTTTCCCTAGCTTATTTGATCTAGCATTTTTAATAAAAACATTGGTTTTGTCTACTTGTTCGAACCTTTTTTATGATAATAAAGGCGTTCATTTCGTTTACTTGCCTGAGTCTCGTCTTTTCAACTTGTAACATGAGTATATTTGACAAAAGCATTCAACCCTGGCACTATGATACTCAGCGATCTTTAGAACACAGGGAGTCCTCGGAAGAAGTAAGCAGAAAGGACAGGATATCCATTCAGAAATTGGAAAATGGGGCAGTGAGACTGTCAGACTTGGAAGGAAATGAGTTAACCGAGCCGATCAATGTGGTTAGATTGAAAACAGTAATTTCCCTAAGGAAGAGAAGAATGGTCATCAAGGGAATTGGCGGAAGACCTAACCCAACGGGATGGGAAACTCATTCACGCATGCATGCATACACGTAACATATTTTGCATTCCTTTTTGTGTTTTGTGTTTGTTTTGTATTCACAGGTTTTGAAGAAGAAATAGAGAAAACGGCAAATGAAAGCCAATCAGAAGCATCCATATGACATCAGCAGTTTGGGGACGAGTCCCAGGGTTGAGGCCCATATCAGTATATGTCTGGGGTTGAGGACCATATTAGTATCAGTCTGGGGTTGAGGCCCATATCAATATCAGTCTGGGGGCGAGGGCCACCTCAGTACCAGTTTGGGGGAGAGGCCCCACATCAGTATCATTTTTGGGGCGAGGCCCACATCAGTTTGAGGTCGAAGACCCACTATCTTGAAAGAGTTCGGGAACAAGGCCCAGGGAATAAAGCCCACATTCAGTACTGTTCGGGAATAAGGCCCACAGTCAACATAATTCGGGAACAAGGCCCAGAGGAATAACGCCCTATCTTGAAACAGTTTAGGAATAAGGCCCACAATTCAAATAATTCGGGAACAAGGCCCATGGAATAAAGCCCATATTCAGTACAGTTCGGGAACAAAGCCTAGGGGAATAAAGCCCACTTTTAAACAGTTCGGGAACAAGGCCCATGGAATAAAGCCCACATTCAGTACAGTTTGGGAATAAGGCCCACAGTTAAAATAATTCGGGAACAAGGCCCATGGAATAAAACCCACATTCAGTACAGTTCGGGAACAAAGCCTATGGGAATAAAGCCCACTTTCAAAACAGTTCGGGAACAAGGCCTAGGGGAATAAAGCCCTATCTTTACACTGTTCGGGAACAAAGCCTATAGGAATATAGCCCACTTTCAACACAGTTCAGGAACAAAGCCTAGAGGAATAAAGCCCATTTTCAAAACAGCTCGGGAATAAAGCCCAGGGGATTAAAGCCCTCTCTCAACGCAGTTCAGGAACAAAGCCCATATTCAATATAATTTGGGAACAAATCCCAAAGGTCAAAGCATCTCAGGATAACAAGTAAGTTAAGCAATAGCTGGCGAGCCAGGTAAGTAAAAATGCATGCATAACTTTGATAGGATTGTCATTGTCACACACTGTACAAGTCCCATCAAAGTGGGGGCGACTGTAGGCACTGCATTTTTACATATAAGTCCCTATGATGAGTCTCATTTGGAGACGCTACCTTTTAAGTCGCGGAAATCGCGGCAAACGGACGTCGGAAGGGAAAAGTCAGAAATTGGGATTTTTGTTGGATTTAGTTCGCTTGTTTAGCTTCGGGCTCGCTTGTTGTGTTGGACAATTATGACCCATAGCATCACTATTTGTACAGATCATGGTGTTGTTGTACAAATTGACTATGTGACAAAGGAAATTGCCCTTTTATCATTTGTAATTAGATTACCAAGATGTATAAATGATAGAAGGTCCATATGATTAGTTTCGGATTGAGATGATATGAGACAGTATCAATCCACGAAGGTTTAATCATTAAATATCCCTCATCAGAGTATTATCGAGATTGGACATCGATAATGCGTAAAAGAATAGTATTACACTTATGCGCGTTGTGGGAGCATAACGACATAGTTCTCATATATTTGGGTATAGGATACTCATGCAAGTGTAATAGGAGGTTGTGTTTACCGATGGTATGGAAACAGCTTCGCTCTGGATAGACCCCTCAGAATTCCATTGGTAGTATGACTATGTGTCTATGGAAGTCCGAATCAGGGTAGGTGTATTTAGTCTTAACCTGAGACTTGCACCGCTAATACTTGCGACAATCAATATACTTTGGTTTTGGTCATCCAGGGCTTTAACATGTTATGTGTACGCCTCTTCTGGGTATATTGAGAATCATAGTGTATTGGGTGTGATGTCAAGACGGAAGTATCACTCCAGTCATAGTGGAGATGATGATCACGTAGAATACGAAACTGGTGCTCTTATGTACTGCAGTCATCGGGATAATATGACTAAGTCATGATTATCTGATTATAGAGACTAGTTACCAGAGATCCGATATGTGCTTTGTACGGGGCAGACATAATTCCAGCCTCAGGCCTTGCACTTGACATATGATGCTGGATCGAAATACGCAATACTACGTATACTACGCTTGATATAGATCACATATTCCAGTAAGAATATTTCTGGAGAATTGGATAGGCACGGTGCTTTGCTAGAAGCCAACCATGTCTTGTAAATCGGTAAAAACGTAGTACTAGGTACGTACGAGTTCGGATAGTCCGACGACCAGATTTACTGCCACATATTCGGGGATCTCATGGGTCGCTTCCCGAAGATTCACCGATTACGTATGACTCGCACTTTATTAATCTGGGATTAATTAGAAGAGAGAGAAAATTAATCTGGGATTAATTACGGAGATATTTTATCTGGGATAAAATATTATTTAAAGAGAGAGAACCATTAATTTGGAATTAATCGATAAAATAATATATTCGATATATTAAACGAAATTTGATTTCGACGCGGAATTAAAATTAGATTTTAATTCGGGCAAACGAGTTAATTTAGAATTAATTCGTCAGCGATGTGAATAGTAATTTTGCTAGGCCCAATTATTTAATTAAATTTGATTTAATTACGTCGCAACGAAAAATTCGTTAATTCGGAATTAGGGAACCTGAGCCCGGGAGTGTTTGCGGGCCCACTCGCATTTCGAATTCAAGTGCGGCCCACAAGTCACATCAAGCGTCAAATCACTAGTCAATCAATTGATGTGATGTCTGTAATTGTTCTTAGAACATGCCAAGGATCTAATAAGCATATAAAGGTGTTCATAAATTCAAAATAAGTTGCGGAATATACTTACAATGAACAGATTTCAGCTTTAAAATTTTGAGGAGAGATCTCCAAGATCCAAGCTTTAAGTGATGATTCCAACTCTTGAAGTAGTTTCCCTATCACCTTAGTTGATTTCTCCAAGTGCTAGCTTTGTGGATTTTGCCACAAAATTAAAGAGATGAAGGAGGCTAGTTCACGCCCATTGAGAGGTTCTCTAGGGTTTTTCATTTCCAAAATGTATTACAAGTGTGTAGAGTGAAAAGAGAGAATGCTTTTTGGTTTTGTTAAAGGGTTTTACCCTTTTACCCAAAACCATGTAGCTGGGGTAATTTGGTTTCACCTAAACCAAGTGGTTGGAAAGTAAGTGGTTTTGGTATAAATGCCAACCACTTTCCAACCACCACTTCACATGTGTGACATGTGTGAAGTGGGCCCCACCATTTGAATTCAAAACTCAAAATGTCTCTAAGAACATTTAACGCGGCTCGGTTCCGTTTAATCCGATCAAACAAACTTTCATCGCTAAATAATTAAATCTAATTTAATTAAAAAACGATGCCTCCCAAATATATTACGAACGTCATTTACGAATTAATTCTAAATTAATTCGTTCTTTCGTATTAAAGTTCGACTTTAATTTCGTAACGAAATCCAATTTATATTAATATATCCGATATATTAACTTTAGCCCATACGAATAAATTAAATAGAAAAATCAAATTTAACTATTAAATTTATCTTACCGATTAATTCCAAATTAATTGCGTTCTCTCTTTTCCGAACACATTTAATCCCAGATTAAATAATACCTCAATTAATCCCAGATTAATTTTCTCCATCTTAATTAATCCAGATTAATTTTCTCTCTTAATTAATCCCAAATTAATTCTAATTTAAATCAATTGTCATCGATGAATCTATGGGAAGCGACCCAAGAGATCCCTGGATATTTTGGCAGTAAATACGGTCATCGGATTATCCGAATACGTGCGTACCTCGTACCACGTGCTTACCGATTTACAAGACATGGTTGGCTTCTAGCAAAGCACCGTGCCTACCCAATTCTCCAGAAATATTCTTATTGGAATATATAATCTATGTCAGGCGTAGTATACGTAGTATTGCGTATTGCGATCCAGTATCGAATGTCACGTGCTAGGCCTGGGGCTGGAATGTGTCTGCCCCGTACGAAGCACATGTCAGATGTCTGGTAACTAGTCTCTATAATCGGATGAACATGACCTAGTCATATCATCCCGATGACTGCAGTACTTAAGAGTGTTGGATAATATGACCCATAGCATCACTATTTGTACATATCATGGTGTTGTTGTACAAATTAACTATGTGACAAAGGAGATTGCACTCTTATCATTTGTGATTAGATCACCTTAGATGTATAAATGATTAGAGGTCCTTATGATTTATTCCTGGACGGAGAATGATATGAGACAGTATCAGTCCACGAAGGATTAATCATTAAATATCTCTAGCCGGAGTATTATCGAGACAGGACATCGATAATGCGGAATAGGCTAGTATTGCACTTGTGCGCGTTGTGAGGGCACAACGGCATAGTTCTTATATATTTAAGTATTGGATACTTATGCAAGTGCGATAGGAGGTTGTGTTTCACCGATGGTACGGGAACAGCTTCGCTTTGGATAGACCCCTCGGAATCCCATTGGTATTATGACTATGTGTCTATGGGAGGCCGAAATCAGGGTAGGTGTGTATGGTCTTAACCTGAGACTTACATCGCTAATACTTATGATAATCGATAGACTTTGGTCTTGGTGGTACAGGGGCTTAAACCGGTTCTGCGTACACCACTTCTGGTTTATCAGAGAGTCGTAGTGTATTGGGTGTGAGGTCAAGACGGAAGTATCACTTCAGTCATAGTGGAGATGATGTCACGCAGGATACGGTACTAGTGCTCTTGAGTGTTGCGCATGTTAGACATTATGACCCATAGCGTCACTGTTTTGTAAATCATATTGTATTATTGTACAAAATTAACTATGTGATAAATGAAATTGCCTTTTGTCGTTTTGTAAAATTATTTACTTTGATATATTAATGGCAAAAGTCCATATGATTAGTTCCGTATTGAGATGATATGAGACAGTATCAATACAAAAAGGTTTAATCATTAAATATCCCTAGTCGGAGTATTATCGAGATCGGACATCGATAATGCGGAATAGACTAGTATTGCACTTGTGCGAGTTGTGATGGCACAACGGCATAGTTCTCATATATTTAAGTATTGGATACTTATGCAAGTGCGATAGGAGGTTGTGTTTTACCGATGGTACGGAAAATAGCTTTGCTCTGGATAGACCCCGCGGAATCCCATTGGTAGTATGTCTGCGTGTCTATGGGAGGCCGCATCAGGGTAGGTGTATATGGTCTTAACCTGAGACTTGCATCGCTAGTACTTGCGACAATCGGTAAACTTTGGTTTTGGTGGTTCGGGGCTTTAACCGGTTCTGTGTACACCTCTTCTGGGTTTATCGAGAATCGTAGTGTACTGGATGTGATGTCAAGATGGAAGTATCACTTCAGACATATGGAGATGATGATCACGCAGGATACAGAACTAGTACTCTATAAAAGGTTGCAACCGTTGGGACAATATGACCAGGTCAGGATTGTCCGATTTAAAGAGACTAGTTGTTTGATGTCCGATATATGTTTCGTACGGGGCAGACACATTTCCAGCCCCAGGCCTAACATGTGATCGTCCGATACTGGATCGATGTACGCGATACTACGGTATACTACGCTTGATAAAGATCTAATATTCCAGTAAGAATATTTCTGGAGAATTGGGTAGGCATGGCGCTTTGCTAGAAGCCAACCTTGTCTTGTAAATCGGTAAAAACGTAGTACGAGGTACGTACGTGTTTGGATTATCCAACGACCGTATTTACTGCCAACATATCCGGAGATCTCTTGGGTCGCTTCCTGAAGATTCACCTATGATGTTTGATTCGAACTTTATTAATCTTGGATTAATTACGGAGAAACTTTATCTTGGATAAAATGCCTTATTAGGAGAGAGAGAGAGAGATCGATTAATTTGGAATTAATCGATAAAATAATATATTCGATATATTATTAAACGAAATTAGATTTCGACGCGGAATTAAAATCGGATTTTAATTCGGGCAAACGAATTAATTTGGAATTAATTCGTTAGCGATCTGAATAATAATTCCGCTAGGCGTAATTATTTAATTCTCGTCGCGACGGAAATTTGTTAATTCGGAATTAGCGAATTTGGGCCCGAAAGTGTTTGCGGACACATTCGTATTTTGAAACGGGTGGAATCCGCAAATCACATCGCGATATCTCTTTACTTGACACGAATAGATGATGGATGTATCTAGTCACCTTTATGGGATGATACATTGTCTCTATTCTCAATGTGAGATAATGATGGCATATGATGAATTTTCCTTTGGAGGGAAAACCTTTCACGGTTTTTGAAGGGTTTTTTTAATTAAAAATTCATTTTGGTATTTGATATCTTATCATTGCTTTTCATTTGGCAACTCACGGTTTTTGAAACAAAAGG
Organism: Zanthoxylum bungeanum; assembly: GCA_019454045.1. Lineage (NCBI taxonomy): Eukaryota > Viridiplantae > Streptophyta > Magnoliopsida > Sapindales > Rutaceae > Zanthoxylum > Zanthoxylum bungeanum. The sequence goes on along the minus strand of SKCR01035429.1, from coordinate 186,898 downwards.
TGAATAAGAAAATTAAAAAGACACACACTCTCCTCTCATTCTTCTTCACGCACGCCGTGAGCTTCATCCATGGCAGAAAAATTGTTTTTCATTTCTCCATTTTGCTAGCACGACAAGGGATCAAAGGAGGTGATAGGGAAACATCCTTGGAGCTTGGAGTACTAGAAGATTTGAAGCTTCTCACACTGTGTTCTTGGCCGAAAACAGCCCAAAGACTTGAAGCTTCTCTCATTCTTGTTCTTGGCCGGAAAAACACCACCTTGGAGTCTCAAGGATCCTCTTCACCATTTTCGTCACAAAGCTTGTAAGTATGATTCCGCCATGCTTCAAGCTTTGCATGTATGTTATTTGTATTTCTATGGCTTAATTTCTTTGGGACTAATTATAGAAACAACAATGGTATTAGAGCCAGGTTTAAGCATGAAATACATTAGGGTTAATTTGGGGAAAATTGATTGAAGCATGTTCTTGTGAAATGGATGCTAAAGTATGCTTATATGTATGTTATATGATATATTACATGATCAATTTTAAGAAAAATGCATTGGATGATTTTCCCCAAAGTGGTTGCTTGGCCGAATGTGGAGGTGCTTCCATTGTTTGGAAATTTTTCATGCACAAGTTTATTTGATGACTTAAGCATGATAAATGTATGATATGATATAATACATGATCAATTTTGAGAAAAATGCATTGGATAATTTTTTCCCAAAAATTGATGCCTTGGCCGAATGTGTAGGTCATTTTACTGGTTTGGTATTTTGCATGCACAAGTTCATTAGATGATTTGAGTATGCTTAAATGTATGTAATATGATGTATTACATGATCAATTTTGAGAAAAATGCATTGGATGAATTTTTAACCAAAATTGTTGATTGACCGAAAATGGAGATCCTTTCACTTAATTGGATTTTTTGCTTTCAAGTTCATTAGATGACTTAAAATCAATACGGGATGTAGATTAGTGATTCAATTGGATTGAAAAACAAATCGAACCGCAAAAATCCCTCTTGGCCGAATACAACATGACTGTTAAAGGACTTGATTTTTTGTTCAAATAAATGTTAGACAAGTGTTTTGAACAATTGATGATTAATAAATTTAATTGGTGTTTTTGAAATATTTGGTTTAATGAATTAATCATGCAATTACACTTTAATCAATTGAATTTTAAATTTGGAATATTAAAATTTAATTAATGGGCTTTTATGTTTAATTGGGCCTTATGGGCTTGAAATTGATTTTATGGCACTTAAGGGTGATTCCTTATTTGGGCTTGGTAATTGGGTTTGACCCACATTGACCAAAGCCCAAGCCTTGATAAATCAATTGAAAGCCCATCGGACTTTAATTAAACACACATTGGATGTTAGTTGGCTTGGAGACCCAATTTGATAAGATTTAGAATCTAATCTTTAAAAGCACATTAAAAGTGTAACATTTAATTTTGAATTAAATAAATTGAATTAGTATTGATGATACGACTTAAATTGGATTTAACGGGTAGTTCGATATAATTCGTGAATTCGTACCTTATGTACTTATTCTCAAACGAGTTGGACTCGCGCAAAATCAAACCATTGTTTGAACATTGGATGATCACTTAAACAAAGACTAATTAATTGGATTAGATTGGTTGTATAGCATGTCTTGAATGAATATACATGTATGTGATGAATGAATAGTGTATAGCGGATGGATATTAGAAGGGAAAGGGTAATTTTAGAAATTATTGTAAATTTAGAATTTATAAATTGGACCTGCGTGTCCAGCCTTATCTCTTTTATCTCTTTGTATTCTCTTCTCACCTAATTCCCCTCAATGTAAATGAGGTTTCTCTTATTGTATTATGTAATTGGGTAGAAGTAGAATATTGCTAGCGGGGAGAAGGAAAGGGAGTGATTTGTTCTAGGAACAAAGTGTTTATATATCCATCCGTATATCACTATTAATTTACTTTACGCACTTTATGATGTTTTAGAAGCATGCTTAAGGGTGTATGATGATGAGACCTAACAAAGATAATTAAATTGGTTGCCAATTACGCAAAATCCCTCAATATTATATTAAGCATTATCCTTCCATTGAATGATTCTTGTTCAAGATCCAAAATTGGCATTGGTTTGTTGGCCAAAGTCAAGACCTTTGTCAATTGAGGATGTACTTGAATCATTAGAGTTTTGTTCCACATCGGTGTCTTGTCCAAGTTGTGATTTGTTGGCCAAAGTCAAGATCACTTCTTGTCCAACGACATTGATTACGAAACTTTCCTTGTCAATGGGTCCCGCTTAACCGGAATCATTAGGTTTGTTGTGCCAAAGCCAAGGCCTAGATGATTCGGAGGATATGGGTTAGGAAAATGTATTAGATACATTGGCATAAGTAAATATACATATGTTTTGGATTTGGATGTCCACCTAACCGGATCTAGGAATTGGATTGGATCCAATTGATCTTTGAGATCTACCTAGTTAAATAGCATACAATTGTTGGCCAAAGTCAAGATTGTGTGTTATTTAACGGGATCCTAGCCCACTAGGAAATAGGATTTCCCGAGTTCTCAACAGAGGGTTAGAGACTTGATGAAAATAGTGGGAGGCTAGTATTGAATTTGCAATTTCATTCAGATACTTAGCCTTACGCGTCTTTCAAAATTATTTCGTTAAATAATTAAAATTAGTTGGACTAATTCATTGTTATTTTTCTTGTAACAGTTTGACTGTACCCATTTTATCGTTAACTAGATAGTTGGACTATCGTAGTTGAGATGGCAAGCAAGGTAAGTGTCCGAGACATCATCATGGGTGACAATGTCTTTAAGGGCACAAACTTCGCTGATTGGGAAATGAACCTGAGGATAGTCCTTGGGGCTGAGAGGATGCTGTAAACTATACAAACACCTCTCCCGCCTAAGCCCACTGACCCACTTGAGCTGGAGTTATGGAAAACTCACAGCAATGATTGTGACACAGCTCAGGCTATTATGTTAGCTTCGATGACTCAGCACTTTCGTTGCCAGAATAGGGACTTGGATCCTTATAATATGATGGCTAGACTGCGAGATCTCCACCGCTCCAACAAGCGGATGGAAAGGTACGAGTTGGTGAAGAAACTCTTCCGCGCCCGAATGACTGAAGGCGCATCAGTTGAGGCCCACGGGGCTCAAATGATCACCGATATTGATGAGTTGGCCAATATGGGAATAGTCTTGGAGGCTGAGCTGACCGTAGATTTGATCTTACAGTCATTTCTGATACTTGGAGACAAATCATAATCAACTATAAGTTGATGGATACGGATGAAACTCTTGGAGAGCTGTTATCCATCTTGAAGGAGTCTGAAAAAAGAACTCCAAAAAGGGGGGCAAGCGCGAGGCGCACTTTGCATCGACCTCTCAGAGGCCAAAGCTGGGCCCAAAGCTACTGGAGGGGTGAGGAAGAAGAAACATAAGAAAAAGGGTAAAGGCAAGTTGACAAAAGCTTCTGGGAAGCCAAGGGACAAATCTCAAGATGTCTGCCTCAACTGCGGCAAGAAGGGTCACTGGAAACGTGACTGCCGAATGGGCAAGGGACACAAGGAGGATATCAAGGCAGGCAAGGCACTAGCCTCTGGTATGTTTGTTATTGAGATAAATATGACTACTTCTAGTTTTAAAAATTGGATTTTTGATTCTGGTTGTGCTGCTCATATATGTACTGATTTGCAGGATCTGCAGAATAGCAGGATGCTGGCTTCAGGGGAGATTGATCTACGAGTCGGAAACGGAACTCCAGTTGCTGTTTTGGCTGTAGGGACTTTTTTTTGGAATTGCCCTCGGGCATATGCTTAAACTTTTGAACTGTTATTATATACCTAGTTTGACTAGGAATATCATATCTGTATCTTTGTTAACCCAGCATGAGTACACTTTTGTATTTAGAAACACTGGGTGTTATTTATATAAAAATGATGCATAAATTTGCACTGCTGTAGCAAATAATGGCCTTTTATTTTGAATATAAATGAATCTCCTAAACATAAAATAACAAACAAAAGGCTCAAAAGGAGTAATCTAAAAGATGAAGCTTACATGTGGCATTGTCGTCTAGGACACATTAACAAGACTCGCATATCCACACTTTCGAAGAGTGGGTACTTGGACGGATTTGATCTTATTTCATATGATGTCTGCGAATCTTGTCTTTTAGGCAAAATGCCTAAATCACCTTTTAGTGGTAAAGGTGAACGTGCCACAGAACTGTTAGCCCTCATTCATAGCGACGTATGTGGGCCCATGTCTAGCCAGGCTAGAGGTGGATATCATTACTTCGTAACCTTTACGGATGATGCATCTCGTTATGGTTATGTGTATCTAATGAGACAAGTCGGAAACTTTTGAGAAATTCAAAGAGTTTCGACACGAAGTAGAAAAAAAAACAGGCAAGAGTATTAAGACATTGCGGTCGGACCGTGGTGGCGAATACTTAAGTTATGAGTTTCAAGATTACTTGAAAGAAAATGGTATTCTTTCACAGTGGACTCCTCCTGGAACACCGCAATTAAACGGTGTGTCTGAACGGAGAAACCGTACCTTGTTAGACATGGTAAGGTCCATGATGAGTCGCGCACTGAGCTACCTATATCCTTCTGGGGATACGCATTAACCAGTGCGGACTTATTTTGAATAAGGTTCCGTCAAAGTCTGTTGAACAGACTCCATATGAGATATGGACAGGAAGGAAACCAGGTTTCTTTTTCCTGAAGATTTGGGGATGCTGGGCATATGTTAAACGTTTGGAAGGTACCAAACTAGAACCCAAATCAGATAAATGCCTTTTCGTGGGATATCCTAAGGAAACCAAAGGATATTACTTCTATCCCACAAGAGAACAAAGTATTTGTTGCTCTACATGCATTTTTCCTTGAGAAGGAATTCCTAGATGCAGTGGTAAGTGGAGGAAAGTGGAGCTCGATGAAAATCGTAGTGATACTGTTCCTGGCAATGAATCAACGACGGAACATAAACAGACCATCCAGGATGAGTCTGTACCACAATCTTCATATACACAAAGACCGCGTAGGTCGGAGAGAGTCAGAGAGTAGACAGTGAGAGGTATGGGTTCCTGATCTCCCCTCATGTAGATATTAATCTTATTGAGGATAATGAACCGACTACGTATGAGGAAGCAATACAGAATATTGATTCCGCTTTATGGCAAGATGCCATGAAGTCCGAGATGGATTCCATGTATGCCAACCAAGTTTGGACACTGGTTGATGCACCAGAAGGCGTAAAGCCTATTGGATGCAGATGGATTCAAGAAGAAGACCGACATGGATGGCAACGTGCAAACGTACAAAGCCAGGCTTGTAGCAAAAGGGTATCGTCAGCAATATGGTATTGATTATGACGAAACTTTCTCACCCGTTGCCATGATTAAATCCATTCGGATAATGCTTGCAATAGCTGCATATTTCGATTACGAGATATGGCAGATGGACGTTAAAACCGCTTTCGTTAACGGAAACCTTTTGGAGGATGTTTATATGCAACAACCTGACGGTTTATCGTACCTAGACTTGCAAACAAGGTTTGTAAGTTAAATCGATCCATTTATGGATTGAAGCAAGCATCACGGTCATGGAATCAGCGTTTTGATGAGATCATAAAAGAATATGATTTCGTACAAAAAGATGATGACCCTTGTGTATATAAGAAGGTTAGTGGGAGAGCACTGACTTTTATTGTCCTTTATGTCGATGACGTATTGCTTATAGGCAATGACATTCCCATGCTAACGTCGGTGAAAGCTTGGCTTTCATTAAAATTCTCCATGAAAGATCTGGGAGAAGCAGCCTTTATTCTGGGAATAAAGATCTACCGGATAGATCTAGAAAGCTGCTTGGACTCTCCCAGAGTACATATATTGACAAAGTGTTGTGAAGCGATTCAACATGGATCAATCCAAGAAGGGATTGATGCCGATGTCACGTGGTATCCTTCTGTCTAAGACATGTGTCCTAAGACTAAAGAAGAGAGAGATAACATGAGTCGGATACCGTTCGCCTCGGCAGTCGGATCGATCATGTATGCCATGATATGTACGCGACCTGATGTGTCATATGCTTTGAGCATGTGCAGTCGCTTCAGGCCGATCCAGGTGAAGGTCACTGGATGGCAGTTAAGAATATCCTTAAGTATCTTAGACGAACTAAGGATGCTTTCTTAATTTATGGAGGTGGGAACTTGAGGGTGTGGGGTACACCGATGCAAGTTTCCAAACCGACAAGGACGACTTCAAGTCGCAAGCAGGGTACATTTTTTGTTTGAATAAGGAGCAGTGAGCTGGAAATCTTCCAAGCAAGATACTGTTGCCGATTCAACAACAGAAGCGGAGTATATTGCTGCGTCAGAAGCAGAAAAGGAGGCAGTTTGGATCCGAAAATTCCTAATTGGATTAGGAGTAGTTCAGTTAGCAGCTGAGCCCGTACCGTTGTATTGTGACAATAACGGGGCTATAGCACAAGCTAAGGAACCAAGGTCTCATCAAAGATCCAAGCATGTTCTTCGGCGTTACCATCTGATTCGGGAGATTATAATCGTGGCGATGGTAAAGATGTAAAGGTCGAGAAGGTCGCATCAGATGACAACATTGCAGATCCGCTGACGAAGGCTGTTCTTCAGCAAGTGTTTGAACGACATATACATAGTTCAGGTATTAGATGCTTGAGTGACTGGCTATAGGCCAAGTGGGAGATTGTTAGACATTATGACCCATAGCGTCACTGTTTTGTAAATGATATTGTATTATTGTACAAAATTAACTATGTGATAATGAAATTGCCTTTTGCCGTTTTGTAAATTATTTACTTTGATATATTAATGGCAAAAGTCCATATGATTAGTTCCGTATTGAGAGATGATGACACAGTATCAATACAAAAAGGTTTAATCATTAAATATCCTTAGTCGGAGTATTATCGAGATCGGACATCGATAATGCGGAATAGACTAGTATTGCACTTGTGCGAGTTATGATGGTACAAAGACATAGTTCTCATATATTTAAGTATTGGATACTTATGCAAGTGCGATAGGAGGTTGTGTTTTACCGATGGTACGGAAAACAGCTTCGCTCTGGATAGACCCCGCGGAATCCCATTGGTAGTATGTCTGCGTGTCTATGGGAGGCCGTATCAGGGTAGGTGTATATGGTCTTAACCTGAGACTTGCATCGCTAGTACTTGCGACAATCGGTAAACTTTGGTTTTGGTGGTTCGGGGCTTTAACCGGTTCTGTGTACACCTCTTCTGGGTTTATCGAGAATCGTAGTGTACTGGATGTGATGTCAAGATGGAAGTATCACTTCAGACATATGGAGATGATGATCACGCAGGATACAGAACTAGTACTCTATAAAAGGTTGCAACCGTCGGGACAATATGACCAGGTCAGGATTGTCCGATTAAAGAGACTAGTTGTTGATATCCGATATATGTTTCGTACGGGGCAGACACATTTCCAGCCCCAGGCCTAACATGTGATCGTCGATACTGGATCGATGTACGCGATACTACGGTATACTACGCTTGATAAAGATCTAATATTCCAGTAAGAATATTTCTGGAGAATTGGGTAGGCATGGCGCTTTGCTAGAAGCCAACTTGTCTTGTAAATCGGTAAAAACGTAGTACGAGGTACGTACGTGTTTGGATTATCCAACGACCGTATTTACTGCCAACATATCCGGAGATCTTTTGGGTCGCTTCCTGAAGATTCACCTATGATGTTTGATTCGAACTTTATTAATCTTGGATTAATTACGGAGAAACTTTATCTTGGATAAAATGCCTTATAGAGAGAGAGAGAGATCGATTAATTTGGAATTAATCGATAAAATAATATATTCGATATATTATTAAACGAAATTAGATTTCGACGCGGAATTAAAATCGGATTTTAATTCGGGCAAACGAATTAATTTGGAATTAATTCGTTAGCGATCTGAATAATAATTCCGCTAGGCGTAATTATTTAATTCTCGTCGCGACGGAAATTCGTTAATTCGGAATTAGCAAATTTGGGCCCGAAAGTGTTTGCGGACACATTCGTATTTTAAAACGTGTGGAATCCGCAAATCACATCGCGATATCTCATTACTTGACACGAATAGATGATGGATGTATCTAGTCACCTATATGGGATGATACATTGTCTCTATTCTCAATGTGAGATAATGATGGCATATGATGAATTTTCCTTTGGAGGGAAAACCTTTCACGGTTTTTGAAGGGTTTTTTAATTAAAAATTCATTTTGGTATTTGATATCTTATCATTGCTTTTCATTTGGCAACTCACGGTTTTTGAAACAAAAGGTGAATAAGAAAATTGAAAAGACACACACTCTCCTCTCCTTCTTCTTCACGCACGCCGTGAGCTTCATCCATGGCAGAAAAATTGTTTTTCATTTCTCCATTTTGCTAGCACAACAAGGGATCAAATGAGGTGATAGGGAAACATCCTTGGAGCTTGGAGTACTAGAAGATTTGAAGCTTCTCACACTGTTGTTCTTGGCCGAAAACAGCCCAAAGACTTGAAGCTTCTCTCATTCTTGTTCTTGGCCGCAAAACACCCACCTTGGAGGCTCAAGGATCTTCTTCACCATTTTCGTCACAAAGCTTTGTAAGTATGATTCTGCCATGCTTCAAGCTTTGCATGTATGTTATTTGTATTTCTATGGCTTAATCTTTCTTTGGGACTAATTATAGAAACCAACAGCGCAACCAATCGGGATATTGTGACCAGGTCATGAATATCCGATTATAGAGATTATGTTACCAGACATCCGACATGTGCTTCGGACGGGGCAGACACTTATCCAGCCCCAGCCCTAGCACGTGACTATCCGATACTGGGCCGATATACACAATACTACGGAATACTATGCTTGATACAGATCTATATATTCCTGTAAGAATATTTCTGGAGAATTGGGTAGGCATGGCGCTTTGCTAGAAGCCAACTTTGTCTTGTAAATCGGTATAAACGTAGTACGAGGTACTTACGTGTTCGGATAGTCCGACGACCGTATTTACTGCCAACATATCCGGAGATCTCATGGGTCGGTTCCTGAAGATTCACCGATGACGTATGACTCACACTTTAATTAATCTGGGATTAATTCGATGAGAGAGAAAATTAATCTGGGATTAATTACGGAGATATTTTATCTCGGATAAAATATCGTTAAGAGAGAGAACGATTAATTTGGAATTAATCGATAAATTAACATATTCGATATATTATAACGAAATTAGATTTTGACGAGGAATTGAAATTAGATTTTAATTCGGGCGAATGAATTAATTTAGAATTAATTCGTTAGCGATGTAAATAGTGAATTTGCTAGGCGTAATCATTTAATTACGACGCGACGGAAAATTCGTTAATTTGGAATTAACGAACCCAAGCCCGGGATTGTTTGCGAGTGCATTCGCATTTCGAATTTGAGTGCGGCACGCAAGTCAAATCAAGCGTCAAATCGCAAGTCACATCAAGCGTCAAATCACATGTCACTTTGAGTGATGTGACATTTGAGTGATTGATGTGAGTTGATTTGTGGTGATTGACAAAATGGTTTAATATTTTTGGAAAATATAAAACCCTTTACATTATTTTTTATTTCCAATTAATTCTTTCTCTCTCTGATTTACGGTTTTGGCACTCTTTGGAGCCAAAAACCCATCTTCTTCTCTCTCGGTCTTGGACCAATTTCTTCATCTCTTTCTCTGGTTTGACCGAAAGAAATTGGAGAAGCAATGATCTTGTTACAAGATCTATGTGCTAGCACACTCATGGAGGAATACAAAGGTGATAGGGAAGTGAGTTCGTGAGCTTGGAAGCTTGAAGCTTGGAGCTTCAATGGTGTCCATCAATGGCCGAACCTTGGAGAAGCCGAACCAGTCACCACCGTGCAGCCCCTACCACGCGCAGCTCACTGCCGAGCAAGGGAGAGCAGTTCGTGGTCCATCTTCGTTGCATCTCTACCGATCCATGTGAGTTTTTCCGCACCTCATTTGGTTGTATTCAACTCATTTTTATGCATTATAAATGATCTTGGGACTTGATTGAAACTCAACAAAGAGCACTAGTTCCGTATCCTACGTGACATCATCTCCACTATGACTGGAGTGATACTTTCGTCGTTGACATCACACCATATACACTACGATTCTCAATATACCCAGCAGAGGCGTACACAGAACCGGTTAAAGCCCTGGACGACCAAAACTAAAGCATACCGATTGTCGCCAGTATTAGCGGTGCAAGTCTCAGGTTCAGACCAAATACACCTACCCTGATTTCGGACTTCCATAGACACATAGTCATACAACCAATGGAATTCTGAGGGGTCTATCCAGAGCGAAGCTGTTTCCGCACCATCGGTAAACACAACCTCATATCACACTTGCATATGTTAGACAATTATGACCCATAGCGTCACTATTTGTACAGATCATGATGTTGTTGTACAAATTAACTATGTGACAAAGGAGATTGCACTCTTATCATTTGTGATTAGATCACCTAGATATATAAATGATGAGAGGTCCCTATGATTTGTTCCTGGACAGAGAATGATATGAGACAGTATCAGTCCACGAAGGATAAATCGTTAAATATCCCTAGTCAGAGTATTATCGAGATTGGACATCGATAAATACGTAAAAGACTAGTATTACACTTGTGCGCGTTTGTGAGGGCACAACGGCATAGTTCTCATATATTTGGGTATAGGATACTCATGCAAGTGTAGTAGGAGGTTGTGTTCACACCGATGGTACGGGAAACAGCTTCGCTCTGGATAGACCCCCCCGGAATCCCATTGGTAGTATGACTATGTGTCTGAGGGAGTCTGCAATCAGGGTAGGTGTATTTGGTCTTAACCTGAGGTTTGTTGCACCGCTAATACATACGACAATCAATATACTTTAGTTGAGGTCGTCCAGGACTTTAACCGGTTCTGTGTACGCCGATGCTGGGTATATTGGGAATCGTAGTGTGTTGGGTGTGATGTCAAGACGGAAGTGTCACTCCAGTCATATGGAGATGATGGTCACGTAGGATACGGAACTTGTTCTCTTAAATGCTCGAGCTATCGGGATATTATTACAAGGTCATGTATATCCGATTATAGAGACTAGTTACCAGACATCTGATATGTGCTTCGTACGGGGCAGACACAATTCCAGCCCCAGGCCTTGCACGTGAACATCCGATACTGGACAGAAATACGCATTACTTCGGTATACTACGCTTGATATAGATCACATATTCCTATAAGGATATTTCCGGAGAATTGGGTAGGCATGACGCTTTTGCTAGAAGCCAACCTTGTCTTGTAAATCGGTACAAACGTAGTACGAGGTACTTACGTGTTCGGATAGTCCGACGACCGTATTTACTGCCAACATATCCGGGGATCTCATGGGTCGCTTCCCAAAGATTCACCGATGATGTATGACTCGTACTTTAATTAATTTGGGATTAATTAGAAGAGAGAAAATTAATCTAGGATTAATTGCGGAGATATTTTATCTGAGATAAAATATTAATTAAAGAGAGAGAACGATTAATTTGAAATAATCGATAAAATAATATATTCGATATATTATGTGAAATTGGATTTCGACGCGGAATTAGATTAGATTTTAATTCGGGCAAACGAATTAATTTAGAATTAATTCGTTAGCGATGTGAATAGTGATTTCACTAGGCGTAATCATTTAATTACGACGCGACGGAAAATTCGTTAATTTAGAATTAGCGAACCCGAGCCCGGGATTGTTTGCGAGCGCATTCGCATTTCGAATTAGAGTGCGGCACGCAAGTCAAATCAAGCGTCAAATCGCTAGTTGCATCAATCGTCAAATCACTTGTCACTTTGAGTGATGTGACATGACATGTTGTCACTTTGTTAAAGTGACTTGATGTGAATAGTGAAAGATGTTGGAAATCATTAATAGGCTTTTTGCCTTTTGACTTTTGAATTAAAAAGTAATGTATATCTTTATTTAATTTACTTGGTAAATAAAATAAAATATATATATACAAAAGCTTTTTTCTCTCTCTCCAACCAAGTGTGGTTCACGGTTTTGGGAACCAATTTTTCCCTCTATTTTCTTCTTCTTCATCTCACGGCTTGGAGCCATTTTTGTTCTCCAATTTTCTGGTTTGACCGAATTTGTGAGAAGCAAAGGAAGAAGAGTAGTGCTAGCACACACATGGGTTATATTATGGTGATAGGGAAACGAATTTATGAGCTTGGATTTGTTATTGAAGCTTGGAGCTTGGAGCTTCAATGGTGGTGTTCCATGGCCGATTTTTGGAGCATCAAAACAGCCCCCCACTGAGCAGTCCCTGCTGTTTTTGGAGGTCAAAACCGAGCTTCAACAAGGACCAAAATGAGTCTTGTTCTTCCTAGCATCAAACCATTCAATGTGAGTATGAATTCCGCCTTATTCCTTTGATGTATTCATGCGAATTTTATGCTTGATTTCATGATCTTGGGACCTAATATAAAAACTCAACAATGGTATCAGAGCTTTGTCAAGCATGAAAAAAAGTTAGGGTTAAAATTGGGTAATATCAATTGAAGCATGATTTGGTTGAATTGATTGATTAAGTATGCTTGTATATTGATGAATTGATGTTGTGAATGATCAATTTGAAGAAATTGTGTTTGGAACAAATTTCCCCAATTTTATGTGTTGGCCAAAATTGACAAATTTGGGTAAACTTGATTTTGAGCATGTTTAATGAAATTGGATGATTTAGAATGCTTAAAGTATGTTTAATTGAGGATTGATTGGATCAATTTGTTGAAAATTAGTTTGGAACAATTTTCCCCAAATTGCTTAGGTTGGCCGAATAGAATAGCCCATAATGTCTTGGAATTTTTTGATTTTTTGTCCATTGGATGACTTGGAAATCATTAGGGATGTTGATTTTATGTTGATTGGATTTAATTGGATTGGATTTGAATTTGGACACAAAATCCCCATTTGGCCGAGACTTTAGCATGTATATTTGGTTTGTTTGATTTTGATCAAATTATGTTGGACATGATTCCATGATGTTAAGCATGATTAATTGGACAAATTTGGTGTTTTGGAAACTTTGATTTGGGTAATTAATAATGCTATGCACTTTGTTTAATTGAATTGTAAAATTGGATTTTGTAATTTAATTAAAATGGGCCTTAAAATTGGATTTGGGCTTTTAAAGTTGTTAATTGGGTTTATTGGACTTTGTTGTACAAAGTTGGTTTAGGCCAAAATTGGTTGGATCCAATTAGGCCCAAAACCGCTTCCAAAAGGCCCAAATGCGACTAATGAACCTTTAATGTTTAATTGGGCCTAATGGGCCTAAATTAATTTTTGGGCTTATGGGGTAACTCCCGGATTGGATTTTGGTTATTCGGTTTGACCCGAGTTGACCAAAAGTCCACGCCTTGAAGAAATTAATTAAAAGCGCATTGGACTTTAATTAAATTAATATTGGATATTAATCGGGCTTTGAGACCCGTAACGATTAAATTTGGAATTTAAGTCGTAAAGGTTTATTTAATAAAGTGTAATATTTATTTGGAATTAAATAATGAATTAGAATTAAATGCGTATTAAATTGGATTTAATTATGTAATTTAATTTAATTCGTAGAAATTGTACTTTGAGTACGTGTTTGCAAAACGAGTTTGACTCGAACAAAATCAAATCGTTGTTTGAACATTGGATGATCACTAATTATCAGATTAATTAATTGGATTAGATTGATTGATAACATGCTTGTATGAATACATGGTTGTGATGCGTGAATAATGTATATCGGATGGATATTAGTCGGGTGGGAACAATTTTGGAAATTGTAATAAATTTGATTTATTAATTGGACCTGCGTGTCCAGTCTTATCACCTCTATTCTCATTGTATTTCTCTTCTCTCTCACCTATTCCCCTCAATGTAAATGAGGTTTCTTTAGAAGTCTAGTGTAACGGGTAGAAGTAATACAAGTGCTAGCTGGAGAGAGAAAGAGAGAGATTTGATCTAGGATCAATGTAAAATGTCCATCCGCATATCATTATTATTTTATTTCATATGCGCTTTATTATGTGTTTAGAATGCATGTTTAAGGGTGTATGATGATGAGACCTTAACAAAGATAATAAATTGGTTGCCAATTTGCACGCGAAAAACCCTTGCTCAATATTAAACGTCTTTCCTTCCATTGAGTGATTCTCACTCAAGATCCGAGACTGACATTGGGTTGTTGGCCAAAGTCAAGCCCTTTGTCCGTCGAAGATGTGTTTGAATCACGAGAGTTTTGTTCCATATTGGTGTCATGTCCAAGTTGTGGTTTGTTGGCCAAAGTCAAGACCACTTCTTGTCCATCGACATTGATTACGAAGCTTTCCATGGTCAATGGGTCGCGCTTGACTGAGATCACTAAGTTTGTTGTGCCAAAGCCAAGGCTTAGTTGATTCAGAGGAAAAAGGTTAGGTAATACATTGGATGTATTGGCATATATAAGATATATGTTTCGGACTTGGACGTCCTCCTACCGGATCTAGGAATTGGATTGGATCCAATTGATCTTAGAGATCTACCTAGTTAATTATCATACAATTTGTTGGCCAAAGTCAAGATTGTGTGATTTTAACGGGATCCTAGCCCACTAGGAAACGCGGTTTCCCGAGTACTCGACAGAGGGTTAGAGGCTCGCCAAAAAATAGTGGGAGGCAAGAATTGAATTTGCAATACTCGTTCAATTACTCGCCATACGCGCTCATTTAAATTATTTCGTCGTAAGATTAAATGTTAGTTGGACTAATATTTAAATTGTTCTTTTAATTAACAGTTGGACTGTATTATAGTTGATTATATATAATTGGATTATATTAATCAATATATTTGAATTAATTAATTTCAGTTTACAGTTGATTTTATAATTGGATTATAGTAATCAATGTAATTGAGGTTAATTAATTTAGATTATATTTGATTATATAGTTGGACTATTATAATCATTATAATAAATAGTACCACAAATCGTTGATTAAATAGTTGGACTATTAGAATCAAGATATAAATGAAAGATTAGTATTTAAGACATAATCCTGGGTGAAAATGTATTTAAACGACTTTAATTTTCAAATTGGGAATAAATTTCAGGATGGTCCTGGAAAAATAATAAGTTATTTTATTTGATAAAATAATATATTAAGCCTAAGTCTGGAGTTAAGCAAATAAGTGGAACATGATATTTGGAATATTCATGTAATGATAACTTTAGTGCTTAATCCGTAATACTTGTCATATAGACTCCATAATTTCTTTATCAGAACTAAGGATTAGATTTTAAAGAATGATATTGAAATTGAAGGATATTCAAAGATTAGATCTTAGAAGTACTTTTAAAATTGCAATAAATAATTCTTGGAGAATTAATGACTATTTTCAAGGAGACAAAGTCAAAATTTGCATTAGGCAAGTAGCGCAAGACGCACCTTACTTCAATATTCTAGAAACCCGAGGCTTGGCCAAAGGCGACCGGAATATTGAAAATGACAAAGGCAAAATCATTATAATCTTCTAGGAAGATAAAAGGACATATCCCAAGAAGGAATTGAAGACGAGTAAGGCTCTGACTTCAAAAATGATTGTCATAATTATGTTCACAGCTAGTATTAAAATTAGATTTTAGATACTTAGTGTGGTACATAAAATAAATATGTTGATGTTCATAATCTGTTTTGAACAGGATACTGACTTCGATTGAGAATTATCTGCGAATTGGAAACGGGACGAAAGTCACTGTTTTAACCGTAGATAGCCAAATTAGGAACTACCTCGGGTGTGTACCTAAATTTGGAAACTGTTATAATGTAACTGGTTGACTAGAAACATTATCTTCATATCGCGTATAACCCGCTACGGGTGTACCTTTATATTCTGAAACACTAAAGTGTTTCATTATATAATGATGATATTGAGATAATCACATAAGATGTGAATAGCACCATTTATATTTTGAATATAAATAATATCTCAAATATATAACATGACAAATAAATAGCTCAAATTGATTTTATCAGTTAAGAAACTTAATTGTGGCATAGTTGTCAGGGACACTATCAAACAAGACTCGTATATCCGCACTTTTGAAGAGCGGGTACCAGGACTAATTTGATTATATTCAAATAAAGTCTACGAATATAGTTTATTGGGCAAAGTGCCTGAAACACATTTACTTGGTAAAAGTGTCAGTGCCACCAATCTGTTAGCCCTAGTTTATAGTGAAGCAAGTGGACCCATGTCTAGCTAGGCTAGATATGGATATGAATATTTCGTGACCTTTACGGATGTGGCATCGCGTATAGTTATGTGTTTCTTTTGAAACACAAATTGGAAACGTTTAAGTTTCGACACGAAATAGACAAACAGATCGACTAAAGTATGAAACTGTCACGGTAAGACCGTAATGGAAAATACTTAAGCAATAAGTTTCTAGTATACTTGAAAGAGTATAGTATTCTTTCAAATGAGGACTCCTTCCGGAACACGTCAGTTTGACGGTGTGTCCGAATAGGATTAACCGAATTTTGTTAGACATAATAAGGTTAATCGCGAGTCGCTTTGAGCTACCATTTCCTTCAACGGATACGTTAAACAGTGCAAGAACTTATTTAGAATAAGGTTCCATAAATATCTGTTTGACAGATAACATATTAGATATGAACGGGAAAGAAACCGAGTTTCTCATTCCTGTTAGATTTGGGATGCTAGGCATACGTTTGGATGATACCAAACAAGAACCCAAATTGAATAAGTGCCAAATATAAGTTATCCTAGGGATACCATAAGTATTGTACTTATACACCTCACTAGAGAATAATTAGATTATTGCTCACCATGCGGTTTTCCTGATAGGAATACCAAAATGCAGTGGTAAGTGGGAGGATAGTATAACTCGATGAAAATCAGAGTAATACTGTTCAAGGCACTGAATCTTAATGGAACATAAATAGTTCATCAAGGATGAGACTATTACTATTAATCTTCGAATACACAAGAACCGCGTAGGTCGGAGAGAGTCAGAAAACAACCTAGGGTATGGGTTTCTGATCTCACCTCATAAAGATGTCTATCTTATTGAGGGATACCAACTGACTACGTATGAGGAAGTGATACAAGGTATCGACTCCCTATTATGGCAAAGTGCCATATAGTCCGAAACGGATTCCATGTATATCAACATGTTTAGAACTAGTTGATGTACCACAAGGTATTGTGCCTAATGGTACTTTATGAGTCTTCAAGGAAGACGTACATGGATGGCAACATACCAACGTACTAAGATAGGCTTGTAGCGGAAAGTTATCGTTATCAACATTGTGTTGATTACGATTCAACCTTTTACCTGTTGCCACGGTAGATCCATTTGGATAATGCTTGTTATTCGATCCATGTTTGGATTGAAGCAAGCATTAGGTTCTTGGAACTATCGTTTTGATGTAATCATAATAGTTTATGATTTAATTCAAAACGAAAAGATTCTTGTGTATATAAGAGGGTTAGTGGGAGCGCACTGACAATGGCTGTCCTATAAAATAATGATAATAATATAAGTCATTTCATGGAAATGATATTCCCATAAAATAACTATAGGCGAAAGCTTGGCTTTCGAAATACTCTCCGAGAAACCGTACATTGAAAAATGTACGCGACCTAGTGTCTCATACGCTTTGAGCATATGGATTCACAAACAGGCCAATCCGAGTGAAAGTCACTGTATTGATGTTAAGAACATCCGTTAGTATCTTAGAGAACTAAGGATGATGTCTTAGTCTATGGAAAAGGAGAACTTGAAGTGACTGAGATCACTATAGCAAGTTTCCTATAACCGATAAAGACGACTAAAAGTCGCATAGGTACTATACAGTTTGAATAACGGTACAGTGAGCGGGAAATCTTCCAAGCAAGATACTGTTACCGAATAAACAACAAATGCGGGTTAATTGCAGCAGCTGAAGCAGCAATAGAAGCCATCTGGGTCAATAACAAATCTAATTAGATTAGATATAGTTCTGTTAGCAGCTGAGCTAGGCGTCAGCACAGGCTAAAGAATTATGGTCTCATCAACGATCCAGATATATACTTCGATATTCATCTGATTCGTTCAGATCATACATCGTAGTGATGTGATGATCGAATAAATCGCATCAAGATGATAATCATATAATCTGCTGACGAAAGCTTTTCTCAGCAGTTTGAGCCAACCGTACATAGTTCGGGTGTCAGAGACTCGAGTGACTAGCTATAGGCCAAGTGAGAGATTGTTGGACAATTATGACCCATAGCGTCACTATTTGTACAGATCATGATGTTGTTGTACAAATTAACTATGTGACAAAGGAGATTGCATTCTTATCATTTGTGATTAGATCACCTAGATATTTAAATGATGAGAGGTCCCTATGATTTGTTCCTGGACAGAGAATGATATGAGACAGTATCAGTCCATGAAGGATAAATCGTTAAATATCCCTAGTCAGAGTATTATCGAGATTGGACATCGATAAATACGTAAAAGACTAGTATTACACTTGTGCGCGTTTGTGAGGGCACAACGGCATAGTTCTCATATATTTGGGTATAGGATACTCATGCAAGTGTAGTAGGAGGTTGTGTTTCACCGATGGTACGGGAAACAGCTTCGCTCTGGATAGACCCCCCGCGGAATCCCATTGGTAGTATGACTATGTGTCTGAGGGAGTCTGCAATCAGTGTAGGTGTATTTGGTCTTAACCTGAGGTTTGCACCGCTAATACATACGACAATCAATATACTTTAGTTGAGGTCGTCCAGGGCTTTAACCGGTTCTGTGTACGCCGATGCTGGGTATATTGGGAATCGTAGTGTGTTGGGTGTGATGTCAAGACGGAAGTGTCACTCCAGTCATATGGAGATGATGGTCACGTAGGATACGGAACTTGTTTTCTTAAATGCTCGAGCTATCGGGATATTATGACAAGGTCATGTATATCCGATTATAGAGACTAGTTACCAGACATCTGATATGTGCTTCGTATGGGGCAGACACAATTCCAGCCCCAGGCCTTGCACATGAACATCCGATACTGGACAGAAATACGCAATACTTCGGTATACTACGCTTGATATAGATCACATATTCCTATAAGGATATTTCCGAAGAATTGGGTAGGCATGACGCTTTGCTAGAAGCCAACATTGTCTTGTAAATCGGTACAAACGTAGTACGAGGTACTTACGTGTTCGGATAGTTCGACGACCGTATTTACTGCCAACATATCCGGGGATCTCATGGGTCGCTTCCCAAAGATTCACCGATGATGTATGACTTGCACTTTAATTAATTTGGGATTAATTAGAAGAGAAAATTAATCTAGGATTAATTACGGAGATATTTTATCTGAGATAAAATATTAATTAAAGAGAGAGAACGATTAATTTGGAATTAATCGATAAAATAATATATTCGATATATTATGTGAAATTAGATTTCGACGCGGAATTAGAATTAGATATTAATTCGGGCAAACGAATTAATTAAGAATTAATTCGTTAGCGATGTGAATAGTGATTTCGCTAGGCGTAATCATTTAATTACGACGCGACGGAAAATTCGTTAATTTGGAATTAGTGAACCCGAGCCCGGGATTGTTTGCCAGCGCATTCGCATTTCGAATTAGAGTGCGGCACGCAAGTCAAATCAAGCGTCAAATCGCTAGTCGCTTCAATCGTCAAATCACTTGTCACTTTGAGTGATGTGACATGACATGTTGTCACTTTGTTAAAGTGACTTGATGTGAATAGTGAAAGATGTTGGAAATCATTAATAGGCTTTTTGCCTTTTGACTTTTGAATTAAAAAGTATATGTATCTTTTATTTAATTTACTGGTAAATAAAATAAAATATATATATACAAAAGCTTTTTTCTCTCTCTCCAACCAAGTGTGGTTCACGGTTTTGGGAACCAATTTTTTCCCTCTCTTTTCTTCTTCTTCATCTCACGGCTTGGAGCCATTTTTGTTCTCCAATTTTCTGGTTTGACCGAATTTGTGAGAAGCAAAGGAAGAAGAGTAGTGCTAGCACACACATGGGTTATATTACGGTGATAAGGAAACGAATTTATGAGCTTGGATTTGTTATTGAAGCTTGAAGCTTGGAGCTTCAATGGTGGTCTTCCATTGCCGATTTTTGGAGCATCAAAACAGCCCCCCACCGAGCAGTCCCTGCTATTTTTGGAGGTCAAAACCGAGCTTCAACAAGGAGCAAAATGGGTCTTGTTCTTCCTAGCATCAAACCATTCAATGTGAGTATGAATTCCGCCTTATTCCTTTGATGTATTCATGCGAATTTTATGCTTGATTTCATGATATTGGGACCTAATATAATGACTCAACAGCATAATTATCCAATACTTAAATATATGAGAACTATGTCGTTGTGCTCCCACAACGCGCACAAGTGCAATACTAGTCTATTCCGCATTATCGATGTCCAGTCTCGATAATACTACGACTAAGGATATTTAATGATTAATCCTTCGAGGACTGATACTGTCTCATATCATCTCAATCCAGGAACTAATCATAGGGACCTCCTATCATTTATACATCTAGGTGATCTAATCACAAATGATAAGAGCGCAATCTCCTTGTCACATAGTTAATTTGTACAACAACATGATGATCTGTACAAATAGTGACGCTATGGGTCATTAATGTCCAACAATCTCCCACTTGGCCTATAGCCAGTCACTCGAGTGTCTTACACCCGAACTATGTACGGTTCACTCAAACTGCTGAGGAAAGGCTTTCGTCAGCGGATTTGTATGATTATCGTCTGATGCAATTCATTCGATCATCACATCGCCACGATGTATGATCTGAACGAATCAGATGAATAGTCGAAGTATATATCTAGATCGTTGATGAGACCATTAATTCTTTAGTCTGCGTTGTATCCTAGCTTAGTTGCTAACAAAACTATATCTAATCTAATTAGATTTGTTAATGACCCAGATGGCTTCTATTACTGCCTCAGCCGCAGTAATAACCGACATTTGTTGTTTATTCTGTAACAATATCTTGCTTGGAAGATTTCCAGCTTACTGTTTCGTTACTCAAACTGTATAGTACCGTTGTTTTTATCGGTTAGGAAACTTATAGCAGTGATCCCAGTCACTTCAAGTTCTCATTCTCCATAGTTTAAGACATCATCCTTAGTTCTCTAAGATACTAACAGATGTTCTTAATATCAATCCAGTGACTATCACTTGGATTGACCGGTTTGTGACTCCATATGCTCAAAGCGTATGAGACATTATGTCACGTATATTTTTCAATGTACGAGTTCTCGGAGAGTGTTACCAACTTTAAATATATCCCAATAGATCTTTAATCCTAGAATAAAGGTTGTTTCTCCCAAGAATTCTATGGAGAATTTTAATGAAAGCCAAGCTTTCACCGATTGTAATGTGGGAAAATCATTTCCAAGAAATGACATATCATCATTATTTAGGACAGTCACTTTCAGTGCGCTCCCACTAACCTCCTTATATACACAAGAATCATTTCTCGTTTTGAATTAAATCATAAACCATTATGATTACATCAAAACGATAATTCCAAGAACCTAATGCTTGATTCAATCCAAACATAGATCGAATAACCTGCAAACATTGTTTGCTAGTTTTGATACGACAAAATCGTCAGGATGTTGTAAACATCCTCCAAAAGGTTTCCTTTTCAGGAAAGCGATTTTTCGGTTCAGCTGCCATATTTCATAAATGAAACATGCAGCATCAGCAAACATTATCCAAATGGATTTAACGTGGCAACAGGTAAAAGATTTCGTTGTAATCAACACAATGTTGATAATGATATCTTTCGGCTACAAGCCTAGCTTAGTATTTTAGTATGCTGCCATCCACGTATGTCTTCCTTGAAGACTTATATAGTACCAATAGGCACAATGCCTTGCGGTACAACAACTAGTGTCCAAACATAGTTGTTATACATGGAATCCATTTCGGACTCATGGCACTTTGCCATAATAGGGAGTCGATACCTTGTATCACTTCCTCATACGTAGTTAGTTCGTATTCCTCAATAAGATTGACATCTTTATGAGGTGAGATCAGAAACTCATACCCCAGGTTGTTTTTCTCCGACCTACGTTGTTCTTTTGTATTCGAAGATTATTGGTATAGCTTCATCCTTGATGAACTATTTGTGTTCCATTAAGGACTAGGTGCCTTGAACAGTATTACTCCGATTTTCATCGAGTTTTACTATCCTCCCACTTACCACTGCATATCGGTATTCCTCTTAGGAAAAACACATGGCGAGCAATAATTACATTGTTCTCATGTGAGATGTATAAGTACTATACTTTGGTTTCCCTAGGA
The DNA here is from genome assembly GCA_019454045.1 of Zanthoxylum bungeanum. Classification (NCBI taxonomy): domain Eukaryota; kingdom Viridiplantae; phylum Streptophyta; class Magnoliopsida; order Sapindales; family Rutaceae; genus Zanthoxylum; species Zanthoxylum bungeanum. Next base: position 164,399 of record SKCR01035429.1, on the reverse strand, counting down.
TAACCTACAATTTAGGCACTTATCCAATTTGGGTTCTACTTTAATATCATCCAAACGTATGCCCAGCATTCCCAAATCATCAGGATTGAGAAAACCCTGTTTCTTTCCTATTCATATTAAATATGAATTCTATCTAACAGATTTTCATGGAACCTTATTCAAAATAAGTATTGCACTGTTAATGCTTATCCCTTTGAAGGAAAATGGTAGCTCAGAGTGACTCATGATTAACCTTATCATGTCTAACAAAATTCGGTTTCTCTGTTTGGACACACCGTCAAATGGACGTGTTCCAGAAGGAGTCCTCATTGAAAGAATACTATACTCTTTCAAGTATTTGAGAAACTTACTGCTTAAGTATTTTCATCATGGTCAAACCGTGATGGTTTTAATACTTTAGCCGATCTGCTTGTCTATTTCGTGTCGAAACTCTAAAAGTTTCTGATTTGTGTTCTTCAAAAGAAACACAACCATAACGCGATGCCACATCCGTAAAGGTCACGAAATATTCATATCGACCTTTAGCCTAGCTAAACATGGGCCCACTTACGTCACTATGAACAAGGGCTAATAGATCAGTGGCACTTATACTTTTACCAAGTAAAGGTGTTTTAGGCACTTTGCCCAATAAACTAGATTCGTAGATTTCATATGAATGGAATCAAATCCGTCCTAGTATCCACTCTTCAAAAGTGTGGATATACGAGTCTTGTTTGATTGTGTCCCAGACAACACTGCCACAAATAAGTCTCATCTGATCAAATCAGTTTGAGCTATTTGTTTGTCATGTTATATGTTTGAGATTTATTTATATTCAAAATATAAATACTATTATTCGCATCTAATGTGTTTATCTCAATATCATCTTTATAAAATAAAATACTTTAGTGTTCTAGAATATAAAGGTGTACTCGCACGAGTTATACTCGATATAAAGATAATGTTTCTAGTCAAACTAGTTACATTATAACAGTTTCCTAATTTAAGTACACACCCGAAGGATAGTTCCTAAACTTAGGTATCTGCTGTAAAACAGCGACTTTCATCCCGTTTCCAATTCGCAGATTAATTCTCAATTGAAGTCAGTATCCTGCTCATAGCAGATTCTGCACATCAATGCATATTTATGTATCACACTTAGTATTTAAAATCCAATTTTAATACTAGTAGTGAACATATTATGACAAACATTTGAAGTCAGAGCCTTGCTCGTCTTCAATTCCTTCATGTTTGCTTGTCCATAGGGCAGTCACGCTTCAGTGATCCCATTTGCAACAGTTTAAGCAGACATCTTTGGATATGTCCTTTGTCTTCCTAGAAGACAGTAATGATTTTGCCTTTGCCCTTTTTCTATATCCCATAAGCCTTTGGCCAAGCCTTGGGTTTCTAGAATATCGAAGTAAGGTGCGCCTTGCGCTACTTGCCTTATTGGAAACTTTGGCTTTATCTCCTTGAGAATAGCCATTAACTCTCCAAGAGTTATAATTGCAATTTAATACTTCTAAGATCTAAGAATAGATTTATGAAGATCCTTCAATTTCTTCATCATACTTTAAGGATCTAATCCTTAGTTCTGATTAGGAAATTAAGGAGTCTTTATGGCAAGCATAATGGATTAAACATTAAAGTTATCATCACATGAATCTTCCAAAAATCATGCTCTACTATTTGCTTAACTCCGGGCTTAGGCCTAAGATGTTATTTTATCAAATAAAGTAACTTCTTAGTTTCAGGACTATCCTGAAATTTATTCCCAATTTGAAAATTAAAGTCGTCTAAAAACATTTTCCTTATGATAATGTTTTAAACACTAATCTTTCAATTTAATCTTGATTCTAATAGTCCAACTATTTAATCAACGATTTCAGGTACAATCTAATGTAATGATTACTGTAGTCTAACTATATAACTTATTACAATTTTATTGGTTAAAATCAAATATATATTGATTACTATAATCCAATTATATAATCATTATAAATGATCGGTAAAATTCAAATATATTGATTACTATAATCCAATTATATAATCAACTATAAATGAAGGGTAAAATTCAAATATATATTTATTACTATAATCCAATTATATAATCAACTATAAATGAAGGGGTTTGAATACAGTCCAACTGTTTAATTAAAACAACAATAAATATTAGTCCAACTAATATATATAATTTATTTGACGAATGATATTTGATTGAGCGCGTATGGAAAGTAACTAAATGAATATTGCAAATCTAATACTTACCTCCCACTATTTTTCTGCGAGCCGCTAACCCTCTGTCGAGTACTCGGGAAACCATGTTTCCTAGTGGGCTAGGATCCCGTTAAATAACACACAATCTTGACTTTGGCCAACAAATTGTATGATACTTAACTAGGTAGATCTCTAAGATCAATTGGATCTCATCCAATTCCTAGATCCAGTAGGTGGACATCCAAGTCCGAAACATATATCTTATATATGCCAATATATCAAATATATTACCTAACCGTTTTCCTCTGAATCAACTAAGCCTTGGCTTTGGCACAACAAACTTAATGATCCCAGTTAAGCGGAACCCATTGACATGGAAAGCTTCGTAATCAGTGTCGATGGACAAGAAGTTATCTTGACTTTGGCCAACAAATCACGACTTGGACAAGACACCGATATGGAACAATACTCTCATGATTCAAACACATCCGCAATTGACAAAGGTTTTGACTTTGGCCAACAAACCAATGCCAACTTTTGATCTTGAGTAAGAATCACTCAACGGAAGGAAAAACGCTTAATATGTTTTGAGGGTTTTTCTCGTGCAAATTGGCAACCAATTTATTATCTTTATTATGGTCTCATCATCATACACCCTTAAACATGCATTCTAAATATATAATAAAGCGCGTATAAATAAATAAATTAATAATGATATACAGATGGATATGTCACAAATTGTTCCTAGAACAAATCACTCCATTTCCTCTCCCCGGCTAGAACTATTCTAACTTCTACCCAATTACAAAATACAATAAAGAAATCTCATTTACATTGAGGGGAATATGTGAGAAGAGAAATACAAAGAATAAGGATATAAAAGGCTGGACACGCAGGTCCAATTTAAATAAATTCTAAATTTATTTCAATTTCCAAAATTGCCCTCGCCCTTCTAATATCCTTCCGATATACATTATTCATACAACACATTCATGTATTCATACAAATCCTGTTACTCAATCAATCTAATCCAATTAATTAATCTTTGAATTAATTATCATCCAATGTTCAAACAACGATTTGATTTGCTCGAGTCAAACTCGTTTAAGAATAAATACTCAAAGTAAGTATTCTTGAATTATATTGTACTACAACTTTAAATCCAATTTATTTGTATTCAATACTAATTCCAATTTAATTCCAAATTAAATGTTTACTCTTATTTATTTGCCTTAAAGACTTGGATTCCAAATCCAATCTTAATGGGTCTCAAAGGCCCAATAACATCCAATGTCATTTTAATTAGGTCCAATGGGCTTTTAATTAATTCTTAAGGCATGGGCTTTGGCCATAATGGGTCAAACCCAAAATGTCAAGGCCCAATAGGAATCACCCTATTGCCTACAAATTAATTTAGGCCCATTAGGTCCAATTAAATTCTTTAAAGGGCCAAGTGATGTATTTGGACTTTATGGAATTGGTTTTGGGCCCAATTGGATCCAATCCAAAAGTCCAAAACCAAACTTTGTCAAACCAAGCCCATTAAGCCTAAATACACACTTTTAGCCCAATTAATAATTAAAGGCCTATTAACATAATTATAATATTCCAAATATCACAATTATTTTAATTAAAGTGTATTAGCAATGATTAATTAATTAAACTCAATATTTCTAAACTACCAATTAACTTAATTAATCATGCTTAATCCATCAATTCATGCTCAACACAAATTGAAGCCAAAACACATCATTTCATGCTCAACATAATTGAATCCAAATTCATAATTTCATGCTCAACATTGTAATATCCCGGGTTTTTTCGTATCAGTGCGAGAAAGTTTTCGAATTAAAGTTAAGGATTTAGAACGTGATGGTAATTGAAAATCATGGTTTATGTGTTGGAGAATAGGTGGGAATATTTTTTTAAGTGAAGTTTCGTCGCGTTGGAAAACGCGTGGTTTCGAGAGCCGGTTACGCGATTTCCGTTTTCATCATTCTACGAGTAAAAGATTCTTGTTTCGGCCATAAAATTTGCAAAGGAACTGCGATCGAGCTGATTCTTGAACCAGCGGACTCTTTTTTTCCGAGACGAACAACTTTCGTGTTGAACACTTTTCGAGAATCGCATCAGAGGGGCTCCAAATTTGCGATTTTCCAGAAGATTCCAGAATATGGGCTGATCAGTAATTTTCGCAGGGGCTTATTTGATATTTTCCTGGACAGTATATAAAACCCTCAAGTTTTCATAAATCGGAATTTTCGCAAAAACAAAACCCAATCCCTCTTTACCCCCCCTCGATCCTTCACGCATTTGAGGGTGTGTAGGTCGCGCCGGTGGCCTGCCGACCACCGCCGGCCGACGCGACCACCCAGACCTACAGACTCGGCCACCGTGCAGCTGAAGGTTGCCGGCGACGGGGCTGAATCGCCGGCGACAGTGAGAAATGAGGGAGAGAAGTCGCGCACGTGAGAAGGTCGATCCCGGCTCGTCGGGTCGTTTCACGAGCCGTGCCACCTACCAAATCGAAGCCCTCGACGAGTACTACGAGTGTGCGGAGTCGATTTCACCGAACAACTGCCGATTGCACGTGAAACGAGGAAGAAAGCAGCGGTGAACAGTAAAACCATGTTGAACAGTAGCTCCGATCGAAATTCCGATCGCACCAGTGCGCTCGTATGGCCGTTGGGAGTCCGAATATGGCCTCAGAATTTCGGTACGACTCTCCGTTTAGAATTTGATATTTCAAAGTGTATTGATTTATATTCGGATGTTTCCTGTAGTTTCGTAGTGTAACGAATTTGCATGAAATGAATTCGATATGTCTTAATATGTTAAAACGATAAATATGGTAGAATCCGGGGAGAAACAGATTAGATTTGCTCGATCCGATAGAATATGTAAGTTTTGGGAAAAATGAGTTTTTGCGTATAAAGATGTATTTTGGTTTTGATAATAGTTATGAGTTATTTTTGATATTACGAACATGTTTGGATAAATCCGGGATGGTTCGGAGGGTTCGAGACCTTTCCGTAGCGTTTGCGGAAACTTTTTCGGAAGATTTTCTAACAACGCGTAAAATCGGGAATTAAGTGAACTAGTGGCTTGGAATAGATTGTAGTGATGTTCTAAGATTACTGAAACTGAATGCATTGAAATCGGAGTTGATTTGATCATTTTGAAGAGATTCTGAATTTTATAGTAGTTTGGTCGAGAACTTCGTAAGTGGTGTGTCTGACGGCTTTTCGTCATCTATTTTGACAGACTTGAGTAGGATCTTCGGCGCTCGCGAAGCCAGGTAAGTAACTCATGCGATGAGAGCTTAATGTGTGATTTCGTATCTTGATTTTACATATATATATGTATAGATGATTAATATGTTAGGTAAAACAGAAGATAGTTAAGAAGTAGTTTGAGAAGCAGTTCAAGGTTATGTGTAGCTAAGTGAAACGATCATCGCAGGTATGGATTTTGTTATTATCATAATATGAAGTAAGAGGTTTAATGATATTAATGTCTATGCGTATGTATGAATGTACATAAAGGTATGAATCTGTAACGATATGAATTGTGTATGTGAAAAAATATGAAAATGTATAAATACATGAGTATGTATTCGTATATGCATATGGTACTAAGATATGTATAGGTTGGATATGTTCAGTTGATAAAGATGTTATATCAGATGTTCCCAGATAGAGATCCTGAATGATTATGTTTGATCGATAAAGGAAAAGCTATGAAAATTATTAAAGGTATGACATTTGAATTTGGTAACAAGAGGTGTATTCATATGTTTGAAACGTATATTTGTACGTGAGTGTTTGAGTCGTGTTTTGGAATGTTTGTTATGAATGTGCTTATGTATGAAAAGTCGTGTGACAAACTTGGTGTGCCATGATATGTATGTATTGCTTGATTGTATGCCTTGTGATGTATTGGTTGTTAAGTTTGCGTCATGATTAGTTGTATGATGACTGTGTGTATGTACGTGTTTGATGGAGCTCGTTGATTATGTGGATAACGAATGCTTATGTGAAATTAATTAATGAATTTGGAAACTAATGTGTGCTAGATGTTATAAAGTGCGTTTGTTAAGCTGTATTGGTATGCATGTATATGTATAAGAACTTTAGAATCATTTTTGGCATGTATATAATAGAGGTGTGATAAGGTATGTGTAAATGTATATGAATCTCGATTGTTAAGTCATTGTAGTAATGTTGTAATTAAAGGAAGTTAAGAAAGGCTTGATTTGGTATTGAGAAAAGTTTATTTAACATAGCGATTTGATGATATTTCAAAGTTAGACTATTGTGATAAAAGTATAGATATATACGATTTTCTTTGTATGCTTTAGGCGTTAGCTATTAGATTAGCACATATGTTAATATGAAAATGTGAAACTTTGATAAGAGTTAAGAATAAAGAATAATAACAAATTAATAAATTCGAATTTGAAGTAACTTAGTAAATCTGATAAACGGCTGATATATTTGACTTGTTTGTTTTTCATAAATGTTTGACTTGTTTGTTGTATTACTAGCAGGGTTACTTACTGAGTTTTAAAACTCATACCAAACCAGTTTGCCAGTTTTGCAGGTTGACTTGTAGATTGGTCAATCATATCGGCTTTGGAAGTCATTCTCGAGACGTGGATTACCCAAGCGGCAGTCACCCTCGCAAGTGTCTTGGGAAATGTTTTAGAAGATTAGGATATTTGATTTATTGTTTTATTTTATCATACTGATCACGTGGTTTGTATTAATAAATTAAATTTTTGATTGCATGTGACGTTGTGGGCACGGAGCCCTTGAGTGTTGATAGATGATGTGGGCACAGAGCCCTTAGGTTGTGGTTTTGATGAGTTTTATTTGGACCTGAGGTCCTTTTATTGGTTTGATATTTTCTTGGATTGCCTTTGATGCTGGACTGCGATCCAGGTTATCCAGTTTTTAGGACACATCATGCCGAATTTTTCAGTTATTCAGAGGCTTATGGAGATGGGTCAATCCTGTCTCCTACCTGTAGCATCCTGCCTCTGGCGGGGTGTTACAAACATGCTCTTTGATTTTAACATGAACTTTATTGACTTTGATTCTAATCCAATCAAACCAACAATCAACATTTAAATATGCATTTAAACACATCATTTCATGTTACAAAAAAATTAAAAACTTGCAGTCCACTGCACTATTGAATTCGGCCATGCTAATATTTTTTAATTTTTGATCCAATCAATTTATTTCAAATCTAATCATGCACAACTCTAAGTTAAAATAATCTAAGCATGCTCAAATCATCAATTTGAAGAAATCATGCTCAAAACATAAAAGCCCCAAATTTTAGTCTCATGAACCCTAAACTTTCCATGCTTAAAATTGGCTCTGATACCATTGTAAGTGTTCCTAGAACATGCAAAGGATCTAATAAGCATGTAATGGTGTTCATAAATTCAAAATAAGTTGCGGAATATACTTACAATGAACGGATTTGAGCTTTAAAATTTTGAGAAGAGATCTCCAAGATCCAAGCTTTAAGTGATGATTCCAACTCTTGAAGTAGTTTCCCTATCACCTTAGTTGATTTCTCCAAGTGCTAGCTTTGTTGATTTTGCCACAAAATCAAAGAGATGAAGGAGGCTAGTTCTCACCCATTGAGAGGTTCTCTAGGGTTTTTCATTTCCAAAATGTGTTACAAGTGTGTAGAGTGAAAAGAGAGAGAAGACTTTTTGGTTTTGTTAAAGGGTTTTACCCTTTTACCCAAAACCATATAGTTGGGGTAATTTGGTTTCACCTAAACCAAGTGGTTGGAAAGTAAGTGGTTTTGGCATAAATGCCAACCACTTTCCAACCACCACTTCACATGTGTGACATGTGTGAAGTGGGCCCCACCATTTTGAATTCAAAACTCAAAATGTCTCTACGAACATTTACCGCAGCTCGGTTCCGTTTAATCCGATTAAACAAACTTTTGTCGCTAAATAATTAAATCTAATTTAATTAAATAACGATGCCTCGCAAATATATTACGAACGTCGTTTACGAATTAATTCTAAATTAATTCGTTCGTTCGTATTAAAGTCCGACTTTAATTTCGTAACGAAATCCAATTCATATTAATATATCCGATATATTAACTTTAGCCCATACGAATAAATTAAATAGAAAAATCAAATTTAACTATTAAATTTATCTTACCGATTAATTCCAAATTAATCGCGTTCTCTATTTTCTGAACACATTTAATCCCAGATTAAATAATACCTCAATTAATCCCAAATTAATTTTCTCCATCTTAATTAATCCAAGATTAATTTTCTCTCTTAATTAATCCCAAATTAATTCTAATTTAAATCAACTGTCATCGGTGAATCTTTGGGAAGCGACCCAAGAGATCCCTGGATATGTTGGTAGTAAATACGGTCATCAGATTATCCGAATACGTGCGTACCTCGTACCACGTGCTTACCGATTTACAAGACATGGTTGGCTTCTAGCAAAGCACTGTGCCTACCCAATTCTCCAGAAATATTCTTACTGGAATATATAATCTTTGTCAGACGTAGTACGTAGTATTGCGTATTGCGATCCAGTATCGAATGGCACGTGCTAGGCCTGGGGCTGGAATGTGTCTGCCCCATACGAAGCACATGTCGGATGTCTGGTAACTAGTCTCTATAATCGGATGAACATGAACTAGTCATATCATCCCGATGACTGCAGTACTTAAGAGCACTAGTTCCGTATCCTACGTGACATCATCTCCACTATGACTGGAGTGATACTTCCGTCTTGACATCACACCCAATACACTACGATTCTCAATATACCCAGCAGAGGCGTACACAGAACCGGTTAAAGCCCTGGACGACCAAAACTAAAACATACTGATTGTCGCCAGTATTAGCGGTGCAAGTCTCTGGTTAAGACCAAATACACCTACCCTGATTTCGGACTTCCATAGACACATAGTCATACTACCAATGGAATTCCGAGGGGTCTATCCAGAGTGAAGCTGTTTCCGCACCATCGGTAAACACAACCTCATATCCACTTGTATAAGTATCCAATACTTAAATATATGAGAACTATGTCTTTGTGCTCCCACAACGCGCACAAGTGAAATACTAGTCTATTCCGCATTATCGATGTCCAGTCTCGATAATATTACGACTAGGGATATTTAATGATTAATCCTTCGAAGACTGATACTGTCTCATATCATCTCAATCCAGGAACTAATCATAGGGACCTCTTATCATTTATACATCTAGGTGATCTAATCACAAATGATAAGAGCGCAATCTTCTTGTCACATAGTTAATTTGTACAACAACACCATGATCTATACAAATAGTGACGCTATGGGTCATAACTGTCCAACAATGTCTAGTCACTTTGAGTTATGTGACAACTTGTCACTTGTGATTGATGGTGGTAGTTGGATAGCTTTAATGCTTGTACCATTTTTGTAATTCAAATTTGGTATATCATTAATTGATTTTGGAAAATCAATTAAGTGTATTAGATACACAAACCAACCAACACTTTTTCCTCTCTCTTTCCTCTCCCCAACCTCACGGCATTGTGCCATTTTCTCCCTCTCGCTTTTTTCTTCTTCCATGGCCGAATGTTCAAGGATGAAGATGGTGATTTTTGTGGCAAAAATCACCAAGAGCTAGCACTCAAAAGAGGACATACAAAGGTGATAGGGAAACTTTTCCCATGATCATGGAATCACCAAATAAAGCTTAGAGCTTGGAGCTTCCATGGAGGTGGTGACCGAAAATCACAAGGAGCACAAAAAAGAGAAAGCCGAGAGCTTCAAGGGAGCATCAAAGGGCTTGTGTTCGACGCATCGTAAATCCGACCATTGTAAGTATGATTCCGCCATACTTCTTATTATATTCGCACATGATTTCTTGCTTGAATTGATCCTTGGGACTAACTAGAAACCCAACAATGGTATCTTGAGCCATTTTGAGCATGAAATGAACTTAGGGTAAATTGGATTTGAGCATGTTTGAGTGAAATTACTTGTTTGAGAATGCTTGTAAATGGATGACTTTGAGTTGTTTGTGATCAATTTTGTGAAAAATGGATTGGATCAATTTTTCCCCAAAATTTAGGCTTGGCCGAATCTTGATGCCTTAAAATGTCATGGTGATTTTTGTGTTTTTGATCATTGGATGAGTTGAAATCATTTGGGTAATGTTGATTTAGGATTTAATTGGATTAAAACCGAATCAGACAAAGAAATCTCTACCATTGCTGTGACTATAAGCATGTAAATTGATATGATTTTTTGATTCAAATGTGTTGGACATGTGTTGATGATAATGAGCATAATTAATTGTGCAAATTAGTGTTTTGGAAATATTAATTTAAGTAATTAATTATGGCATACACTTTAATTAATTTAATTATGAAATTTGGAATTTTTGTAATTTAATTAATTGGGCCAAATTTGGAATTGGGCTTTTAAAGTTGTAATTGGGCTTAAAGGACTTGGTTGGGCCAAGTTTGGTTTAGGCTAATTGGTTGGATCCAATTGGGCCCAAAACCATATCCATAAAGTCCAAATATGACTAATGGACCTTTAATGTTTTAATTGGGCCTAATGGGCCTAAATTGGTTTCTTGGAAAATAAGGGTGATTCCTTAAATGGGCTTTGGTATTTGGGTTTGACCCATATTGACCAAAAGTCTATGCCTTATGAAATTAATTAAAAGCCCATTAGACTTTAATTAAATTAACATTGTACGTTAATCGGGCTTTGAGACCCGTAACGATTAGATTTAGAATCTAAGTCGTAAAGGTTCATTAATAAAGTGTAAATATTTAATTTACAATTAAATATAGAATTAGTATTAAATACAAATTAAATTGGATTTAATGTTGTAGTTTAATATAATTCATGATTTCGTACTTTGAGTACTTATTCGCAAAACTAGTTTGACTCGCATAAAATCAAATCGTTGTTTGAACATTGGATGGTCATTATTATCAGATTAATTAATTGGATTAGATTGATTGATAACATGCTTGTGTGAATACATGGATGCGATGTATGAATAATGTATATCGGATGGATATTAGATGGGTGAGGGCAATTTTGGAAATTGTTGTAATAAATTTAGAATTTATTAATTGGACCTGCGTGTCCAGCCTATTACCTCTTGACTCTGTGTATTTCTCTTCTCATCTATTCCCCTCAATGTAAATGAGGTTTCTTTAGAAGTGTTATGTAATCGGGTAGAAGTAATACTTGTGCTAGCGGGAGAGAGGAAATGGAGAGATTTGTTCTAGGAACAATGTTAAGTATCCATCCGCATATCATTATTATATTTATTTACTTACGCGCCTTATTATGTGTTTAGAATGCATGTTTAAGGGTGTATGATGATGAGACCTAACAAAGATAATTAATTGGTTGCCAATTACGCGAAAAACCCTCACAACATATTAAGCGTTTTTCCTTCCATTGAGTGATTCTTACTCAAGATCCAAGACTGGCACTGGTTTGTTGGCCAAAGTCAAGACCTTTTTCCGTCGCGGATGTGTTTGAATCATGAAGGCTTTGTTCCATATTGGTGTCTTATCCAAGTTGTGATTTGTTGGCCAAAGTCAAGATCATTTCTTGTCCACCGACATTGATTACGAAGCTTTCCAAAGTCAATGGGTTCCGCTTAACTGGGATCATTAAGTTTTGTTGTGCCAAAGCCAAAGCTTAATTGATTCAGAGGAAAAAGGTTAGGGAATATATTGGATATATTGGCATATATAAGATATATGTTTCGGACTTGGATGTCCACCTACTGGATCTAGGAATTGGATGGGATCCAATTGATCTTAGAGATCTACCTAGTTAATTATCATACAATTTTTTGGCCAAAGTCAAGATTATGTGTTATTTAACGGGATCCTAGCCCACTAGGAAACAAGGTTTCCCGAGTACTCCACATAGGGTTAGGGGCTCGCCGAAAAATAGTGGGAGCCAAGTATTAATTTTGCAATATTCGTTTAGATACTTGCCATACGCGCTCATTACAAATTTTTCGTCAATATAAATTAATATATTAGTTGAACTAATATTTAATATTGTTTTAATTAAACAGTTGGACTGTATTCAAACTATTTCAATTAATAGTTGATTTTATAATTGGATTATAGTAATCAATATAATTGAATTTAACCAATTAAATTATAGTTGATTATATAGTTACACTATAGTAATCATTATAATAAATAGTACCTAAAATCGTTAATTCGATAGTTGGACTATTGGAATCAAGATAATTGAAAGATTAGTGTTTAAAACATAATCCTGGGTGAAAATATATTTAAACGACTTTAATTTTCAAAATGGGAATAAAACTTCATAGTAGTCCTGAAAACTGAGAAGTTATTCTATTTGATAGAGTAACATCTTAGGCCTAAGCCCGGAGTTAAGCAAATAGTAGAACATGATTTTTGGAAGATTCATGTGATGATAACTTTAGTGCTTAATCCATTAAGCTTGCCAAATAGACTCCTTAATTTCTTTATCAGAACTAAGGATTAGATCCTTATAGTATGATAATGAAATTGAAGGATCATCATAGATCTATTCTTAGATCTTAGAAGTAAAAATTGCAATAGAAAACTCTTGGGGAGTTAATGGCTATACTCAAGGAGACAAAGCCAGAGTTTGCAATAGGCAAGAAGCGCAAGGCTCATCTTACTTCGATATTCTAGAAGGCCAAGGCTTGGCCAAAGGCTTCTGGGGTGTGGAAAAGGGGCAAAGGCAAAATCATTATAATCTTCTGGGAAGACAAAGGACATATCCCAAGATGTCTGCCTAAACTGTGGCAAACGGGGTCACGGAAGCGTGACTGCCGTATGGACAAGGCAGACATGAAGGAAGTGAAGACGGTGCAACGCTCCGAATTCAAATATGTTTGTCATAAACATGTTCGCTACTGGTTTCAAAATTGGATTTTGATACTAGATGTGGTACATAAATATGTATTGGTGTGCAGAATCTGCTGAAAAGCAGGATACTGACTTCAGTTGAGATTTACCTACGAATAGAAAACGGGACGAAAGTCACTGTTTTAACCGTAGAAACCTAAGTTTAGGGACTACCCTTCGGGTATGTACTTGAATTAAGAAACTGTTACAATGTAACTAGTTTTGTTGTTATAATCTAAGCTTCCCAAGATCATTAATAAAGCATGAAACAAGTGTAAATACAATCAAAGGAGGTGAGGAAAAACTCACAAGGATCGGTTGAGATGCGGTGATGACCAAAAACGAACTGCCCTCTCCAAGCTCGGTAGTGGTAGTGGTTCTCTCGGCAGTCCACCATTTGGCTCCTCCAAGATTCGGCCATGGATGTCCTTTGAAGCTCCAAGCTTTGTGATAAACTTCCATGCTCACGCATACACTGCCCTATCACCTTGGTATGCCTCCTAGAGTGTGCTAGAACTTTGATCTTGCAACAAGATCACTCATTTCTTCTCTTACTGCACTCGGTTTTGAACCAGAAAAGTAGAAGGCAGCAGCCCCTTGGGAGTGAGGAAGAAGAGAAGAAAAAGAGATGAGAGAGATGGTTTTTGGCTCCAAAAACCTAAAAACCGAGAGAGAGAGTGGGAAATAAAAAAGTGTAAAAAGGGTTTTATAATTTCCAAAATTATTTAACCCATTTACCATTTTTCTATTTCAATAAATCAAGCATTTAATGCTTTCAAATATCACATCAACTCACATCAATCAATTGTCAACTTGTCACATCACTCAAAGTGACATGTGATTTGACGCTTGATGTGACTAATGATTTGACGCTTGATTTAACTTGCGTGCCGTACTCGAATTCGAAATGCGAATGCGAATGCGCTTGCAAACAATCCCGAGCTCGGGTTTCTAATTCCAAATTAACAAATTTTCCATTGCGACGCAATTAAACGATTACGCCTAGCGAAATCACTATTCACGTCGCTAACGAATTAATTCTAAATTAACTGGTTCGCCTGAATTAAAATCTAATTTTAATTCCGTGACAAAATCCAATTTCGTTTAATATATCAAATATATTATTTTATCGATTAATTCCAAATTAATCGTTCTCTCTATTTGATGATATTTTATCCCAGATAAAATATCTCCGCAATTAATCCCAGATTAATTTTCTCTCTGTTTAAATTAATCCCAAATTAATTAAAGTGCGAGTCATACGTCATCGGTGAATCTTCGGGAAGCGACCCATGAGATCCCCAGATATGTTGGCAGTAAATTGGGTTGTCGGACTATCCGAACACGTAAGTACCTCGTACTACGTTTATACCGATTTACAAGACAAGGTTGGCCTCTAGCAAAGCGCCATGCCTACCCAATTCTCCGGAAATATCCTTACCGGAATAAAGGATCTGTATCAGGCGTAGTATACGTAGTATTGCATATTTCTGTCCAGTATCGGATGATCACGTGCTAGGCCTGGGGCTAGAATTGTGTCTGCCCCGTACGAAACACATGTCGGATGTCTGGTAACTAGTCTCTATAATCGGATAAACATGACCTTATCATTTTATCCTGATGACTGCAGTACTTAAGAGTACTAGTACCGTATCCTACGTGACCATCCTCTCCATATGACCGGAGTGACACTTCCGTCTTGACATCACACCCAACACACTACAATTCTCAATATACCCAGCATTGGCGTAAACAGAACCTGTTAAAACCCTAGACGACCGCAACCAAAGTATATTGATTGTCACAAGTATTAGCGGTGCAAGTCTCAGGTTAAGACCAAATACACCTACCCGGATTTTGGACTTCCATAGACACATAGTCATACTACCAATGGAATTCCGAGGGGGTCTATCCAGAGCGAAGCTGTTTCCCGTACCATCGGTAAAACACAACCTCCTATTACACTTGCATGAGTATCCTATACCCAAATATATGAGAACTATGCCGTTGTGCCCTCACAACGCGCACAAGTGTAATACTAGTCTTTTACGTATTTATCGATGTCCAATCTCGATAATACTCTGACTAGGGATATTTAATGATTTATCCTTCGTGGACTGATACTGTCTCATATCATTCTCCGTCCAGGAATAAATCATAGGGACCTTCTATCATTTATACATCTAGGTGATCTAATCACAAATGATAAGAGTGCAATCTCCTTTGTCACATAGTTAATTTGTACAACAACATCATGATTTGTACAAATAGTGACGCTATGGGTCATAATTGTCCAACTATTTAATCAACGATTTGTGGTACTATTTATTATAATGATTATTATAGTGCAACTATATAATCAAATATAATTTAAATTAATTAACCTCAATTACATTGATTACTATAATCCAATTATAAAATCAACTGTAAATTGAAATTAATTAATTCAAATATATTGATTACTATAATCCAATTATATAATCAACTATAATACAGTCCAACTGCTTTAATTAAAACAACAATTAAATATTAGTCCAACTAATATATTAATTTATATGACAAATGATATTTGTTTGAGCGCGTATGGCAAGTAATTAAACGAGTATTGCAAATTCAATTCTAGCCTCCCACTATTTTCGGCGAGCCTCTAAGCCTCTGTCGAGTACTCGGGAAACCGCGTTTCCTATTGGGCTAGGATCCCGTTAAATATCACACAATCTTGACTTTGGCCAACAAATTGTATGATAATTAACTAGGTAGATCTTTATGATCGATTGGATCCAATCCAATTCCTAGATCCGGTAGGGGGACGTCCAAGTCCGAAACATATATCTTATATATGCCAATACATCCAATGTATTACCTAACCTTTTTCCTCTGAATCAACTAAGCCTTGGCTTTGGCACAACAAACTTAGTGATCCCAGTTCAGCGCGACCCATTGACCATGGAAAGCTTCGTAATAAATGTCGATGGACAAGAAGTAGTCTTGACTTTGGCCAACAAACCACAACTTGGACAAGACACTTATATGGAACAAAGCATCCGTGATTCAAACACATCCTCGACGGACAAAGGCCTTGACTTTGGCCAACAAGCCAATGCCAGTCTCGGATCTTGAGTGAAAATCACTCAATGGAAGGAAAAACGCTTAATATTGTTTGAGGGTTTTTCGCGTGCAAATTGGCAACCAATTTATTATCTTTGTTAAGGTCTCATCATCATACACCCTTAAACATGCATTCTAAACACATAATAAAGCGCGTATAATAAAATAATAATGATATGCGGATGGATACTTTACACATTGATCCTAGATCAAATCTCTCTCTTTCTCTCTCCCGCTAGCACATGTATTACTTCTACCCGTTACACTACACTTCTAAAGAAACCTCATTTACATTGAGGGGAATAGGTGAGAAGAGAATACAAAGAATGAGGAGGTAATAAGGCTGGACTCGCAGGTCCAATTAATAAATCAAATTTATTACAACAATTTCTAAAATTGTCCCACCCATCTAATATCCATTTGATATACATTATTCATGCATCGCAACCATGTATTCACACAAGCATGTTATCAATCAATCTAATAAAATTAATTAATCTGATAATTAGTGACCATCCAATGTTCAAACAACGATTTGATTTTGCTCGAGTCAAACTCGTTTTGTGAATAAGTGCTCAATGTACGAATTCTCGAATTAAATTAAACTACATAATTAAATCCAATTTAATATGTATTTATTCCTAATTCATTATTTAATTCCAAATTAAATATTACACTTTATTAATAAACCTTTACGACTTAAATTCCAAATTTAATCGTTACGGGTCTCAAAGCCCGATTAACGTCCAATGTCAATTTACTTAAAGTCCAATGGGCTTTTAATTAATTTCTTGAGGCGTGGACTTTTGGTCAACTCGGATCAAACCGATAACCAAAATCCAATCCGGGAGTTACCCCATAAGCCCAGAAATCAATCTTGGCCCATTAGGCCCAATTAAACTTTAAGGGTTCATTAAGTCACATTTGGGCTTTATGGAAGTTGTTTTTGGCCCAATTGGATCCAACCAATTTTGCCTAAGCCCAACTTTGTACAACAAAGCCCAATAAACCCAATAACAACTTGACAAGCCCAACTAATTTAATTCAAAAATTCCAAATTTCTCAATTAAATTACCTAAAGTGTATAGCAATATTAATTACCCAAAACAATAGTTCCAAAAAACCAAATTTGTACAATTAATCATGCTTATCATTAACAAAACATGTCCAATACATTTTGATCAAAATCAAACCCAATTTACATGCATATATGTCTCGGCCATTTGGGGAAAATTATGCCCAATTTGAATTCAATCCAATTAAACCCAGTTAAACATAAAATCAACATCCCCATTTGTTTTCAAGTCATCCAATGAATCAAAAAACAAAAATCCAAGACAATTTAGGGTTCCATCATTTTCGGCCATCACACCAAAATTGGGGAAAATTGTTCCAAACACTTTTTCATTAAATTGATCCAATCAATCGTCAATTCAACAACAATTAAGCATACTAATTCATCCAATTTCATTAAATCATGCCCAAATTCGTTTTTCCCAATTTTAACCCTAAAATCAATTTCATGCTTTCAAAGGCTCAAGATACCATTGTTGGTCTACTCTAAGCTTCCCAAGATCATTAATAAAGCATGAAACAAGTGTAAATACAATCAAAGGAGGTGAGGAAAAACTCACAAGGATCGGTTGAGATGCGGTGATGACCAAAAACGAACTGCCCTCTCCAAGCTCGGCAGTGGTAGTGGTTCTCTCGGCAGTCCACCATTTGGCTCCTCCAAGATTCGGCCATGGATGTCCTTTGAAGCTCCAAGCTTTGTGATAAACTTCCATGCTCACGCATACACTGCCCTATCACCTTGGTATGCCTCCTAGAGTGTGCTAGCACTTTGATCTTGCAACAAGATCACTCATTTCTTCTCTTACTGCACTCGGTTTTGAACCAGAAAAGTAGAAGGCAGCAGCCCCTTGGGCGTGAGGAAGAAGAGAAGAAAAAGAGATGAGAGAGATGGTTTTTGGCTCCAAAAACCTAAAAACCGAGAGAGAGAGTGGGAAATAAAAAAGTGTAAAAAGGGTTTTATAATTTCCAAAATTATTTAACCCATTTACCATTTTTCTATTTCAATAAATCAAGCATTTAATGCTTTCAAATATCACATCAACTCACATCAATCATTGTCAACTTGTCACATCACTCAAAGTGACATGTGATTTGACGCTTGATGTGACTAATGAGTTGACGCTTGATTTGACTTCCGTGCCGCAGTCGAATTCGAAATGTGAATGCGCTCGCAAACAATCCCAGGCTCGGGTTAGCTAATTCCAAATTAATGAATTTTCTGTTGCGACGCAATTAAACGATTACGCCTAACGAAAACACTATTCACGTCGCTAACGAATTAATTCTAAATTAACTTGTTCGCTAGAATTAAAATCTAATTTTAATTCCGCATCGAAATCCAATTTCGTTAAATATATCAAATATATTATTTTATCGATTAATCCAAATTAATCGTTCTCTCTCTTTGATGATATTTTATCCCAGATAAAATATCTCCGCAATTAATCCCAGATTAATTTTCTCTCTCTTTAAATTAATCCCAGATTAATTAAAGTGCGAGTCATACCTCATCGGTGAATCTTCGGGAAGCGACCCATGAGATCCTCGGATATGTTGGCAGTAAATCGGGTCGTCGGACTTTCCGAACACGTAAGTACCTCGTATTACATTTATACCGATTTACAAAACAAGGTTGGCCTCTAGCAAAGCGCCATGCCTACCCAATTCTCCGGAAATATCCTTGCAGGAATAAAGGATCTGTATCAGGCGTAGTATATGTAGTATTGCGTATTTATGTCCAGTATCAGATGATCACGTGCTAGGCCTGGGGCTGGAATTGTGTCTGCCCCGTACGAAGCACATGTCGGATGTCTGGTAACTAGTCTCTATAATCGGATAAACATGACCTTGTCATTTTATCCGATGACTGCAGTACTTAAGAGTACTAGTACAGTATCCTACGTGACCATCATCTCCATATGACTGGAGTGACACTTCCGTCTTGACATCACACCCAACACACTATGATTCTCAATACACCCAGCATTGGCGTACATAGAACCTGTTAAAGCCCTGGATGACCGCAACCAAAGTATATTGATATTAGCGGTGCAAGTCTCAGGTTAAGACCAAATACACCTACCCTGATTTCGGACTTCCATAAACACATAGTCATACTACCAATAGAATTCCGAGGGGGTCTATCCAGAGCGAAGCTGTTTCCCGTACCATCGGTAAAACACAACCTCCTATTACACTTGCATTAGTATCCTATACCCAAATATATGAGAACTATGACGTTGTGCACTCACAACACGCACAAGTGTAATACTAGTCTTTTACGTATTTATCGATGTCCAATCTCGATAATACTCTGACTAGGGATATTTAATGATTTATCCTTCATTGACTGATACTGTCTCATATCATTCTCCGTCCAGGAACAAATCATAGGGACCTCCTATCATTTATACATCTAGGTGATCTAATCACAAATGATAAGAGTGTAATCTCCTTTGTCACATAGTTAATTTGTACAACAACACTATGATCTGTACAAATAGTGACGCTATTGGTCATAATTGTCCAACAAGTTTGACTAGGAACATTATCTCTATATCAGGGTTTAACCCGTTGCGGGTATACCTTTATATTCTAGAACACTAAAGTGTTTTATTTTATAAAGATGATATTGAGATAAACACTTTAGATGTGAATAACAGTATTTATATTTTGAATATAAATAAATCTCAAATGTATAACATGACAAACAAATAACTCAAACTAATTTAATTAGTTGAGACTTATTTGTTGCATTGTTGTCTGGGACACAATTAAACAAGACTCATATATCCACACTTTTGAAGAGTGGATACTAGGACAGATTTGATTCTATTCAAATAATGTCTACGAATCTAGTTTATTAGGCAAAGTGCCTATAACACCTTTTACTTGGTAAAAGTGTAAGTGCCACCGATCTGTTAGCCATCGTTCATAGTGACGTAAGTGGGCCCATATCTAGCTAGGCTAGAGGTGGATATGAATATTTCATGACCTTTACGGATGTGGCATCGCGTTATGGTTATGTGTTTCTTTTGAAACACGAATCGGAAACTTTTGATGAATTCAAAGATTTTCGACACGAACTAGAAAAACAGATTGGCTATAGTATTGAAACCGTCACGGTTAGACCATAGTGGAAAATACTTAAGCAATAAGTTTCTCATATACTTGAAAGAGTATAGTATTCTTTCAATGAGGACTCCTCCCGGAACACATCAATTTGAAGATATGTCCGAACGGAGAAACTGAATTTTGTTAGACATGATAAGGTTAATCATTAGTCGCTCTGAGCTACCATTTCCTTCAACGGATACACATTAGACAGTGCAAAACTTAATTTGATTAAGGTTCCATAAAAATCTGTTAGACAAACTTCATATTAGATATGAACAGGAAAGAAACCGAGTTTTCTCATTCCTTAAGATTTGGGAATGCTAGGCATATGTTTGGATGATACCAAACTAGAACCCAAATCGGATAAGTGCCTAATTGTAGGTTATCCTAGGGAAACCAAAGTATTGTACTTATACAACTCACAAGAGAACAATGTAATTGTTGCTCACCATGCGGTTTTCCTAAGAGGAATACCTATATGCAGTGGTAAGTGGGAGGAAAGTAAAACTCGATGAAAATCAGAGTAATACTGTTCCAGGCACCGATTCCTTAATAGAACACAAACAGTTCATCAATGATGAAAATATACCAATAATCTTCGAATACATAAGAACCGCGTAAATCGGAGAGAGTCAGAAAACAACCTGGGGTATGGGTTTCTGATCTCACCTCATAAAGATGTCAATCTAATTGAGGAATACGAACTGACTACGCATGAGGAAGTGATAAAAGGTATCGACTCTCTATTATGGCAAAGTTCCATATTATCCGAAATGGATTCCATGTATACCAACCAAGTTTGGATACTAGTTGTTGTACTGAAAGGCATTGTGCCTATTGGCACTATATAAGTCTTCAAGGAATACATACATGGAAGGTAACATACCAACGTACTAAGCTAGGCTTGTAGCGAAAAGGTATCGTTATCAACATTGTGTCGATTACGACGAAACCTTTTACCTATTGCCATTGTTAAATCCATTTGGATAATGCTTGCTGATGCTGCATGTTTCATTAATGAAATATGACATCTGAATGCCAAAACCGCTTTCCTTAACGGAAACCTTTTGGAGGATGTTTATAAACATCGTGACGGTTTTGTCGTACCAAAACGAGCAAACAAGGTTTGCGAGTTAATTCGATCCATTTATGGATTGAAGCAAGCATTGGGTTCTTGGAACTATCGTTTTGATGTAATCATAATAGTATATGATTTAATTCAAAAATGTAAATGATTCTTTTGTATATAAGAAGGTTAGTGGGAGCGCACTGACAATGAATGTCCTAAATAAAATGATGACATGTCATTTCTTGGAAATGATATTCCCATAATACAATCGGTGAAAGCTTGGCTTTCATGAAAATTCTCCGTAGAATTCTTGGGAGAAACAACCTTTATTCTAGGAATAAATATCTACTAGGATAGATCTAAAAGTTGTTGGCACTCTCCAAGAACTCATACATTGAAATAAATGTACGCGACCTGGTGTCTCATATGCTTTGAGCATATAGAGTCACAATCAGGCCAATCCAAGTGATAGTCATTGGATTGATGTTAAGAACATCCTTTAGTATCTTAGATGAACTACGCATGTTGTCTTATACTATGGAGATGGAGAACTTGAAGTGACTGGGTTCACTGCTGCAAGTTTCCTAACAGATAAAAATGACTACAAGTCGTAACAAAGTTACTATACAGTTTGAATAACGGAACAGTGAGCTGGATATCTTCCAAGCAATATATTATTACCGAATAACAACAAAAGCGGAATATTACTGTAACTGAGGTAGCAATAGAAGCCTTTTGGATCGATAATAATCCTAATCAGATTAGGAGTAGTTCTGTTAGCAGCTGAGCTAGGCTACAACACAGGCTAAAGAATTAATGGTATCATCAATGATCAAGATATATACTTCAAATATTCATCTGATTGGTTCGGATCATACATCATGGCGATGTGATGATCGTATAAATCGCATCAGATGATAATCATGTAAATCCGCTGACGAAAGCCTTTCCTCAGCAGAAGTTTGAGCGAACCGTACATAGTTCGGGTGTAGGACACTTGAGTGATTGGCTATAGGCCAAGTGGGAGATTTTTGGACAATTATGACCAATAGCATCACTATTTGTACAGATCATGGTGTTGTTGTACAAATTGACTATGTGACAAAGGAAATTGCCCTTTTATCATTTGTAATTAGATTACCAAGATGTATAAATGATAGAAGGTCCATATGATTAGTTACAGATTGAGATGATATGAGACACTATTAATCCACGAAGGTTTAATCATTAAATATCCCTAGTTAGAGTATTATCGAGATTGGACATCGATAATGCGTAAAAGACTAGTATTACACTTGTGCGCGTTGTGGGAGCATAACGGCATAGTTCTCATATATTTGGGTATATGATACTCATGCAAGTGTAATAGGAGGTTGTGTTTACCGATGGTACAGAAACAGCTTCGCTCTGGATAGACCCCTCGGAATTCCATTGGTAGTATGACTATGTTTCTATGGAAGTCCGAATCAGGGTAGGTGTATTTGGTCTTAACCTGGGACTTGCACCGCTAATACTTGCGACAATCAATATACTTTGGTTTAGGTCATCCAGGGCTTTAACAGGTTATGTGTACGCCTCTTCTGGGTATATTGAGAATCATAGTGTGTTGGGTGTGATGTCAAGATGGAAGTATCACTCCAGTCATAGTGGAGATGATGGTCACGTAGGATACAGAATTGATGCTCTTATGTACTGCCGTCATCGGGATAATATGACTAGGTCATGATTATCCGATTATAGAGACTAGTTACCAGATATCTGATATGTGCTTTGTACGGGGCAGACACAATTCCAGCCCCAGGCCTTGCACGTGACATCTGATGCTGGATCGAAATACGCAATACTACGTATACTACGCTTGATGTAGATCACATATTCCAGTAAGAATATTTCTGGAGAATTGGGTAGGCACGGTGATTTGCTAGAAGCCAACCATGTCTTGTAAATCGGTAAAAATGTAGTACTAGGTATGTACGTGTTCGGATAGTCCGAAGACCGGATTTACTGCCAACATATCCGGGGATCTCATGGGTCGCTTCCCGAAGATTCACCGATGACGTACGACTCACACTTTATTAATCTGGGATTAATTAGAAGAGAGAGAAAATTAATCTGGGATTAATTACAGAGATATTTTATCTGGGATAAAATATTATTTAAAGAGAGAGAACGATTAATTTGGAATTAATCGATAAAAAAAATATTCGATATATTAAACAAAATTGGATTTCGACGCGGAATTAAAATTAGATTTTAATTCGTGCAAACGAGTTAATTTAGAATTAATTCGTCAGCGATGTGAATAGTAATTTTTCGAGGCACAATTATTTAATTAAATTTGAGTTAATTACGTCGCAACGGAAAATTCGTTAATTCAGAATTTGCGAACCCATGCCCGGGAGTGTTTGCAGGCCCACTCGCATTTCAAATTCAAGTGCGGCCCACAAGTTACATCAAGCGTCAAATCCATAGTCAATCAATTGATGTGATGTCTAGTCACTTTGAGTGATGTGACAACTTGTCACTTGTGATTGATGGTGGTAGTTGGATAGCTTTAATGCTTGTACCATTTTTGTAATTCAAATTTGGTATATCATTAATTGATTTTGGAAAATCAATTAAGTGTATTAGATACACAAACCAACCAACACTTTTTCCTCTCTCTTTCCTCTCCCCAACCTCACGGCATTGTGCCATTTTCTCCCTCTCTCTTTTTTCTTCTTCCATGGCCGAATGTTCAAGGATGAAGATGGTGATTTTTGTGGCAAAAATCACCAAGAGCTAGCACTCAAAAGAGGACATACAAAGGTGATAAGGAAACTTTTCCCATGAGCATGGAATCACCAAATAAAGCTTAGAGCTTGGAGCTTCCATGGAGGTGGTGACCGAAAATCACAAGGAGCACAAAAGAGAAAAAGCCGAGAGCTTCAAGGGAGCATCAAATGGCTTGTGTTCGACGCATCGCAAATCCGACCATTGTAAGTATGATTCCGCCATACTTATTATTGTATTCGCACATGATTTCTTGCTTGAATTGATCCTTGGGATTAACTAGAAACCGTGTTGGACAATTATGACCCATAGCGTCACTATTTGTACAGATCATGGTGTTGTTGTACAAATTAACTATGTGACAAAGGAGATTGCACTCTTATCATTTGTGATTAGATCACCTAGATGTATAAATGATGAGAGGTCCATGTGATTTGTTCCTGGACGGAGAATAATATAAGACAGTATCAGTCCACGAAGGATAAATCATTAAATATCCCTAGTCAGAGTATTATCGAGATTGGACAGCGATAAATACGTAAAAGACTAGTATTACACTTGTGCACATTGTGAGGGCACAACAACATAGTTCTCATATATTTGGGTATAGGATACTCATGCAAGTGTAATAGGAGGTTGTGTTTTACCGACGGTACGGGAAACAACTTCACTCTGGATAGACCCCTGTGGAATCCCATTTCTAGTATGACTATGTGTCTATGGGAGTCTGCAATCAGGGTAGGTGTATTTGGTCATAACCTGAGACTTGAACCGCTAATACTTGCGAAAATCAATATACTTTGGTTGAGGTCGTCCAGGGCTTTAACAGGTTCTGTGTACGCCAATGCTGGGTATATTGAGAATCGTAGTGTGTTGGGTGTGATGTTAAGACGGAAGTATCACTCCAGTCATATGGAGATGATGGTCACATAGGATACGAAACTCGTTCTCTTAAATGCTCGAGCTATCGGGATATTATGACTAGGTCATGTTTATCCGATTATACAGACTAGTTGCCAGACATCCGATATGTGCTTCGTACGGGGCAGACACAACTCCAGCCCCAGGCCTAGCACGTGAACATCCGATACTGGATCGACATACACAATACTACGGTATACTACGCTTGATATAGATCACATATTCTTATAAGGATATTTCTGGAGAATTGGGTAGGCATGGCGCTTTGCTAGAAGCCAACCTTGTCTTGTAATTCGGTATAAACGTAGTACGAGGTACTTACGTGTTCGGATAGTCCGACGACCGAATTTACTGCCAACATATCCGAGGATCTCATGGGTCGCTTCTCAAAGATTCACCGATGATGTATGACTCGCACTTTAATTAATCTGGGATTCATTAAAATAGAGAGAAAATTAATCTGGGATTAATAACGGAGATATTTTATCTGGGATAAAATATTAATTAAAGAGTGAGAACGATTAATTTGGAATTAATCAATAAAATAATATATTCGATATATTATGCGAAATTGGATTTCGACGCGGAATTAAAATTAGATTTTAATTCGGGCGAACGAATTAATTTAGAATTAATTCATTGGCGACGTGAATAGTGATTTCGCTAGGCGTAATCATTTAATTACGACGTGACGGAAAATTCGTTAATTTGGAATTAACGAATCCGAGCCCGGGATTATTTGCGAGCGCATTCGCATTTCGAATTCGAGTGCGGCACGCAAGTCAAATCGAGCGTCAAATCGTAAGTCACAGCAAGCGTCAAATCAAATGTCACTTTCAGTGATGTGACAATTTGATTGATTGATTTGAGTGATTGATGTGGTAGTTGAAAAGCTTTAAATGCTTTTTGCTTTTTGGCTTTTGACTTTTGGTTTTTGGAAAATTGAAAAGTAGTAAATGGTTTATTTTATTTTTGGAAAATATATAAACCAAAATACATTTTTCTTTTTTCATTCCTCTCTCCCATTTACGGTTTCTAAGGAAAACCATTTTCCCTCCTCTCTTTCCTTCTCTTCTCCTTCACGCTTGGAGCCGATTTCTTCTCTAATATTTCTGGTTAGACCGAATTTGTGAGAAGCAAAGTAGATGAAGAAGTGCTAGCACACACCTTGGGTTATACATAGGTGATAGGGAAACGAATTTATGAGCTTGGAATCCATTTTTGGAGCTTGAAGCTTGGAGCTTCAATGGAGGTCTCCCATGGCCGATTTTGGAGGAGCCAAAGCAAACCAAAACCGAGCTTCAACAAGGAGAAAGAAATGGGTTTTGTTCTTCGCATCTGAAACCTTTCAATGTGAGTATGTATTCCGCCTTACTCCTTTGTGTATTCATGCGAATTTCTTGCTTGATTTGATGAATCTTGGGACCTAATCAAGAAACCAACAATGGTATCAGAGCTTTGATCAAGCATGAAAAAGTTAGGGTTTAAAATTGGGTAAAATCAATTGAAGCATGATTTGGTTAAATTGATTGATTAAGTATGCTTGTATGTTGATTATTGAAGTTGTGCATGATCAATTTCAAGAAATTTGGTTGGATCAAATTTTCCCCAAAATTTGAGGCATGGCCGAAATTGAAGAACCATAATTTCTTGGTGATTTTTTGTTTTTTGATCATTGGATGACTTAAAACAAGTGGGTAATGTTAATTTTAAGTTCAATTGGATTGAATTTTGATTTGGAACAATTTTCCCCAAATTAAAGGGCTTGGCCGAAAACTATATGTATTTGAAATTCATTGTGTTTTTTTTATTTTAATTCATTGGATGAGTTGAATTGATTTGGGAAATGATGATTGTGGATTCAATTGGATTGAAACCGAATCGGATTGGAAAAACCCTTAATTGCCGAGAATAAAGAAGCATGTAAAATGGGTTTGATTTTGATAAAAATGTGTTGGACACTATTTGATGTTAAAGTGCATGATTAATTAGGCTAATTGATGTTTTAGAAATATTAATTGGGTGATTAATTGTGTATTACACTTAGGTTAATTAATTATGGAATTTGGAATTTTATAAATTAATTAATTGGGCTTGTTTTTGGAAATTGGGCTTTTGGGCTTGGTTGTACCAAGTTAGGTTTAGGCCAATTTGGTTGGATCCAATTGGGCCCAAAACCGCATCGAAAAAGTCCAATTATGACTTAATGGACCTTAATTATTTAATTGGGCCTAATGGGCCAAAATTAATTTAAAGGCTTATGGGGTAACTCCCGGATTGGACCTTGGTTATCGGTTTGACACGAGTTGACCAAAAGTCCACGCCTTAAAGAAATTAATTAAAAGCCCATTGGACTTTAATTAAATAAACATTAGATGTTAATCGGGCTTAGAGTCCCGTTGCAATTAAATTTAGAATTTAAGTCGTAAAGGTTCGTTAATAAAAGTGTAATATTTAATTTGGAATTAAATAGTGAATTAGAATTAAATGCATATTAAATTGGATTTAATGTTGTGGTTTAATTTAATTCAAGAATTCGTACTTTGAGTACTTATTCACAAAACGAGTTTGACTCGCGCAAAAATCAAATCGTTGTTGAACATTGGATGATCACTAATTATCAGATTAATTAATTGGAATAGATTGATTGATAACATGCTTGTATGAATACATGGTTGCGATGCAGGAATAATGTATATCGAGTGGATATTAGTCGGGTGGGATAATTTTGGAAATTGTAATAAATTTGATTTATTAATTGGACCTGCGTGTCCAGCCTTATCACCTCTATACTCCTTGTATTCTCTTCTCACCTATTCCCCTAAATGTAAATGAGGTTTCTTTAGAAGTGTAGTGTAACTGGTAGAAGTAAATACATGTGCTAGCTTTGGAAAGAGAAAATGAGAGATTTGATCTACGATCAATGTAAAGTATCCATCCGCATTTCATTATTATTTTATTCATATGCGCTTTATTATGCGTTTAGAATGCATGTTTAAGGGTGTATGATGATGAGACCTTAACAAAGATAATAAATTGGTTGTCAATTTGCACACGAAAAACCCTCGTTCAATATTAAGCGTCTTTCCTTCCATTGAGTGATTCTCACTCAAGATCCGAGACGGCATTGGTTTGTTGGCCAAAGTCAAGGCCTTTGTCTGTTGAAGATGTGTTTGAATCACGAAGGCTTTGTTCCATATTGGTGTCTTGTCCAAGTTGTGGTTTGTTGGCCAAAGTCAAGACCACTTCTTATCCATCGACATTGATTACGAAGCTTTCCATGGTCAATGGGTCGCGCTTGACTGAGATCACTAAGTTTGTTGTGCCAAAGCCAAGACTTAGTTGATTCAGAGGAAAAAGGTTAGGTAATATATTGGATGTATTGGCATATATAAGATATATGTTTCGGACTTGGACGTCCCCCTACTGGATCTAGGAATTGGATTGGATCCAATTGATCTTAGAGATCTACCTAATTAATTATCATACAATTTGTTGGCCAAAGTCAAGATTGTGTGATATTTAATGGGATCCTAGCCCACTAGGAAACACGGTTTCCCGAGTACTCGACATAGGGTTAGAGGCTCACCGAAAAATAGTGGGAGGCAAGAATTGAATTTGCAATATTCGTTCAATTACTCGCAATACGCGCTCAATCACAAATTATTTCGTCGTTAGATTAAATGTTAGTTGGACTAATATTTAAATTGTTGTTTTAATAAACAGTTGTACTGTATTATAGTTGATTATATAATTGGATTATAGTAATCAATATATATGAATTAATTAATTTCAATTTACAGTTGATTTTATAATTGGATTATAGTAAGCAATGTAATTGAGGTTAATTGATTTAAATTATATTTGATTGTGTAGTTGGACTATAATAATCAATATAATACAAAGTACCACAAATCGTTGATTAAATAGTTGGACTATTAGAATCAAGATAAAATTGAAAGATTGACATTTAAAACATAATCCTAGGGAAAATGTATTTAAATGGTTTAATTTTCAAATTGGGAATATAGTTTCAGGATGGTCTTGGAAAATAATAAGTTATTTTATTTGATAAAATAATAAATATTATACCTAAGCCCGGAGTTAAGAAAATAAGTGGAACACGATATTTGGAATATTCATGTAATGATGACTTTAGTGCTTAATCCATTATACTTGTCGCGGTAGACTCCTTAATTTCAGAATCAGATTTAAGGATTAGATCCTTAAAGTATGATAATGAAATTGAAGGATTTTCATGGATCTATTTTAGATCTTTGAAATACTAAATTGCAATAAATAATTCTTGGAGAATTAATGGCTATACTCAAGGAGACAAAGCCAAAGTTTGCAATAAAGCAAGTAGCGCAAGGCGCACCTTACTTCGATATTCTAAAAGGCCAAGGGTTGACCAAAGGCTTCTGGAGTGTTGAAACCGGCAAAGGCAAAATCATTATAATCTTCTAGGAAGATAAAAGGACATATCCCAAGATGGAATTGATGACGAGCAAGGCTCTGACTTCAAATATGATTGTCATAATTATGTTCACAGCTAGTATTAAAATTAGATTTTAAATACTTAGTGTGGTACATAAAATATATGTATTGATGTTCAGAATCTGTTTTGAACAGGATACTGACTTCAATTGAGATTTATCTACGAATTGAAAATGGGACGAAAGTCGCTGTTTTAACCGTAGATACCTGAATTTAGGAACTACCTTCGGGTATGTGCTTAAATTAGGAAACTGTTAAAAAGTAACTAGTTTGACTAGATACATTATCTTTATATCAGTGTATAATCCGTTGCGGATATACCTTTATATTCTAGAACACTAAATTGTTTTATTATATAAAGATGATATTGAGATAAACACATTAGATGTGAATAACAGCATTTATATTTTGAATATAAATATATCTCAAATATATAACATGACGAATAAATAGCTCAAACTGATTTGATCAGTTAAGAAACTAATTGTGGCATAGTTGTCAGGGACACTATTAAACAAGAATCGTATATCCACACTTTTGAAGAGTGGGTACTTGGACTAATTTGATTCCAATCAAATAAATGTTGGGGTTGGTGCTCAGAGCGCCAATCCGGACCGTATTTATGTCTGATTCATGAATACGAACATCCCCTTATTCCATAATATTACTTATTTATGGTTGCACCTCTTGTTCTTATATACATATTCGATCTGATTACGATTAGATTGAAACTAAATGTGGTTTAGTGATATGTATATATTAGACAAAGGCCCGATAATATATAATGCAGTACACAGTTACCAAGTTAGTTTGTAATTGACATTGGGAAATGTCACTGCTATATGATTATTATCAAACATAGTTCCTGGTCAAGATTTGCTAACACGGGTCGGTTAGTCAAATCCGTTGAGACCAGTACATGTCGTATATCGAGACTTGGTCCGATGGTTTATCCTAATGAACCATGAGTCTAGGGAGACTCGTATAGACGTGTAGGTGTTTATAGTGGATAAAAACTGAACGGTTCACCGAAGATTCTTAATGGATGGTACGCCAACGTCAATAAGAATCTTCTCGGGTTGAGTAGCATAGTGGTCCTTCGACTTGAGACACCACTGTGGATGTATGAGACATCCTCCACACTTTGATGGCAGTCACGTCACCGATCTATTTAGATCAGACCTCCGCCTGTTCGTTGGGTGTGGATCGATCCTCAGGATATCCTGTGTGTGTCAAGATAGGATCCGTCAGTTCTGTGTACAGAGCATAGGTAGTCCATATATTATTACAGTCTGTTAAATCTGTGGCCACAGTATACATTGGAAGTAAGTTCCGAGTGTTATTTAGAGATTGCTAATAGATACGTCGACGAGATAATACCTATAGAGATTTGACGTTTACATCTATATCTCTGGGATTATCTGGATACCTGTGACGGAGGGATTATACGTATGCAATGACCTCGACCTGTATGATTCAGCTAGTTTATCCGTGATCGTCATAATCTACGGGTGGATAGATTATGGACATGAAATTGGATTTCGTGACGGATATACCTGAATCTAGAGAGTCTCAATAATGAAACATACTCGTAGAGCACTAGAGCAACATTTATGAATAATGATGATTATTTATAAATCGTTTAATCGTTAAACGAAAAATACATGCGAACGGGCCGAACCGTCATTTCCTATTAATGTGTATTTGTATTTAATATATGATATTATTAAATACACATTAATAATTAGTCAAATAAAGGTATTTGACATATATCATCAATATATGTGTTTGAGATATTTAAAGTAAATATAATACATATATTTGATATATTTGTATTTAATTAATTATTTAATTATTTAATTGTTAAATGATTAATATAATTAAAATATAAATATATCACCAAATGATAAAGTTAGGAAATGATTATAAGTTGCAATTGTTGACTTATACATTAAAGGAAAAGGTTGTCAAATTGATTTTGACTTCTTAAGATATTTGTTCAAAAATTGTTTGAAAATGAAAATATTTTTTCCTTTATTTTTCATTAATTTCGGCCATTACACTTTAAATATAAGAGTTATATTCTTCTTAGTTGCATTTGTTGACTTAATATAAATATCTATAAAGTGTTATTAAGATATTTTATCAAGTTGATTAAATGAAATTGCAAATGAAATTGAAATTAATTTTTCTTGTAAATGCTTGGACAATTTCGGCCAAGGGTAAAATATTACAAGTATATATTGTTTTTCATTTCATTTGTAATCTAACCTAATACACTTTAAGAAAAACTCCATTAATGGAAGCAAAGGAAGCTTGTGAGAAGAAAGAAGAAGAAATCAAAGAAAGCTTGGATTTTAGTGAGTTTTTCCAACTTGCTATTAGAAAGGAAATGTTCCTTAGGATCTAGGCTTTAAAATATGATGTTCTTAGGTTATTTCTTTCTTTATTCCTTGTGTTTTTGTTGATGGAAGTGTTGAGCATGTATAATGAAGGAAGGTTGTGACTATTGTAGTTATAAGCTTTCTTTTAAGGTTTTGGAAACCATGTTGCTAATCTAGAGTTGTTGACCCACTCTTAGATGACCTAGAATCTTTGATCTTGAGTTGTTTCATTGTGTTGAGACTTTGATTGGATGGAAGAAACATGATTAAAGTAATTGATTTAACCATTTGGTCTAATTTGTCCAATTTGAAGAAATTGAAAAATTAGGGTTCATGACCAATTCCAAATTTGGGGGTTTTCATATATGTTGTGTATTTGGATGTGTATATGATGCATATAAAGTTTCATGTTGATTGGATTTCATTAGGATGAGTTTTGAGACATGAAATGACCAAATGGCCAAATTTGGCACCAAATGGTGCATTCGGCCAAGCACTTGATTTTTGGGGTTTTGGTTGCTTTTGGTGTTTTGATGTTTTGAACATGCTAAGTTCATCTTAGAAATGATTTAGAATCATTCAAAATTGATTAGATCAATTTCGGACTAAAATGGACAAAATACCAAAGTAAGGGTAATTTGGTAAATTCACCTAAATATGATTTATTGAATTTTATTTCATAATTTGAATATTGGAATATTAAATAAATATGTTTATTTAATTAATCTGAGAAAAAGTTTTGAAATCGGAAAATACGATTTTCCACCGCTTCCGCTGCGTTACCGGATTAAGCCCCTAAAAACCCCTACAAAATGGTATCAGAGCAAGTCTGATTCTAGGCCTCCATAAATGATTAGCTTATTTTATTCAATGTTCAATCATTTTTCTTGACTTTATACATGCTTGTTATAATCTAATATGATTAGATTTAAGGTGTATGACACTTAATGGAATATCCCCGTTTAATAAGGTTTTAAAAGTAACTAGTATTTGGAATACTTGTTTCTTGGTCTGTCTTGTCAATACGGTTTATAAATATCTTTTCCTTGACTACATCCGAGACCGTGCCTCTGCTGTGAGGGTGTAGCTGATAGAAATTTATTTATGCCGAATGTATATTAGATACTAGATAAATTCAAGCGAAAGCGGAATCCTAAACGTGCCCTAGCTGTCAGGGTTACGCAAGTAACTTGAGTTTATCATTGACAAGTTTAACCTTGGTACGTCTCCTTGTGGGCCTGCCTTCGCAGCGACAACGAGAAACGGCCAGGACCGGAACCTTGGAGTCACTAGTGAGTGATTGACAATTAGTTGTCTACCTGTGAATATACGTCGGCGAGACCGTGCCTCTGCTGTGAGTCGAATATATTCATCATCTCCTCTTCCATTATATTGGAATTCGATTTAATTATTGAATTCTCGTCTTTCCGTTGGGGATTACGGCATTACGTAAAAATAATGGGAGGCACTGCTAAGTTTAAAATATTCCATAACTTAGGCAGTGTATGTTATTATGGAAATTGCCGCTTGTTTGTTTCCTTATTCTATTGTTATATAGAATTAAACTTTTATTTACTGCACACATATTTTGATATGTTATCTGACTAGACTCTTGGTTGCAGTCATTCTAGAATAGGTTCTAGATACTAATAGACTAGGATATTATTAGATTGGTCTAAACCATCGGGAACTGTTCTTCCGATTTTCTTGAAAAATCAAGATGGTTAATGACTTAGTTTCTAAGTCATGATAGATAATCTAGATAGATATCCCCTTTAGGATATAATACTTTAGAGACAATAGTTTCTTATGCAGTAAGAATTGACTTGAATTAGTTCATGTCTCGAGATTCTTGATTGGCATTTAGAAAGCCCTATTAGGTATTTGTTTATCTAGTAATGACGTTTCTAAGCTTTAATTACCTTTAGAGGTAATGTGTCTGACACAATTTGCTAATCAGTTATTTATAATTGTTATGAATAGTTGAATGCAAATAGTAAAGCTAAAGAAAGGAGATGCGTATATTTGTGTATAGAAAATATCGATTTTCACAATACAACAACTATAGGTATTGGATACCAGATCTCCCGTCTAGTTATTTGAAATATTGGTTAACGATTGTTTTGATATTTGATATCGGAACTTGCGACTATTGGATAGTCACTTGTTCTTTATAAACAATTGTTACATATTTTATAATAACTAGTAGTGTCATTGACGTAGAGATAAACATTAAGAAAAATTATTCGGTAAAGTAAATAATTTAGAACGGTGCTTTATGGGTTTAATCACTTAAGCATTGGATGCTTATTCCGTATGGTGAAGGATGGTTTGATACTATATCACACCACATATCCTTATCCATTTAATGATATTGTATTCAGGAAAGTGATTAAGATCTCGTTTAACCAATGATTGTCATTGGACCACAAAATTTATTTAAACTGATACATTGGATGTATGTAGTTTAGTATTAATAATATATTGCTTAAGGTAGTTTTCTTTATTTCGTAACTTAGTTGATAAATTGTCATAACTTAGTTACGTGTTTCTGAAGGAACACATATTGAAAGTCTTGAAAGTATCAAGAACTTTCAATCTGTCTGATGATGAAACAAAGATTGAACATTTTTGACTTGTTCAAATATATTCAATCTAAAGTATTTTGAAAACTTGATCTTAAAATTCATTACATGTCTTTGAACTGTTCAAAGATCTTTGATAAGATCAAACGCATGAATTCGAAGCAAATAGTTCTAAGGTTATTTAATGAATATGATTCATATTCAATATTACTCTTCCACGATTCCATCTTGATGGAATTGAGTAATGGGAGCAATCGAATCTTATATGATTTGATTCGTTTGATATTGAATGTTACTGAATTAGTTTTCAATACTCTTGGGGTTGTACTCCAGTAACACTAATTCGTCTCTTTAATTAATGTTCCATTATTTTCTACAGTTGCATATATGATATGTATAGGTAGAAAATTGAATCTTGAAAAGTTTGAGATTTCAATCTTCTTTTATATAATAGTTATATAATGGAAATTACTTACACCTCGGAGGTATAAGTAAAAGTTTATCGTTTATTCTGTTTAATAGAATATTGTATTCTATTTAATAGAATATCTTTCCTACGATTCTGAGTAATAAAATCATTTTATTACTTGGTGTGTAACATCAGATGTTAACTATATGTAGAAAAGACTTGACTTATTGAAGTCAAATGTGAGAATGATAAATTATTAATGGAACTACGTAATTAATAAGATGAAAAACAACTTATACATCTTCCGTACAAGTCCAATAGGATAACAGAATCATTCACAAGTATTTGATACTTAATGGTTCCGTTGTTTTCTTACTGAAGAAAAATTATCCTATAACTTATAATGGAAGCGATATTTGATATCGATTCTGGAAGTTCACCATTGAACCATAGATCTAAGATTGTTTATAGCTTACTACGATCAAGTTTTGAACTTGATTACGCTTTCATTATGAATTAGTTCATGATATGTGCTAATTGTTTGCATGCGAAAGCAGCATATGAGCTTATTAAAGGTTTGACCTTTACAGTATGACAGTGAGAATGTTATACTCAGCAATCTATTGTAGATTCTGAGAAAACTTATCTCTAGTCACACTAAATGAACAATTAAAGATATATTGGTTAATGTTGATAATAAACTGTATTTTTTTAGCTAAAGAATGCAAAGTGGCGTTTTTGGATGACTTATTCAGATAAGAGATCAGTTGTGATTTCCTTATTTGAAGACTTCATTCTGAAATGGCCCTAGAGTTTGTGTTCTGCTGAGATCGCAGTTTAGTGTGCTAGCTTACAGCCTATTGTAGACTC
Organism: Zanthoxylum bungeanum; assembly: GCA_019454045.1. NCBI lineage: Eukaryota > Viridiplantae > Streptophyta > Magnoliopsida > Sapindales > Rutaceae > Zanthoxylum > Zanthoxylum bungeanum. The sequence continues at coordinate 128,442 of SKCR01035429.1, read as the reverse complement.
GGATAAGTCTTCCAGAAATATGTGTTCTCTATTTTTGATATCGTCAGATTGTCTGATCTTGTCAAAGTATAGAGAATACATATGTGATTAGAAGGGTTATGGGAGCGTATAAATTACTTTTCTAGTGTTATATCCTGACGACATATCATTATTATTGTAATAATGAGAAGTTTGTGAGGTAAAAGATTTACCTAAGTCTTCTTTACTCCGTGAAAGCAGTGGAGTTGTCTCTGTTATATTTGATATAAAGTTTTATATATGATATGAAACTTGGAGACTTGTGAGATACCCCTATTAGTCGTACATTAGATATGATCTAATGAAGGACATAACAAGGCTATCTGTATGACAGTTAGTATAACTGTTCGACAGTTATTGTATGTCTTATACATAGTATTCATCTTTCGTAAAGGATGATTCCTTTTTCGAAAGAGATATTGATTAGAATGTCTAAACAATATTATGTATCATTTGATGATGACATAGTGAATACTTTATTATATGCGATTATCGATGTCGATTTAATCGTAATTGTTACGAGTTATTTTGACATCTTATAGACCATATAATGGATCTTGAAACACGTTCTTTGTGATCTTTGAGATATTAAGAACGAGTTTCTAATTCATGGAGAATACAGTCTGCAACCATTAGGGTCATATTAGTTTTGAGACTAATTATGACGTTAGACAGTCTACGTCATAAAGAGTCACAAAAGATGCAGTGGGAGTGTCACGAAGGATTCTACTATTTAGTAGAATCAAATGCAACTTTTGAAGTATTGACTTATGAAGTTGCATAGTGACCTTTTAATTAGAAGTTTTTTGAAATGTTATTGTGCTTGGCGGTTGTCTTCATAGTATTTTGGATTTGATCCTTAAATACTTGGACAACTCAGTAGCTGTAGCACAATACTGATGTAGCATCAGAGTCATATTAATGTATAATCTAGATTCTACAAAATATGAATGATGCTAACTATGGGAAACGATGGAGTTTGTTTGACAAACTCAATATGTTATAGCGACTTGTTTTTGTTGCCTACCTCTTAAATTGGGTGAGCTTTTGAGGACCATGTGCATACGATGCACATTGAGACGTGTATATGATACCGTGGATTGGCACTAGAGCAAGTGGGAGAAATTGTTGGGGTTGGTGCTCAGAGCGCCAATCCGGACCGTATTTATATCTGATTCATGAATACGAACATCCCCTTATTCCATAATATTACTTATTTATGGTTGCACCTCTTGTTCTTATATACATATTCGATCTGATTACGATTAGATTGAAACTAAATGTGGTTTAGTGATATGTATATATTAGACAAAGGCCCGATAATATATAATGCAGTACACAGTTACAAAGTTAGTTTGTAATTGACATTGGGAAATGTCACTGCTATATGATTATTATCAAACATAGTTCCTGGTCAAGATTTGCTAACACGGGTCGGTTAGTCAAACCCGTTGAGACCAGTACATGTCGTATATCGAGACTTGGTCCGATGGTTTATCCTAATGAACCATGAGTCTAGGGAGACTCGTATAGACGTGTAGGTGTTTATAGTGGATAAACACTGAACGGCTCACCGAAGATTCTTAATGGATGGTACGCCAACGTCAATAAGAATCTTCTCGGGTTGAGTAGCATAGTGAGTCATTACTTGAGACACCACTGTGGATGTATGAGACTCCTCCACACTTTGATGGCAGTCATATCACCGATCTATTAGATCAGCCTCCGCCGTGTTCGTTGGGTGATGGATCGATCCTCAGGATATCCTGTGTGTGTCAAGATAGCGTCAGTTCTGTGTACAGCATAGGTAGTCCATATATTAGCAGTCTGTTAAATCTGTGGCCACAGTATACATTGGAAGTAAGTTCCGAGTGTTATTTAGAGATTGCTAATAGATACGTCGACGAGATAATACCTATAGAGATTTGACGTTTACATCTATATCTCTGGGATTATCTGGATACCTGTGACGGAGGGATTATACGTATGCAATGACCTCGACCTGTATTATTCAGCTAGTTTATCCGTGATCGTCATATCTACGGGTGGATAGATTATGGACATTTTGGATTTCGTGACGGATATACCTGAATCTAGAGAGTCTCAATAATGAAACATACTCGTAGAGCACTAGAGCAACATTTATGAATAATGATGATTATTTATAAATCGTTTAATCGTTAAACGAAAAATACATGCGAACGGGCCGAACCGTCATTTCCTAATTAATGGTGTATTTGTATTTAATATTGATATTATTAAATACACATTAATAATTAGTCAAATAAAGGTATTTGACATATATCATCAATATATGTGTTTGAGATATTTAAAGTAAATATAATACATATATTTGATATATTTGTATTTAATTAATTATTTAATTATTTAATTGTTAAATGATTAATATAATTAAAATATAAATATATCACCAAATGATAAGTTAGGAAATGATTATAAGTTGCAATTGTTGACTTATACATTAAAGGAAAAGGTTGTCAAATTGATTTTGACTTCTTAAGATATTTGTTCAAAAATTGTTTGAAAATGAAAATATTTTTTCCTTTATTTTTCATTAATTTCGGCCATTACACTTAAATATAAGAGTTATATTCTTCTTAGTTGCATTTGTTGACTTATATAAATATCTATAAAGTGTTATTAAGATATTTTATCAAGTTGATTAATGAAATTGCAAATGAAATTGAAATTAATTTTTCTTGTAAATGCTTGGACAATTTCGTCCAAGGGTAAAATATTACAAGTATATATTGTTTTTCATTTCATTTGTAATCTAACCTAATACACTTTAAAGAAAAACTCCATTAATGGAAGCAAAGGAAGCTTGTGAGAAAGAAAGAAGAAATCAAAGAAAGCTTGGATTTTAGTGAGTTTTTCCAACTTGCTATTAGAAAGGAAAATGTTCCTTAGGATCTAGGCTTTAACATATGATGTTCTTAGGTTATTTCTTTCTTTATTCCTTGTGTTTTTGTTGATGGAAGTTTTGATGGAAGTGTTGAGCATGTATAATGAATGAAGGTTGTGACTATTGTAGTTATAAGCTTTCTTTTAAGGTTTTGGAAACCATGTTGCTAATCTAGAGTTGTTGACCCACTCTTAGATGACCTAGATTTGATCTTGAGTTGTTTCATTGTGTTGAGACTTTGATTGGATGGAAGAAACATGATTAAAGTAATTGATTTAACCAATTTGGTCTAATTTGTCCAATTTGAAGAAATTGAAAAATTAGGGTTCATGACCAATTCCAAATTTGGGGGTTTTCATATATGTTGTGTATTTGGATGTGTATATGATGCATATAAAGTTTCATGTTGATTGGATTTCATTAGGATGAGTTTTGAGACATGAAATGACCAAATGGCCAAATTTGGCACCAAATGGTGCATTCGGCCAAGCACTTGATTTTGGGGATTTGGTTGCTTCTTTGGTGTTTTGATGTTTTACATGCTAAGTTCATTTAGAAATGATTTAGAATCATTCATCATTCAATTAGATCAATTTCGGACTAAAATGGACAAAATACCAAAGTAAGGGTAATTTGGTAAATTCACCTAAATATGATTTATTGAATTTTATTTCATAATTTGAATATTGGAATATTAAATAAATATGTTTATTAATTAATCTGAGAAAAATTTTTGAAATCGGAAAATACGATTTTCCACCGCTTCCGCTGCGTTACCGGATTAAGCCCCTAAAAACCCCTACAATAAAGTCTACGAATCTAGTTTATTGGGCAAAATGCCTAAAACATTATTTACTTGGTAAAAGTGTAAATGCCACCGATCTGTTAGCCCTAGTTCATAGTGAACAAGTGGGCCCATGTCTAGCTAGGCTAGATATGGATATGATTATTTCGTGACCTTTACGGATGTGACATCGCGTTATGGTTATGTGTTTCTTTTGAAGAACACAAATCGGAAACTTTTAGAGTTTCGACACGAAATAGACAAACAGATCTGCTAAAGTATTAAACCATCACGGTTTGACCATGATGAAAATACTTAAGCAATAAGTTTCTCATATACTTGAAATAGTATAGTATTCTTTCAATGACGACTCCTCCCAGAACACGTCAGTTTGACGGTGTGTCCGAAATGAGAGACCGAATGTTGTTGGACATGATAAGATTAATCATGAGTCGCTCTGAGCTACCATTTCCTTCAACGGATACGCTAAACAGTGCATAATTTATTTTGAATAAGGTTCCATAATATCTGTTTGAAAGATATCATATTAGATATGAACGGGAAAGAAACCGGGTTTCACATTCCTGATAATTTGGATGCTGGGCATATGTTTGGATGATACCAAACTAAAACCCAAATTGGATAAGTGCCAAAGTTGTTGGTTATCCTAGGGATACCATAAGTATTGTACTTATACAACTCACGAGAGAATAATTAGATTGTTGCTCACCATGCGGGTTTCCTAAGAGGAATACCGATATGCAGTGGTAAGTGGGAGGATAGTAAAACTCGATGAAAATCAGAGTAATACTATTCCTGGCACCGAATCCTAATGGAACATAAATAGTTCATCAAGGATGAAACTATACCATTGATCTTCGAATACACAATAACCGCGTAGGTCCGATAGAGTCAGAATACAACCTGGGGTATAGGTTTCTGATCTAACCTCATAAAGATGTCTATCTTTTGAGGAATACCACTGACTACGTATGTGGAAGTGATACAAGGTATCGACTCCCTATTATGGCAAAGTGCCATAAAGTCCGATATGGATTCCATGTATACCAACTATGTTTAGATACTAGTTGATGTACCGCAAGGCATTGTGCCTATTGGTACTATAAGTCTTCAAGGAAGACATACATGGATGGCAACATACCAACGTACTAAGCTAGCCTTGTAGCGAAAAGGTAGAGTTATCAACATTGTGTTGATTATGACGAAACCTTTTACCTGTTGCCACGGTAAATCCATTTGGATAATGCTTGCTAATGCTGCATGTTTCATTCATGAAATGTGGCAGCTGAATGCCAAAACCGCTTTCCTTAACGGAAACCTTTCGGAGGATGTTTACAACATCCTGACGGTTTTGTCGAACCATAACAAGCAAACTAGGTTTGTAGGTTATTCGATCCATGTTTGGATTGAAGCAAGCATTAGGTTCTTGGAATTATCCTTTTGATGTAATCATAATAGTTTATGATTTAATTCAAAACGAAAATAATTCTTGTGTATATAAGGAGGTTAGTGGGAGCGCACTGATAGTGAATGTCCTGAGTAATGAAAATATGTCATTTCTTGGAAATGATATTCCCATAATAAAATCGGTGAAAGCTTGGCTTTCATGATAACGAGTATAAGTCGTAACATAGGTACTATACAATAGTATAAAGGAACTGTGAGCTGGAAATCTTCCAAGCAAGATATTGTTGCCGAATAAACAACAAATGCGGGTTATTGCTGCAAGTGAGGCAGCAATAGAAGCCATTTGGGTTGATAATAAATCTAATTAGATTAGATATAGTTCTGTTAGTAGCTGAGCTAGGCGTCAGCACAAGCTAAAGAATTAATGGTCTCATCGACGATCCAGATACTTATTTTGATATTCATCTGATTCGTTCGGATCATACATCGCGGCGATGTGATGATCAAATAAATCGCATCAGATGATAATCATGTAAATTCGCTGACGAAAACCTTTTCTCAGCAGTTTGAGCCAACAGGAAATAGTTCGGGTGTCAGAGACTCGAGTGACTGGCTATAGGCCAAGTGGGAGATTGTTGGACAATTATGACCCAGAGCGTCACTATTTGTACAGATCATGGTGTTGTTGTACAAATTAACTATGTGACAAAGAAGATTGCACTCTTATCATTTGTGATTAGATCACCTAGATGTATAAATGATGAGAGGTCCCTGTGATTTGTTCCTGGACGGAGAATGATATGAGACAGTATCAGTCCACGAAGGATAAATCATTAAATATCCCTAGTTAGAGTATTATCGAGATTGGACATCGATAAATACATAAAAGACTAGTATTACACTTGTGCAAGTTGTGAGGGCACAACAACATAGTTCTCATATATTTGGGTATGGGATACTCATGCAAGTGTAATAGGAGGTTGTGTTTTACCGACGGTACGGGAAACAGCTTCGCTCTGGATAGACCCCTGCGGAATCCCATTGGTAGTATGACTATGTGTCTATGGGAGTCTGCAATCAGGGTAGGTGTATTTGGTCTTAACCTGAGACTTGCACCGCTAATACTTGCGACAATCAATATACTTTGGTTGAGGTCGTCTAGGGCTTTAACAGGTTCTGTGTACTCCAATGCTGGGTATATTGAGAATCGTAGTGTGTTGGGTGTGATGTTAAGATGGAAGTATCACTCCAGTCATATGGAGATGATGGTCACATAGGATACGGAACTCGTTCTCTTAAATGCTCGAGCTATCAAGATATTATGACTAAGTCATGTTTATCCGATTATACAGACTAGTTGCCAGACATCTGATATGTGCTTCGTACGGGGCAGACACAACTCCAACCCCAGGCCTAGCACGTGAACATCCGATACTGGATCAACATACACAATACTACGGTATACTACGCTTGATATAGATCACATATTCTTATAAGGATATTTCTGGAGAATTGGGTAGGCATGGCGCTTTGCTAGAAGCCAACCTTGTCTTGTAAATCAGTATAAACGTAGTACGGGGTACTTACGTGTTCGGATAGTCCGACGATCGAATTTACTGCCAACATATCCGAGGATCTCATGGGTCGCTTCCCGAAGATTCATCGATGATGTATGTGTAGGAGTTTAAATCAAGTCCCAAGATCACAAATCATGCATAAAAACCGCATATGAACACATCAAAGGAGTAAGGCGGAAACATAACTCACATTGATTGGTTTTGATGAAATGAAGAAGACAAGCCATTTTCGTCCTCCATTGAGCTCGGCAGTAGCTCCTCCTTGCAGTGGGCTGTGCGATTTTAGTCTTCTTTGAACCTCCAAGAATCGGCCATGCATGAACTCCATTAAAGCTCAAAGCTTTGAGATTCCATGCTCACAAACTCACTTCCCTATCACCTTAGTATCACTCAAGGTGTGTGCTAGCACTTATCATCTTCCATTTTGCTTCTCAAATTTTCGGTGAAACCAGAAAAAGGGAGAAGAAAATCGCACCATGCGTGAAGGAGATGAAGAAGAAAAAGAGAGGGAGATGAGAGAAATCGTGTACTGCATGTTGGAGAGAGAGAGTGATAAGTTTATATATATTTAATTTTATTTTCAAAAAACAAAATAAATATATATAAATCATTATCAAATATTTCAAAAGTAAAAAGCAAAAGTCTAATAATGCTTTTCTACTTTTCACACATCATTTCTACTTTACTTTAAGTCATATCACATCACTTTAATAAAGTGACATGTTGTCAAGTCGCATCACTCAAAGTGACAATTGATTTGACGATTGATGCGACTAACGATTTGACGCTTGATGTGACTCGCGTGCCGCGCTCGAATTCGAAATACGAATGCGCTCGCAATCACTCTCCGGCTCGGGTTCGCTAATTCCAAATTAACGAATTTTCCGTCGCGTCGTAATTAAATGATTACGCCTAGCGAAATCACTATTCACGTCGCTAACGAATTAATTCTAAATTAATTCGTTCGCCCGAATTAAAATCTAATTTTAATTCCGCGTCAAAATCCAATTTCTAATAATATATCAAATATATTATTTTATCGATTAATTCCAAATTAATCGTTCTCTCTCTTTAATTAATATTTTATCCCAGATAAAATATTTCCGCAAATAATCCTAGATTAATTTTCTCTCTCATCGAATTAATCCCAGATTAATTCTATCTCTCTCTTCTAATTAATCCCAGATTAATCAAAGTTCGAGTCATACATCATCGGTGAATCTTCAGGAAGCGACCCATGAGATCTCCGGATATGTTGGCAGTAAATACGATCGTCGGACTGTCCGAACACGTAAGTACCTCGTACTACGTTTATATCGATTTACAAGACAAGGTTGGCTTCTAGCAAAGCGCCATGCCTACCCAATTCTCCAGAAATATTCTTACAGGAATATATAGATCTGTATCAAGCGTAGTATACCGTAGTATTGTGTATATTGGCCCAGTATCGGATAATCACGTGCTAGGGCTGGGGCTGGATAAGTGTCTGCCCCGTCCGAAGCACATGTCGGATGTCTGGTAACATAGTCTCTATAATCGGATATACATGACCTGGTCACAATATCCCGATTGGTTGCGCAACACTCAAGAGCACTAGTACCGTATCCTGCGTGACATCAACTCCAATATGACTGAAGTGACACTTCCGTCTTGACATCACACCCAATACTCTACGACTCTCTGATAAACCCAGAAGTGGTGTACGCAGAACCTGTAAAAAGTCCCCTACCACCAAAACCAAAGTTTATCGATTATCGTAAGTATTAGCGATGCAAGTCTCAGGTTAAGACTATACACACCTACCTTGATTTCGGCCTCCCATAGACACATAGTCATAATACCAATGGGATTCCGAGGGGTCTATCCAGAGCGAAGCTGTTTCCCGTACCATCGTGAAACACGACCTCCTATCGCACTTGCATAAGTATCCAATACTTATATATATGAGAACTATGCCGTTGTGCCCTCACAACGCACACAAGTGCAATACTAGCCTATTCCGCATTATCGATGTCCAGCCTCGATAATACTACGGCTAGGGATATTTAATGATTAATCCTTCGTGGACTGATACTGTCTCATATCATCTCAATCCAGGAACTAATCATAGGGACCTCTCTTCATTTATATATCTATGGTGATCTAATCACAAATGATGAGAGTGCAATTTCCTTATTACATAGTTAATTTGCTACAACAACACAATGATCTGTGCAAATAGTGACGCTATGGGTCATTTTGTCCAACAGTATGGCTCGCACTTTAAATAATCTGGGATTAATTAGAAGAGAGAGAAAATTAATCTGGGATTAATAATGGAGATATTTTATCTGGGATAAAATATTAATTAAGGAGAGAGAACGATTAATTTGGAATTAATCAATAAAATAATATATTCGATATATTATGCGAAATTGGATTTCGACGCGGAATTAAAATTATATTTTAATTCGGGCGAACGAATTAATTTAGAATTAATTCGTTAGCAACGTGAATAGTGATTTCGCTAGGCGTAATCATTTAATTACTACGCGACGGAAAATTCGTTAATTTGGAATTAACGAACCCGAGCCCGGGATTATTTGCGAGCGCATTCGCATTTCGAATTCGAGTGCGGCACGCAAGTCAAATCGAGCGTCAAATCGCAAGTCACATCAAGCGTCAAATCACATGTCACTTTGAGTGATGTGACAGTTTGATTGATTGATTTGAGTGATTGATGTGGTAGTTGAAAAGCTTTAAATGCTTTTTGCTTTTTGGCTTTTGACTTTTGGTTTTTGGAAAATTGAAAAGTAGTAAATGGTTTATTTTATTTTTGGAAAATATATAAACCAAAATACATTTTTCTTTTTTCATTCCTCTCTCCCATTTACGGTTTCTATGGAAAACCATTTTCCCTCCTCTCTTTCCTTCTCTTCTCCTTCACGCTTGGAGCCGATTTCTTCTCTAATTTTTCTGGTTAGACCGAATTGTGAGAAGCAAAGTAGATGAAGACGTGCTAGCACACACCTTGGGTTATACATAGGTGATAGGGAAACGAATTTATGAGCTTGGAATCCATTTTTGGAGCTTGAAGCTTGGAGCTTCAATGGAGGTCTCCCATGGCCGATTTTGGAGGAGCCAAAACAGACCAAAATCGAGCACCACTGCAGCTCAAGGAGCTCACTGCCGAGCTTCAACAAGGAGAAAGAATTGGGTTTTTTTCTTCGCATCTCAAACCGTTCAATGTGAGTATGTATTCCGCCTTACTCCTTTGTGTATTCATGCAATTTTCTTGCTTGATTTGATGAATCTTGGGACCTAATCAAGAAACCAACAAACCCAACATGTTGGACCTCCGTTTTAAAATACCTTTAGCCCAAAACCCCTGCAAACAATTAAACCTTGGCCCAAAACCCTTGAAATACACATCAAACCACACGCCCAAGCCTAGCCCACACACGCCCAAACCCAAAAAACATATCCAAAATAATAAAACACATATTTAACACATGGGAAATTAAAATAAATCAAATAAAATCTAAATAATCACCTACTAAAATAAAGAATTCCTTACCTAAACAAAACAAATCATATACCAAATTAAAATAAAACAAATAAACATAAAATATATGATATTCCTAATCTAGCCAAATCTTGTCTCTAATTAAATATTTTTTTTCCTTATGTGACACTAATTAAATGGTATCCCTTTTATTACACAAATCTTATTCCTTTTCAAACATGGATTCACCCTAGCCTTTGTCTATAAGAGAAACACAATTCCAACACTCCCCCACTCCTAGCAATTCACGCCCAACTCAAGTACAAGCACAAGAAATTTCTCTTCTCCTCCATCACTCTCAAGAACCGAATACACATCCCCCTAAATACCATCCATCACCAAAAATCACCTCACAAATCAGCCCCTAAATTGCCCTGCACTGCACGCAAACTGCATCACAAAATAGCCCCCTGACCACCGCATAAACAACCACCCTAAATCCCCTCACTCCACGCCCAAATCAGTTCATATACTGCACGTAAAAAGCCCCACTTTACTGACCAGTTTTGACACACAAATAACCCCTGAAACCGTCCAGAAACAGCCCCAAAACCTGCCAGTAAATCACCAAAAAACGCAGCCCCCAACCCTTAAAAGAACGTAAAAAACTATCCCATTTATACGGCAAAAACACCGACCAAAAATAGCAGCGAAAACATCAGCGAAATGGAGTGAAAACAGTAGCTGGAGCAGTGAAACAGCGAGGAAAGACGTGAACCAGCGAACCAGAAGAGTTACGAAGTGTTAGCCCTTCCGACGGCCTTATAACGCGCTTCCAAGAGTCGACATAAAAGGTTAGACCTGAGGGCACTTTTTGTATTTATTTTCATTCATCTTTTAATTGTTTTATTTATTTTTTCCGCATGAGAGTCGTTTGTTGATGCATGTTGTGGCCCTTGAATGAATGGAAAATGTGTCGTCTCTTATGGTATATAGGATGGAAACCCAGACATAAATTCCGTAGCCAAATCCGAATAGACGGTAGTGCGGTCTATACTTGGGATACAACCCCACGTACCACTTGAGAAAACGGCACATATTTCGCTTTGTTTTATCTTGTTTGTTTATTATCCGTATTTTATATTCTACCATTTAATTTCCGTACGATTATTTGTTTGTATTGATGATGTGATGCGTATGGGCTTAGTATGTTGGTCTAAAGGTTCTCTATTTGAGGGAAGAAAAAGTCTAAAAGACTACCTTTACGACAATACTTTGCCGCGCCGAACAAAGTGTGTTTGATTGAATGTGATATATGTTTAATCGAATATGCGAAGTCCTATATTGTTGTCTTTATTTTATATGCATTGTATTGTGATGCGCATGAGCTTAGTACGTTGGTCCAAAGGTTCTCTATTTGAGGGAAGAAAAAGTCTAAAAGACTACCTTTACGACAATACTTTGCCGCGCCTTTTTTATTTCGTCTTTTACTTTATGTACATCGGTTGTTTATGTAATTGATGATATAGTGTGCATGGGCTTAGTATGTTGGTCTAAAGGTTCTCTATTTGAGGGGAGAAAATGCCAAAAGGCTACCTTTACAACAATACTTTACCGCGCCGGACAAAGTGTGTTTGGTTGAATGTGAGATATGTTAAACCGAGCATACGAAGTCCTATATCATTGTTTTTACTTTATATGTATTGTAATGTAATGCACATGGGCTTATTTTGTTGGTCTAAAGGTTCTCTATTTGAGAGAAGAAAAGTCCAAAAGGCTACCTTTATGACAGTACTTCGCCGCGTGTTTTATTATTCCGTTGTTTTCTTTCTGTATTTCATCTCTTTGCATAATCATACATCATATTGCAATGCGCATAGGCAAATCAATTTGGATTAAAGGTCCTCCATTTGAGGGATAGAAAGCCGAAGGGCTACTTTGCCACGACGTTTTGCTGTGGACGGACAAAGTATGTTTGAATGTGAAATACTTTAATCGGACACTCGAAGTCCTAATAGATGTGGGCATATGTCGCATCTCTTTTCTTTCACTTTCATTGTCTATCTTTTGCATCGCATCATTGCACGTTTATTTTAATGTACAACTGCCTCCTTAGTTATCTCTTTGCATTATTTACCTAATTGCTTCTTCTTTATTACTCATGATTGTACAATTCCATTTCCTTGCGTTTCGTCCATGACAAAAAAAAAAAAACAAAAATATTATATGGTGGCTTATGAAGTTGATTGCTCGCCGTATTTCAATTCACCTTTATGCATGCCAAATTCAGACATAGGTTTATTTGCAAACTTAGACATGAGCCTGTATTTATGCATGCGAACTTAGGAGTAAATATCCTTGGAAATATATGTGCTTATGCTTGGTTAGATTTTGCACAAATCATTTCATTACAGTGGCATAAGTAATGGACCATTTGAACCCACGGTTTAGGTCTTCCCTGCGAGGGGTGAGTGCGGCCTAAATCATTTTCCCGGTTCACACCTGGTGGCGACTCCATTCATCTCCGTTTAGTCCCCCGCGGGGCTACTCCGTCTCCCACTAGGCCGCGAGCCTAGAACAGCATGCGTCGTCATTTTCTGTGTCCTACACCTAGCATGTGACATCCAGTACGTATCGTAATATGCAATACTGCGTATACTACACCTGAAAGATTATATATTCAATTAAAGACTATTTTTGGAGAATTGGGTAGGCACTGTTTTACTAGAAGCCAACCATGTCTTGTAAATCGGTAGGACGTTGTAACTAGGTACGCACGTATTCGGATAGTCCGCTAACTGCATTTACTGCCAACATATCCAGTGATCTTTTGGGTCGCATCCCGAAGTTTCACTGATGATGTTTGACTCGAACAAAATTAATCTGGGATTATTATGAGAGAGAAATTAATCTGAGATTATTACGACAATAAATTAATCTGGGATTAATAAAAGAAAAGAATTAATCTGGGATTAATTGCGTCGAGGAGTTATCTGGGAATAAATTCGTCAAAGTGAAGAGACGTGATTAATTTAGAATTAATCGGTAAGTAAATTTAATAGTTAAATAGATTTACTATTAATTTATCTTTTTTTTAAATTTTTTAATTGGCAAAATAATATATTAGATATATTAATTGAATTAGATTTCATGCGAATAAAGTTTGATTTTAATTCAAGCGAACAAATAATGGAATTAATTCGCGAGCGACTTCCGTAATAATTTTTCTAGTGCATTATTATTTAATTAATTAGAATTTAATTATGTCGCGACGAAAATTCGTTTAATCGGGTTAAGTGAACCGAGCCGAGTGTGTGGAGCAAGCCACTTGATTTTAATTAAAGTGGTCCCACCAACTTACATCACATGTCTATCAAGTGTCAACTATGGAAATGGTTTGTTAGACAGTAATGACCCATAGCGTCACTATTTTGTAAATGATATTGTATTATTGTACAAAATTAACTATGTAGTAATGAAATTGCCTTTTACCGTTTTGTAATTTATTACTTTGATATATAAATGGTAAAAGTCCCTATGATTAGTTCCGGATTGTGATGATATGAGACAGTATCAATCCATAAAGGTTTAATCATTAAATATCCCTAGTCGTAGTATTATCGAGATTGGACATCGATAATGCGGAATAGACTAGTACTGCACTTGTGCATGTTGTGAGGGCACAACGGCATAGTTCTCATATATTTAAGTATTGGATACTTATGCAAGTGCGGTAGGAGGTTGTGTTTTACCGATGGTACGGAAAACAGCTTCGCTCTGGATAGACCCCGCGGAGTCCCATTGGTAGTATGTCTGCGTGTCTATGGGAGTCCGCTTCAGGGTAGGTGCATATGATCTTAACCTGAGATTTGCATCGCTAGTACTTACGACAATCGGTAAAATTTAGGTTTGGTGGTCCAGGGCTTTAACGAGTTCTGTGTATACCTCTTCTGGGTTTATCGAGAATCGTAGTGTACTGGGTGTGATGTCAAGATGGAAGTATCACTTCAGACATATGGAGATGATGATCGCGAGGGATACAGAACTAGTACTCTATAATGGTTGCAACCATCGGGATAATATGACTAGGTCAGGATTATCCGATTCAAAGAGACTGGTTGCTTGATGTCCGATATGTGTATCGTACGGGGCAGACACATATCCAGCCCCAGGCCTTACATGTGATCATCCGATACTGGTTCGATATACACTATACTACGGTATACTACGCCTGTTATAGATCTAATATTCCAGTAAGAATATTTCTAGAGAATTGGGTAGGCATGGCGTTTTGCTAGAAGCTAACCTTGTCTTGTAAATCGGTAAAAACGTAGTACTTGGTACGTACGTGTTCGAATAGTTCGACAACCGGATTTACTGCCACATATCTAGAGGTCTCTTGGGTCGCTTCCCGAAGATTCACCATGACGTATGATTCAAACTCGATTAATCTTGGATTAATTACGGAGAGACTTTATCTTGGATAAAGTACTATAAAAGAGAGAGAACGATTAATTTAGAATTAATCGTAAAATTATTATATTCGATATAATAATCGAATTCGATTTCGACGCGAAATTAAAATTAGATTTTAATTCGGGCAAACGAGTTAATTTAGAATTAATTCGTTAGCGACGTAAATAATAATTTCGCTAGGCGCAATTATTTATTTAAATTCGATTTAATTAACGTCGCGACGTAAGCTCGGTATTTCGGAAATATCGAACCCGAACGCGTGAGTGCACGTGGGCCCACTTTCATTTGGAAACGTGTGGGGCCCACATGACACTTGTCATTATTTGCATTATTTAATCAAGATGTATTGCATGAAGATAGTGTACAAAGCACTCAAGGGTATTGCATGGAAATTGAGTGTTAGACACTCTAAGTCTTTGCATGGTTTGTGTCATAAGTATATTATTATTTAATATAATTATGACATAAATATAAATTGATTTTTGAGACAAAAATCAATCCTTTCTCTCCCTCTCTAATTACCGAAACAGTGAGCTCTCAAAGCTCTCTCCATTTCTTCATTTGTTTTGTGGCAAGACAAGAAGAAAGTGTGCTTGTTTGGAACTCTAACACACACTTTGGCTAGCAACATCAAGGGATCATACAAGGTGTTATGGGAAACTCATCTTAGAGCTTGGAAGGATCAATAAAGCTTGGAGCTTCTCTTACTGCTTGGCCGAATCCTCCACTGCACAAAGGAGCAACATTTGTTTCATCCATTGCATCCACATTCCGTTTTTGTGAGTATTGTTTCCGCCATTACTTCAATATAGTTCATTCTTATATATATTTTGCTTGTTTTTGATCTTGGGACATGGTTATTAATTTCAACAATGGTATCATTGAGCCTAAAAATGCATGCAAATATATTAGGATGTTATTTGGGGAAAATTGTTTGAAGCATGATTTGATGAGTTTGCTTGATTAAATATGCTTAGATGTATGTTAAATGGATTATACATCATCAATTTCATGGAAAATAAATTGGATTAATTTTTCCAACCCCAATGAGGCTTGGCCGAATACATGCAAGCATGTGGACTAGATGATTTTTTAATTTTAAGACATTGGATGACTTGAAATAATATGGAGATGATCATTTGTAACTTGATTGGATTGAAAACGAAATCGGAACCATATTAATCACCTTGGCCGAATGCTTGATGATGATTAGGGACTTGATTTTTTGATTAAATAATGTTGGACATGTATTTAAGATAAAAATATGATTAATAGATTAATTTGATATTTTGGGAATATTGATTTAAAGGATTAATCATGAAAATACACTTTAATTAATTAAGTTATAAAATTTGGAATTTTAAAATTTAGTTAATTGGGCTTAAATTGGAATTGGGCCTAAAACTATTATATTTGGTCATAAATGGGCTTGGTTGGGCCAAGTAGATTTGGACCATTTGGATTGGATCCAAAATGGGCCTAAATCACACCATTTAAGTCCAAATGTAATAAATGGGCTTTTATGTTTAATTGGGCCTTATGGGCTTGATATTGGTTTTATGGCAAATGAGGGTGATTCCTTATTGGGCTTGGAAATTGGGTTTGACCCACATTGACCAAGGCCCAAGCCTAATGAAATCAATAGAAAGCCCATCGGACTTTAATTAAACGGACATTAGATGTTAGTTGGGCTTTGAGACCCAATAGTACTAGATTTGGAATCTAAGTTATAAAAGCACAATAAAAGTGTAAATATTTAATTTAGAATTAAATAAAAGGATTAGTATTGAATACGACTTAAATTGGATTTAACGAGTAGTTCGATATAATTCGTGAATTCATACCATATGTATTTATTCTCAAAACGAGTTGGACTCGCGCAAATGCAAACAATTGTTTGAACATTGTATTGTCACCTAATTAAAGACTAATTAATTGGATTTGATTGGTTGTATAACATGCCTTGAATGAATGAATGTGGATGTGTTGTATGAATAGTGTATATCGGATGGATATTAGAAGGGAAGGGTAATTTTAGAAATTATTGTAAATTTGGAATTTATAAATTGGACCTGCGTGTCCAGCCTTATCTCTTTATCTCTTTGTATTCTCTTCTCACCTAATTCCCCTCAATGTAAATGAGGTTTCTCTTATTGTATTATGTAATTGGGTAGAAGTAGAATAGTGCTAGCGGGGAGAGGAAAGGGAGTGTTGTTCTAGGAACAAGTTGTTATATATCCATCCGCATATCACTATTATTTTACTTTACGCGCTTTATGATGTTTTAGAAGCATGCTTAAGGGTGTATGATGATGAGACCTAACAAAGATAAATTAATTGGTTGCCAATTACGCGAAAAATCCCTCAAACAATATTAAGCGATTTTCCTTCCGTTGAATGATTCTTTCTCAAGATCCGAAATTGGCATTGGTTTGTTGGCCAAAGTCAAGACCTTTGTCAATTGAGGATGTGTTTGAATCATGAGAGTTTTGTTCCACATCGGTGTCCTGTCCAAGTTGTGATTTGTTGGCCAAAGTCAAGATCACTTCTTGTCCATCGACATTGATTACGAAACTTTCCTCGTCAATGGGTCCCGCTTAACTGGAATCATTAGGTTTGTTGTGCCAAAGCCAAGGCTTAGTTGATTCAGAGGAAATGGTTAGGAAAATGTATTGGATACATTGACGTATGTATTAGATATATGTTTCGGACTTGGATGTCCACCTACCGGATCTAGGAATTGGATGGGATCCAATTGATCTTCGAGATCTACCTAGTTAAATATCATACAACTTGTTGGCCAAAGTCAAGGTTGTGTGTTATTTAACGGGATCCTAGCCCACTAGGAAATTGGATTTCCCGAGTACTCAACAGAGGGTTAGAGACTTGTAGAAAATAGTGGGAGGCTAGTATTGAGTTTGCAATTTCATTCAGATACTTAGCTTTACGCGCTTACAAAATTTATTTCGTCAATTTTTTAACATTAGTTGGACTAATAAAATGTTATTTTTCTTGTAACAGTTTGACTGTACCCATTTTATCGTTAACTAGATAGTTGGACTATCGTAGTTAAGATGGCAAGCAAGGTAAATGTCCGAGACATCATCATGGGTGACAAATGTCTTTAAGGGGACAACTTTGCTGATTGGGAAATGAACCTAAGGATAGTCCTTGGGGCAGAGAGGATACTGTATACGATTCAGAGACCTCTCGGGCCTAAGCCCACTGAGCCACTTGAGCTGGAGTTATGGAAAACTCACAGTGATGATTGTGACACGGCTCAGTCGATCATGCTTGCTTCAATGACTCAACACTTTCGTCGCCAAAATAGGGACTTGGATCCTTATAATATGATGGCAAGATTGCAAGATCTTCACCGCACTAATAAGCGGATGGCGAGGTACGAGTTAGTGAAGAAAATCTTTCGCTCCCGTATGACTGATGGTAGTTCTGTTGAGGTCCATGGGACTCAAATGATAGCCGATATTGATGAACTGGCTAATATGGGTATAGTCTTGGAGTCTGAGCTGGCTATAGATGTACTTCTACAGTCACTACCCGATACTTGGAAACAGATTGTCATCAACTACAAACTGATGAATTCGGATGACACTCTTGGAGAGTTATTGTCGATTCTCAAGGAGTCAGAGAAAGAACTTCTGAAAGGCAACAAGCGCGAGGCGCACTTTGCAACAACATCTCAAACGCCGAAAGCTGGGCTCAAGGCAACTGGGGGTGTTAAGAAGAAAAAGCATAAGAACAAAGGCAAGGCCAAGTCAACAAAGGCTTCTGGGAAGCCAAGGGACAAGTCTCAAGATGTTTGCCTGAAATGCGGCAAGAGAGGTCACTGGAAGCGTGACTGCCGCATGAACAAGGGACATAAGGAGGACATACAGGCGGGCAAGGCTCCGGCCTCAGGTATGTTTGTTATTGAGATAAATATGACTACTTCTAGTCTTAATAAAAATTGGATTTTTGATTCTGGCTGTGGTTCTCATATTTGTACTGATGTGCAGGATCTGCATGATAGCAGGAGACTGGCTTCGGGGGAGGTAGATCTACGAGTTGGAAATGGAACTTCTGTTGCTGTTTTGGCCGTAGGCACTTTTGTTTTGGAACTGCCCTCGGGGCATGTACTTAAACTTTTGACTGTTATTTTGTTCCTAGTTTAACTAAGAATATTATTTCTGTATCTTTGTTAACCCAGTGTGGGTACACTTTTGTATTTAAAAACACCAGGTGTTATTATATATGAATGATGCAGAAATTTGCAGTGCTGATGCAAATAATGGTCTTTATATTTTGAATATAAATGAATCTCCAAAATGTAAAATAACAAACAAAAGGCTCAAAATGAGTAATCCAAAAGAACTTATTTGTGGCATTGTCGTCTGGGACACATCAACAAGACTCGCATATCCACACTTTCGAAGAGTGGGTACTTGGACGGATTTGATCCAAATTCATATGACGTCTGCGAATCTTTTTATTAGGCAAAATGCCTAAATCACCTTTTAGTGGTAAAGGTGAACGCGCCACTGAACTGTTAGCCCTCGTTCATAGTGACGTTTGTGGGCCCATGTCTAGCCAGGCTAGAGGTGGATATCGATACTTCGTAACCTTTACGGATGATGCATCACGTTATGGTTATGTGTATCTAATGATGC
Source organism: Zanthoxylum bungeanum (assembly GCA_019454045.1). Classification (NCBI taxonomy): domain Eukaryota; kingdom Viridiplantae; phylum Streptophyta; class Magnoliopsida; order Sapindales; family Rutaceae; genus Zanthoxylum; species Zanthoxylum bungeanum. The sequence continues at coordinate 109,082 of SKCR01035429.1, read as the reverse complement.
ACAAGTCGGAAACTTTTGAGAAATTCAAAGAGTTTCGACACGAAGTTGAAAAACAAACAGGCAAGAGTATTAAAACATTACGGTCGGACCGTGGTGGCGAATACTTAAGTAATGAGTTTCAAGATTACTTGAAAGAATATGGTATTCTTTCACAATGGACTCCTCCTGGAACACCACAATTAAATGGTGTGTCTGAACGGAGAAACCGTACCTTGCTTGACATGGTAAGGTCGATGATGAGTCGCACTGAGCTGCCTATATCCTTCTGGGGACATGCATTAGAAAGTGCAATCCTTTTTGAATAGGGTTCCGTCAAAGTCTGTTGAACAGACTCCGTATGAGATATGGACAGGAAAGAAACCAGGTTTCTCATTCCTGAAGATTTGGGGTTGCTGGGCATACGTCAAACGTTTGGAAGGTACCAAACTTGAACCCAAATCAGATAAATGCCTATTTGTTGGATATCCTAAGGAAACCAAAGGATATTACTTCTATAACCCAAAAGAGAACAAAGTATTTGTTGCTCTACATGCGGTTTTCCTTGAGAAGGAATTCCTAAATGCAGTGTTTAGTGGGAGGAAAGTAGAACTCGATGAAAGTCGTAGTGATACTGTTCCTGGCAATGAATCAAGAACGGAACATGAACAGTCCATCCAGGATGAGACTGAACCACAATCTTCAGTTACACAAGGACTACGTAGGTCGGAGAGAGTCAGGGTAATACCTGAGAGGTATGGATTCCTGATCTCACCTCATGTAGATATTAATCTTATTGAGGATACTGAACCGGCTACGTATGAGGAAGCGATACAGGGTATCGAATCCACTTTATGGCAAGAGCCATGAAGGCCGAAATGGATTCCATGTATACCAACCAAGTTTGGACACTGGTTGATGCACCAGAAGGCGTAAAGCCTATTGGATGCAAATGGGTCTTCAAGAAGAAGACAGACATGGATGGCAACGTACAAACGTACAAAGCTAGGCTCGTAGCGAAGGGGTATCGTCAACAACTTGGAGTTGATTATGACGAAACTTTCTCACCCGTTGCCATGATTAAATCCATTCGGATAATGCTTGCAATAGCTGCATATTACGATTACGAAATATGGCAGATGGACGTTAAAACCGCTTTCCTTAACGGAAACCTGTTGGAGGATGTTTATATGCAACAACCTGACGGTTTTATCGCACCAAGACTTGCAAACAAGGTTTGTAAGTTAAATCGGTCCATTTATGGACTGAAGCAAGCATCGAGGTCATGGAACCAACGTTTTGATGAGGTCATAAAAGAATATGATTTCATTCAAAACGTAGATGATCCTTGTGTATATAAGAAGGTTAGTGGGAGTGCACTGACTTTTATTGTCCTTTATGTCGACGATGTATTGCTTATAGGCAATGACATTCCCATGTTAACGTCGGTGAAAGCTTGGCTTTCATTGAAATTCTCCATGAAAGATCTGGGAGAAGCAGCTTTTATTCTAGGAATAAAGATCTACCGGGATAGATCTAGAAAGCTACTTGGACTCTCCCAGAGTACATATATTGATAAAGTGTTGAAGAGATTCAACATGGATCAGTCCAAGAAGGGACTGTTGCCAACATCACATGGCGTCTTTCTATCTAGGGACATGTGTCCTAAAACACAAGATGAGAGAGACAACATGAGTCGGACTCCGTTCGCCTCGGCAGTCGGATCGATCATGTATGCCATGATATGTACACGACCTGATGTGTCCTATGCTTTGAGCATGTGCAGTCGATATCAGGCCGATCCAGGACAGGATCACTGGATGGCGGTTAAGAATATCCTTAGGTATCTTAAAAGAACTAAGGATGTTTTCTTAATCTATGGAGATGGAGAACTTGAGGTATCTGGGTATACCGATGCAAGTTTCCAAACCGACAGAGACGACTTCAAGTCGCAAACCGGGTACATATTTTGCTTGAATAACGGAGCAGTGAGCTGGAAATCTTCCAAGCAAGATACTGTTGCCGATTCAGCAACTGAAGCGGAGTACATTGCAGCAGCTGAAGCAGCAAAAGAGGCAGTTTGGATCCGTAAATTCCTAATTGGATTAGGAGTAGTTCCGTTAGCAGCTGAGCCCGTTCCATTGTATTGTGACAATAGCGGGGCTATAGCACAGGCTAAGGAACCAAGGTCTCATCAACGATCCAAACATGTTCTTCGACGATTCCATCTGATTCGAGAGATCATACATCGTGGCGATGTGAAGATCGAGAAGATCGCATCAGAGGATAATATTGCAGATCCGCTGACGAAGGCTATTCCTCGGGAAAAGTTTGAGCGACATGTACATAGTTCAGGTATTAGATGCTTGAGTGACTGGCTATAGGCCAAGTGGGAGATTGTTAGACAGTAATGACCCATAGCGTCACTATTTTGTAAATGATATTGTATTATTGTACAAAATTAACTATGTAGTAATGAAATTGCCTTTTACCGTTTTGTAATTTAATTACTTTGATATATAAATGGTAAAAGTCCCTATGATTAGTTCCGGATTGTGATGATATGAGACAGTATCAATCCATAAAGGTTTAATCATTAAATATCCCTAGTCGTAGTATTATCGAGATTGGACATCGATAATGCGGAATAGACTAGTACTGCACTTGTGCATGTTGTGAGGGCACAACGGCATAGTTCTCATATATTTAAGTATTGGATACTTATGCAAGTGCGGTAGGAGGTTGTGTTTTACCGATGGTACGGAAAACAGCTTCGCTCTGGATAGACCCCGCGGAGTCCCATTGGTAGTATGTCTGCGTGTCTATGGGAGTCCGCTTCAGGGTAGGTGCATATGATCTTAACCTGAGATTTGCATCGCTAGTACTTACGACAATCGGTAAAATTTAGGTTTGGTGGTCCAGGGCTTTAACGAGTTCTGTGTATACCTCTTCTGGGTTTATCGAGAATCGTAGTGTACTGGGTGTGATGTCAAGATGGAAGTATCACTTCAGACATATGGAGATGATGATCGCGAGGGATACAGAACTAGTACTCTATAATGGTTGCAACCATCGGGATAATATGACTAGGTCAGGATTATCCGATTCAAAGAGACTGGTTGCTTGATGTCCGATATGTGTATCGTACGGGGCAGACACATATCCAGCCCCAGGCCTTACATGTGATCATCCGATACTGGTTCGATATACACTATACTACGGTATACTACGCCTGTTATAGATCTAATATTCCAGTAAGAATATTTCTAGAGAATTGGGTAGGCATGGCGTTTTGCTAGAAGCTAACCTTGTCTTGTAAATCGGTAAAAACGTAGTACTTGGTACGTACGTGTTCGAATAGTTCGACAACCGGATTTACTGCCAACATATCTAGAGGTCTCTTGGGTCGCTTCCCGAAGATTCACCGATGACGTATGATTCAAACTCGATTAATCTTGGATTAATTACGGAGAGACTTTATCTTGGATAAAGTACTATAAAAGAGAGAGAACGATTAATTTAGAATTAATCGTAAAATTATTATATTCGATATAATAATCGGAATTCGATTTCGACGCGAAATTAAAATTAGATTTTAATTCGGGCAAACGAGTTAATTTAGAATTAATTCGTTAGCGACGTAAATAATAATTTCGCTAGGCGCAATTATTTATTTAAATTCGATTTAATTAACGTCGCGACGTAAGCTCGGTATTTCGGAAATATCGAACCCGAACGCGTGAGTGCACGTGGGCCCACTTTCATTTGGAAACGTGTGGGGCCCACATGACACTTGTCATTATTTGCATTATTTAATCAAGATGTATTGCATGAAGATAGTGTACAAAGCACTCAAGGGTATTGCATGGAAATTGAGTGTTAGACACTCTAAGTCTTTGCATGGTTTGTGTCATAAGTATATTATTATTTAATATAATTATGACATAAATATAAATTGATTTTTGAGACAAAAATCAAACCCTTCTCTCCCTCTCTAATTACCGAAACAGTGAGCTCTCAAAGCTCTCTCCATTTCTTCATTTGTTTTGTGGCAAGACAAGAAGAAGGTGTGCTTGTTTGGAACTCTAACACACAACTTTGGCTAGCAACATCAAGGGATCATACAAGGTGTTATGGGAAACTCATCTTAGAGCTTGGAAGGATCAATTAAAGCTTGGAGCTTCTCTTTACTGCTTGGCCGAATCCTCCACTGCACAAAGGAGCAACATTTGTTTCATCCATTGCATCCACATTCCGTTTTTGTGAGTATTGTTTCCGCCATTACTTCAATATAGTTCATTCTTATATATATTTTGCTTGTTTTTGATCTTGGGGACATGGTTATTAGATTTCAACAGTTTTTGGAGGCATTAAATTCATTTTTTCCTCCACACTTTTGCCTTTTGGCTTTTAGGTAAAGTATATACCACTTTTGTGAGTTGACGGTTAAGTTTTGTTGTTAGAACAAAACACAAATCTTCTCTCTCTATTTTCTCTACCTTGGCCGAATTTCCTTGGACTTCTTGCCGAATGGCCTTGCCTCATCAAGCCGATTGGATCCCTCCCTCCAAGCAGAATAGCTTCTATTGGAGGGCGATTTTGACTTATTTTGTTCTAGCTAGCACTTAAGGAATCAAGTGAAGGTGATAGAGATACTTACCCGGTAGTTTGGTTGGACAATTATGACCCATAACGTCACTATTTGTACAGATCATGGTGTTGTTGTATAAATTAACTATGTGACAAGGAGATTGTCTCTTATCATTTTTGATTAGATCACATAGATGTATAAATGATAGGAGGTCCTTATGATTAGTTCCTGCTTGAGATATATGAGACATATCAGTCTTCGAATTAATCATTGAATATCCTAGTCAGAGATTATCGAGATTGGACATCGATAATGCGTAAGAGACTAGTATTACACTTGTGCGCGTGTGAGGGCACAATAGCATAGTTCTCATATATTTGGGTATTGGATACTCATGCAAGTGTAATAAGAGGTTGTGTTTTACCGATGGTACGAAAAAACCGCTTCGCTTTGGATAGACCCTCGGAATTCCATTGGTAGTTGACAATGAGTCTATGGAAGTCCGAAGTCAGGGTAGGTGTATTGGTCTTAACCTGAGACTTGCACCGCTAATACTTACGACAATCAATATGCTTTGGTTTTAGTCGTCCAGGGCTTTAACTTGTTCTGTGTACGCCTCTGCTGGGTATATTGAGAATCATAGTGTATTGGGTGTGATGTCAAGACGGAAGTATCACTCCAGTCATAGTGGAGATGATGTCACGTAGGATACGGAACTAGTACTCTTAAGTACTGCAGTCATCGGGATGATATGACTAAGTCATGTTCATCCGATTAAAGAGACTAGTTACCAGACATCCGACATGTGCTTCGTACGGGGCAGACATAATTCCAGCCCCAGGTCTAGCACGTGACATCCGATACTGGATCACAATACAGAATACTACGTATACTACGCCTGACATAGATTGTATATTCCAGTAAGAATATTTCAGGAGAATTGGGTAGGCACGGTGCTTTACTAGAAGCCAACCATGTCTTGTAAATCCGTAAGCACGTGGTACGAGGTACGCACTTAATCGGATAGTCCGATAACCGGATTTACTGCCGACATATCCAGAGGTCTCTTGGGTCACTTCCCAAAGATTCACCGATGACAGTTGACTTAAACTAGAATTAATCTGGGATTAATTTAGAGAGAGAAAATTAATCTGGGATTAATTGACGCTTTATTTAATCTGGGATAAATGTGTTCGGAAGAGAGAGAACGCGATTAATTTGGAATTAATCGGTAAAATAAATTTATATTTAAATTTGATTTTTCTATTTAATTTATTTGTATGGGCTAAAATTAATATATCGGATATATTAATATGAATTGGATTTCATTACGAAATTAAAGTCGGACTTTAATACGAACGAACGAATTATTCTAAACGACGTTCGTAATATATTGCGAGGCATCGTATTTAATTAAATTATATTTAATTATTTAGCGACAAAAGTTCGTTTAATCGAATTAAACGGATCCAAGCCGCGGCAAATGTTCGTAGAGACATTTGAATTTTGAATTCAAATGTGGGGCCCACTTCACATGTGGTTGGTGGGAGGGTAGTTGGCATTTATGCCAAGCCACCAACTTTCCAACTACCTTGGAATGGTTTTGGCGAAACCATTTACCCAACCACCTTGTTTAGGTAAAAGGTAAAATGGTTTTTTCAAAAAGGCATCTCTTCTCTAATTACACAACACTTGACTGACAAAAACCCTAAGAACTCCTCCATGGGCGTGAGCTTCCTCCATCTCTTCAATTGATTTTGTGGCAAAATCAACAAAGCTAGCACTTGTAGAAGTCTTCTAAGGTGATAGGGAAACCAACTCAAAGCTTGGAATCAACACAAAGGTTGGATCTTGGAGATCTTCATTCAAACAACTCAAAGCTGGAATCAACAAAGGAAGGATCTTGGAAAACCAACTCAAAGCTTGGAATCAACAAAGGAAAGATTTTTGAGATATTTCTTCTCAAAATTTAAAAGCTCAAATCCATTCAATGTAAGTAATTTCGCAACTTATAATGAATTATGAACACCTTTTCTTGCTTATTAGATCCTTGGCATGTTCTAGGAACACTAACAATGGTATCAAGAGCAATTTTAAACATGAAAATTTTAGGGTTCATGAGACTAAAATTTAGGGCTTTTAGTTTTGAATATGATTTCTTCAAATGATGATTTGAGCATGCTTAGAATATGATAACTTAGAGTTATGCATGATTAGATTTGAAATAAATGATTGGATCAAAAATTTAAAATTCCTTATCTAGCCGAAACTGACAGTGCAGTGGACTGCAGTTTTATTTTTTTTTGTAACATCATTGGATATGTTTAAATGCATGTTTAAATGTTGATTGTTGGTTTGGTTAGATTAGAATCAAAGTCAATAATGTTTATGTTAAATTCAAGAGCATGTTGAACATGAAATGATGTGTTTTGGCTTCAATTTGTGTTGAGCATAAATTGATGGATTAAGCATGATTAATTAAGTTAATTGGTATTTTGGAAATATTGAGTTTAATTAATTAATCATGGCTAATACACTTTAATTAAAATAATTGTGATATTTGGAATATTATAATTATGTTAATAAGCTTTTAAAAAATTATGAATTGGGCTTTGGGCTTAATGGGCTTGGTTTACCAAGTTTGGTTTTGGACTTTTGGATTGGATCCAATTGGGCCCAAAACCAATTCCATAAAGTCCAAATACATCACTTGGCCCTTTAAAGAAATTAATTGGACCTAATGGGCCTAAATTAATTTGTAGGCAATATGGGTGATTCCTATTGGGCCTTGGCATTTTGGGTTTGACCCATTATGGCCAAAGCCCATGCCTTAAGAATAATTAAAAGCCCATTGGACTTTAATTAAAATGACATTGGATGTTATTGGGCCTTTGAGACCCATTAAGATTGGATTTGGAATCCAAGTCTTTAGGCTTATAAGTAAGTGTAAATATTTAATTTGGAATTAAATTTGGAATTAGTATTGAATACAAATAAATTGGATTTAAAGTTGTAGTTCAATATAATTCAAGAATACTTACTTTGAGTATTTATTCTTAAACGAGTTTGACTCGCGCAAATCAAATCGTTGTTTGAACATTGGATGGTCATTAATCAAAGATTAATTATTGGATTAGATTGATTGAATAACATGTTTGTGTGAATACATGAATGTGTTATATGAATAATGTATATCGGATGGATATTAGAAGGGCGAGGGCAATTTTGGAAATTGTAATAAATTTAGAATTTATTAAATTGGACCTGCGTGTCCAGCCTTTTATCTCCTTATTCTTTGTATTTCTCTTCTCACCAATTCCCCTCAATGTAAATGAGGTTTCTTTATTGTTTAGTAATTGTAATTGGGTAGAAGTTAGAATAGTTCTAGCCGGGGAGAGGAAAGGAGTGATTTGTTCTAGGAACAATTTGTGACATATCCATCCGCATATCATTATTAATTTATTTATCGCGCCTTATTATGCTTTTAGAATGCATGCTTAAGGGTGTATGATGAGACCTAATCAAAGATAATAAATTGGTTGCCAATTTACGCGAAAAAACCTCAAAACATATTAAGCGTTTTTCTTTCGTTGAGTGATTCTTACTCAAGATCCAAAGTTGGCATTTGTTTGTTGGCCAAAGTCAAGACCTTTGTCAATTGCGGATGTGTTTGAATCATGAGAGTTTTGTTCCATATCGGTGTCTTGTCCAAGTCGTGATTTGTTGGCCAAAGTCAAGATCACTTATTGTCCATCGACATTGATTACGAAGCTTTCCATGTCAATGGGTCCCGCTTAAGTGGAATCATTAAGCTTGTTGTACCAAAGCCAAGGCTTAGTTGATTTAGAGGAAAAAGGTTAGGAAAATATATTGGATATATTGGCATATATATTGTATATATGTTTCGGACTTGGATGTCCACCTACTGGATCTAGGATTGGATGAGATCCAATTGATCTTAGAGATCTACCTAGTTAAGTATCATACAATTTGTTGGCCAAAGTCAAGATTATGTGTTATTTAACGGGATCCTAGCCCACTAGGAAACACGGTTTCCCGAGTACTCGACAGAGGGTTAGAGGCTCGCCGAAAAATAGTGGGAGGCAGTATTAGAATTTGTAATTTCGTTCAAATACTTGCAATACGCGCTCATTTATTTTTCGTCATAATTTATAAATATATTAGTTGGACTAATATTTAATTGTTGTTTTAATTAAACAGTTGGACTGTATTCACACTACTTCATTTATAGTTGATTATATAATTGGATTATAGTAATCAATATATTTGAATTTTACCCTTCATTTATAGTTGATTATATAATTGGATTATAGTAATCAATATATTTGAATTTTACCGATCATTTATAGTTGATTATATAATTGGATTATAGTAATCAATATATATTTGATTTTAACCAATAAAATTGTAATTAGTTATATAGTTAGACTATAGTAATCATTACATTAGATTGTACCCGAAATCGTTGATTGGATAGTTAGACTATTGGAATCAAGATAACTGAAAGATTAGTGTTTAAAACATAATCCTGGGTAAAAATGTGTTTTAAACGACTTTAATTTTCAAATTGGGAATGAAATTTCAGGATGGTCATGGAAACTAATAAGTTACTTTATTTGATAAAATAACATATTAGGCCTAAGCCCAGAGTTAAGCAAATAGTAGAGCATGATCTTTGGAAGATTCATGTGATGATAACTTTAGTGCTTAATCCATTAATTGTCAAAAGGACTCCTTAATTTCCTAATCAAAATAAGGATTAGATCCTTAAAGTATGATGAAGAAATTGAAGGATCTTCATAGATCTATTCTTAGATCTTAGAAGTATTAAATTGCAATTAATAACTCTTGGAGAGTTAATGGCTATTCTCAAGGAGATAAAGCCAAAGTTTGCAATAAGGCAAGTAGCGCAAGGCGCACCTTACTTCGATATTCTAGAAACCCAAGGCTTGGCCAAAGGCTTCTGGGAATAAAAAAGGGGCAAAGGCAAAATCATTACTGTCTTCTAGGAAGACAAAAGACATATCCCAAGATGTCTGCTTAAACTGTGGCAAATGGGATCACTAAAGCGTGACTGCCGTATGGACAAAGAAGACATGAAGGAATTGAAGACGAGCAAGGCTCTAACTTCAAATATATTTGTCATAAATATGTTCACTACTAGTATTAAAATTGGATTTTAAATACTAAGTGTGATACATAAATATGCATTGATGTGCAGAATCTGCTATGAGCAGGATACTGACTTCAATTGAGATTAATCTGCGAATCAGAAACGGGACGACAATCGCTGTTTTAACCGTAGAAACCTAAGTTTAGGAACTACCCTTTGGGTGAGTGCTTAAATTAGGAAACTGTTATAATGTAACTAGTTTGACTAGAAACATTATCTCTATATCGAATAAACTCGTTGCGAGTATACCTTTATATTCTAGAACACTAAAGTGTTTTTTTTATAAAGATGATATTGAGATAAACACATTAGATGTGAATAACAGTATTTATATTTTGAATATAAATAAATCTCAAATATATATATGACGAACAAATAGCTCAAACTGATTTGATCAGATAAGACTTATTTGTGGCAGTGTTGTCTGGGACACATTAAACAAGACTCGTATATCCACACTTTTGAAGAGTGGAATACTAGGACGGATTTGATTCCATTCAAATGATGTCTACGAATCTAGTTTATTAGGTAAAGTACCTAAAATACCTTTTACTTGGTAAAAGTGTAAGTGTCATCGATCTGTTAGCCCTCGTTCATAGTGACATAAGTGGGCCCATATCTAGCTAGGCTAAATGTGGAAATGAATGTTTCGTGACCTTTACGGATGTGGCATCGCGTTATGGTTATGTGTTTCTTATGAAACACGAATCGGAAACTTTTAGAGTTTCGACACGAAATAGACAAACAGATCGGCTAAAGTATTAAAACCATCACGGTTTGACCATGATGAAAATACTTAAGCAGTAAGTTTATTAAATACTTGAAAGAGTATAGTATTCTTTCAATGAGGACTCCTCCTGGAACACGTCAATTTGACGGTGTGTCCAAACGGAGAAACCAAATTTTGTTAGACATGATAAGTTTAATCATGAGTCGCTCTGAGCTACTATTTTCCTTCAAAAGGATAAGCATTTAACAGTGCAATACTTATTTTGAATAAGGTTCCATGAAAATCTGTTTGACAGATTTCATATTAGATATGAACAGGAAAGAAACTGGGTTTTCTCACTCCTGTAGATTTGGGATGCTGGGCATATGTTTGGATGATACCAAACTAGAACCCAAATCGGATAAGTGCCTAATTGTAGGTTGTCCTAAGGAAACCAAAGTATAGTACTTATACAACTCACAAGAGAACAATTTAATTGTTGCTCTCCATGCGGTTTTCCTAAGAGGAATACCTAAATACAGTGGTAAGTGGGAGGAAAGTATAACTCGATGAAAAATCATAGTAATACTGTTCCAGGCACCGATTCTTTAATGGAACACAAACAGTTCATCAAGGATGAAACTGTACCACAATCTTCGAATACACAAGAACCGCGTTAGTCGGAGAGAATCAGAAAACAACCTGGGAGGTATGGGTTTCTGATCTCACCTCATAAAAATGTCAATCTTATTGAGGAAGACGAACTGACTACATATGAGGAAGTGATACAAGGTATCGACTCCCCATTATGGCAAAGTGTCATGAAGTCCGAAATGGATTCCATGTATACCAACTATGTTTAGAGACTAGTTGTTGTACCGCAAGGCATTGTGTCTATTGGTACTATATAAGTCTTCAAGGAAGACATACGTGGATAGTAGCATACCAACGTACTAAGCTAGGCTTGTAGCGGAAAGGTATCGTTATCAACATTGTGTTGATTACAACGAAATCTTTTACATGTTGCCACGTTAAATCCATTTGGATAATGCTTGCTGATGCTGCATGTTTCATTTATGAAATATGGCAGCTGAACGAAAAATCGTTTTCCTGAAAAGGAAACCTTTTGGAGGATGTTTACAACATCCTGACGATTTTGTCGTATCAAAACTAGCAAACAAGGTTTGCAGGTTATTCGATCCATGTTTGGATTGAAGCAAGCATTAGATTCTTGGAATTATCGTTTTGATGTAATCATAATGGTTTATGATTTAATTCAAAACGAGAAATGATTATTGTGTATATAAGGAGGTTAGTGGGAGCGCACTGACAATGATGTCCTAAATAATGATGATATGTCATTTTTTGGAAATGATATTCCCATATTACAATCGGTGAAAGCTCGGCTTTCATGAAAATTCTCCGTAGAATTCTTTGGAGAAACAACCTTTATTCTAGGAATAAAGATCTACTGGGATAAATTTAAAGTTGTTAACACTCTCTGAGAACTCGTACATTGAAAAATGTACGTGACCTGGTGTCTCATACGCTTTGAGCATATGGAGTCACAAACAGGTCAATTCAAGTGATAGTCACTGGATTGATATTAAGAACATCCGTTAGTATCTTAGAGAACTAAGGATGAAGTCTTAAACTATGGAGAAGGAGAACTTGAAGTGACTGGGATCACTGCTGCAAGTTTCCTAACCGATAAAAACAACGGTACTATACAGTTTGAATAACGGAACAGTGAGCTGGAAATCTTCCAAGCAAGATACTGTTACCGTATAAACAACAAATACGGGTTATTGCTGCGGCTGAGGCAGCAATAGAAGCCATTTGGGTCGATGTTAAATCTAATTAGATTATATATAGTTCTGTTAGCAGCTGAACTAGGCGTCAGCACAGGCTAAAGAATTAATGGTCTCATCAACGATCCAGATATATACTTCGACTATTCATCTGATTCGTTCGGATCATACATCATGGCGATGTGATGATCGAATAAATCGCATCAGACGATAATCACGCAAATCCGCTGACGAATGCCTTTCCTCAGCCGTTTGAGCGAACCGTACATAGTTCCGATGTATGACACTTGAGTGACTAGCTATAGGCCAAGTGGGAGATTGTTTGACAATTATGACCCATAGCGTCACTATTTGTATAGATCATGGTGTTGTTGTATAAATTAACTATGTGACAAGGAGATTGCACTCTTATCATTTATGATTAGATCACCTATATGTATAAATGATAGGAGGTCCTTATGATTAGTTCCTGGATTGAGATGATATGAGACAGTATCAGTCCTCGAAGGATTAATCATTGAATATCCCTAGTCAGAGTATTATCGAGATTGGACATCGATAATGCGTAAGAGACTAGTATTACACTTGTGCGCGTTGTGAGGGCACAATAGCATAGTTCTCATATATTTGGGTATTGGATACTCATGCAAGTGTAATAAGAGGTTGTGTTTTACCGATGGTACGGAAAACAGCTTCGCTCTGGATAGACCCCTCAGAATTCTATTGGTAGTATGACTATGTGTCTATGGAAGTCCGAAGTCAGGGTAGGTGTATTTGGTCTTAACCTGAGACTTGCACCACTAATACTTGCGACAATCAATATTCTTTGGTTTTGGTCGTCCATGGCTTTAACTTGTTCTGTGTACGCCTCTGCTGGGTATATTGAGAATCATAGTGTATTGGGTGTGATGTCAAGACGGAAGTATCACTCCAGTCACAGTGGAGATGATGTCACGTAGGATACGGAACTAGTACTCTTAAGTACTGGAGTCATCGGGATGATATGACTAAGTCATGTTCATCCGATTATAGAGACTAGTTACCAGACATCCGACATGTGCTTCGTACGGGGCAGACATAATTCCAGCCCCAGGCCTAGCACGTGACATCCGATACTGGATTGCAATACAGAATACTACGTATACTACGCCTGACATAGATTTTATATTCCAGTAAGAATATTTCTGGAGAATTGGGTAGGCACGGTGCTTTGCTAGAAGCCAACCATGTCTTGTAAATCCGTAAGCACGTGGTACGAGGTACGCACTTAATCGGATAGTCCTATAACAGGATTTACTGCCAATATATCCAGAGGTCTTTTGGGTCGCTTCCCAAAGATTCACCGATGACAGTTGACTTAAACTAGAATTAATCTGGGATTAATTTAGAGAGAGAAAATTAATATGGGATTAATTGAGGCTTTATTTAATCTGGGATTAAATGTGTTCGGAAGAGAGAGAACGCGATTAATTTGGAATTAATCGGTAAAATAAATATAATAGTTAAATTTGATTTTTCTATTTAATTTATTTGTATGGGCTAAAATTAATATATCGGATATATTAATATGAATTGGATTTCATTACGAAATTAAAGTCAGACTTTAATACGAACGAACGAATTAATTTAGAATTAATTCGTAAACGACGTTCGTAATATATTTGCGAGGCATCGTTATTTAATTAAATTAGATTTAATTATTTAGCGACAAAAGTTCGTTTAATCGGATTAAACGGATCCGAGCCGCGGCAAATGTTCGTAGAGACATTTGAATTTTGAATTCAAATGTGGGGCCCACTTCACATGTGGTAGTTGGGAGGGTAGTTGGCATTTATGCCAAGCCACCAACTTTCCAACTACCTTGGAATGGTTTTGGTGAAACCATTTACCCAACCACCTTGTTTAGGTAAAAAGGTAAATTGGTTTTACCAAAAGGCATCTCTCTCTTTAATTACACAACACTTGACTGACAAAAAAACCCTAAGAACTCCTCCATGGGCGTGAGCTTCCTCCATCTCTTCACTTTGATTTTGTGGCAAAATCAACAAAGCTAGCACTTGTAGAAGTCTTCTAAGGTGATAGGGAAACCAACTCAAAGCTTGGAATCAACACAAAGGTTGGATCTTGGAGATCTTCATTCAAACAACTCAAAGCTTGGAATCAACAAATGAAGGATCTTGGAAACCAACTCAAAGCTTGGAATCAACAAAGGAAAGATCTTGGAGATCTTTTTCTCAAAATTTTAAAAGCTCAAATCCATTCAATGTAAGTAATTTCGCAACTTATAATGAATTATGAACACGTTTTCTTGCTTATTAGATCCTTGGCATGTTCTAGTAACACTAACAGTTTGGAACTCGATCTCAAGCTCCGTAGCTTCCAACACATCCAACAAAGAAGGAAAAAGTTTTGAACTCAATCCGATCAATGTGAGTATTCCGCAACTCCCTTTTGATTTATTCACACACAAATCACAACTTAGAGATCTTGGCATGTTTTAGGAACACTTACATAGTCAATGGGCTAGCCCATTGGCTTTATTTATAATAAATTATTATTTCCGAACAAAACTGTGCTAGTTAATTAATGGAAGTCCTTGGAAAATTTTAATGAAATAGACAATAATAAGAGCACCAAAGCTAAAAGGAGAGACCAAATCTAAGAGTGATGTTATTATGAACTTGAGTAGTTGATTTTTTTTTTTTTTTTTGAAACTTTAAAATCCCGTCATCCAATAATCTTATTCGAATTTAAATAAAATGCCTAGATTCTTATAAAAAAGATACACCCGAATTCACAATCTGAATTCAAATCATAAACAGTTTCTCATCCAACGACCCTTTGGGCTTGAGTAGTGATATTGTTGGCTCATAAGTCATTAAGTTGGTAATGGTAACGGCAATTGGCAAGGGAAGGAAAGATGATGGTCGGTAGTTAAGGTTTAATAAGAAGGGGTATAAAATGAATGAGTTGGTTTTGTTGGAAACATGTGCTCGTTCTCTATTCTCTAGCTCGTTCCAAATGGCCGCTTTTCCCTCTCACCCGGTCGTGTAATGCAATCCTATTTGTATGTAAAGCTCACACATCTCTCCCCATGTCTGTTTTCTCTTTTTGTCCCTTCCCCCATATATTCCTACATTTAAGTCCTTCTCTTCATCATCTTTTAACTTGTCGTTTGATTTGCTCATTTGGGTATGTTTTCTTTTATCTTTTTTTTTTCGCGTCTTTATTAAGGTATAATTTTTCACTTTATTAGGCATTTGAGTTTTGTTTATGTTTTTATCCCCTTCAAATCTGTTTAATTTGTTGATGAATGCTTTGATGATGATGAAAATGTGTACATTTTGGATTGGGAATATCATTTTATGAGAAATATTGTTGCCTTTTCAATTTGTTTTATGATTCCCAAAAGAGGGAATTTCAGGACATTTGGTAAAATTTTTGCAGGATGGGAAGGGTTAAGCTAAAAATAAAGAGGTTGGAGAACACGAATGGTCGTCAAGCGACCTATGCTAAAAGGAAACATGGCATCATGAAGAAAGCTAATGAATTATCAATACTTTGTGACACTGACATTATCCTTCTCATGTTCTCACCCACGGGCAAGCCTTCGTTATGTAATGGGAGGCGAAGGTACTCTTTGCTCTTTTCATTGTTCATAGTTAATGGGAAGCATAGTTCTTTGGTAGTTTTTTATGCACCTAGAAGCCAAACAAATGTTAGTTTTAGCAATTATAGGTACATAATGGGTTTGCACAACATACTGACACATTGTCAAGAAATAATATGTTCCACCATAAAGTTTATGCCTGTTTAGAAAGTTATTGGTGAAGTGAGTTGTGTGCATATTATGGATTATTGGCACAGAAATGGAAATGTTCTGAGTGCTTGGTCTTCATGTTCACACAAACCGTCAATTCTCAAGCATCATAATAATCATTATTAAGTTTCCTGCCTTTTTTTCTTTTTGTGGATTTAGTAGCATGGAAGAGGTCATTACAAAGTTTGCGCAACTAACTCCACAGGAACGGGCGAAAAGGTTCAATCAGTTTATCTCCCTTGAAAAACTATATAATTTTGTATAAACTTTTCTGAGTTGAATATACTTATCAAATTGGAATTAAACAAACTTTCTCTGGATTGCAACAGGAAGTTGGAAAGTCTTGAAGTAAGTTTCTTTCAAAATCCATTCTCTTTCAGCGATTGTACATTTATCCATTTCTTTTTCCTTGAAGATTTTGGTGTCTGCAATCCCATCTCTTATCTGCTAGATTATCTTGTGTTTTCTCTTTGAAAGTGTAGGCATTAAAGAAGACGTTTAAGAAATTGGACCACGATCTAAATGTACAAGAACTTCTGGGCACGAGGTATTTGAAATTTCTCTTTTAGTGTCACAGTTTGTTTTGTTAGAGTTCAATGGATTGACTTCATCTTATGCAATATGTCTAATGAAACTCTCTTTTTCTTTTCCCTTTTTGCCTTCTTGTTTTAGTTCTCAAACAATTGAGGTATGTCAATTAGTTTCTTCTATCTTGTTTATGATCTTTTAAGATTTCTGTTCGAAGATTTTCTTGTGGAGGTCATACGTCATATTCCCAATTGCTTTAAGCAGGACCTGACTAACCAAACAAGGTTATTGCAATCTCAACTTTCTGAAATACATGGGCGTCTGAGGTGAATTACCTGCAAATCTTTTGTTGTAATTTTGTAGTGGTTTCTGTTTCATGCCCTTGTCCGGATTTCAACCCATGCAGTGGTATGTCGTAATCTTGCTGATTGTATATTATTTTGAATTCTGCAGCTACTGGACAAATCCAGATAAGATCAACAGTTTAGAACATTTGGGACAGATGGAAAATTCACTGAGGGAATCTCTTAACCAATTACGGATGCATAAAGTATGTCTATCATTCTTGTAGTTGGTGCCATCTAAAAAAGTCCATGTGCAAATTTCCTTTATATGCTTTCTATGCCATGAATAGAATATGTGATTGAAATCATATTCAATTAGCATATGCACTTGGACGCCATATATGAGCCACTATATGAATTAGATGATTTACTTTTACAATTATTTCAACTAATTGTTACACTTAAACCGACTACATTGCCACAAAAATTTAGGAAAGCAGCAACTTATGTCATTGGAATGCACTACTCAGGTGAAGAAGTGCATTATTGGTCGGGGAATACCTTCAATCGATTCTTATGCATGTTAAGTGGAATATGTATCTGACCTACCATCTCTTGCAGTTCCAAAATGGGATGCATATGCCCTTCAGATTGGACTCCGAGCAACAGCTTCAACCTTTACCATGGATTCCAAATAATGATAATAGGCACATGGTTTTACCAGAGGATCCAAATTTGCTTTCCCATAGGTAAGTGGACTTCTTAGAATAAGCCTCTATTTTGGAACTTTCAAAGTTGTGTCCTAGAAATCAGAATAATGATGAAAAATCTTTTACGGTAATTGAGAGGGGAATAGATGTACAAGTAAATGATGGACATATGCTGCAGATGAAGAATAGATAAAGCATGCATCTATACGTCTTGGTGCACTTATGGGATTTAATTCATGCTCACAAAAATTAGATTGAGTAATTTTTTGTTTTTTTTTTTAAAATCTGTTCTCAACCATTGAGTTATATCTTTCTCTAGGGATGTGGAATGTTCTGGAAGTTCCTCCTTTGGGAGTTATTCAGGATACCTTGGCACTGGAAAAAGTTCAGAGATTTCAAATTCTGGACAGGAAAATAGCATTCTTAGTGAATTAAGTGGAACTGCATCACTGAGGCTACAACTGGGGGGGCAATGCTCCTACCTGCCATATAATGTCAATTTGCTGAATGATAAATTCCAACCGGTTTCAGAGATGAACATAAAAGAAAACCATGCGGATTACCATGTCACTGGAAGTTTGGAAATTCCTAGACCTGAGTTTGACACCACCCCTGGTACTTGGGCTTCAATGTCTAGACCTTATGAAGTTACCATGTTTGATGAGCGCTTATATTCCCAGGCAAGTTTTTTATACACTGGTGTTTCTGAAGCAAATATTCTCGTTTTATACTCAGTTGTGTCACTTAAAAATTCACATCCACCTTTAGTTTGGTTAAATAACCGCTTGGATTATGGTTGGAGGGGGAGAGGATACTTGTGCTAACTTAATGGCAGAAAATATGTTTAGATCTTTTATGTTATATGAATGGTCCATTGTTGTTGAAGTAAGAAATTCATCATGTTCAAAGGAGCTATTAAAGGCTTTTGAAAGCTATCTCTAAATTGATGCTTAAAGATTGATTTAGGATTGCTGAGGATGCTGCCATTCTAATTTTCTGTGTGAAGGCTGTTGAGAACTAATTATAATGACCAATATGTGCTCAAATCAGCATGTGGTGGTTCACTTTAACCAGAAGTTTTATCCAGGCCCGCCCTTAATTATTGAATTTTGAAGATCATAATTATTTATTTGGTTGCAGCAACACAACTGACAATCAAAAGAGATGTTACCATTGAATCACTGATCAGGTTGCTGAAGAAGTTAGTCGTGCGTGAAATTTTCTCCAACATCATAGTAGACCTGCTGATTTTTTCAATGGTTTCTTTCGCCATTCCAGTGCAGAGAATCAGCCAGCGAGATATGTATAGCATGATTACAAGATACAAAGTTACTTGACAGTAATGACTTGCCAAGATTGAACGGTGCTTTGTCATTGTGGCACGCCCCATTTGAGATTGTTCTTCATCATACACATAGGACTTAAATATTTTTAATAGTTGGTCCCCATATCTACTTTGGCTTACTCCTGTTTGCCGAGGTTACTTATCTGTAAATTAAATATTTTTAATAGTTGGTCCCCATATCTATAAGTCTTTGTAATTTTAAGTTTTAAAGTTTTACCAACTACTATAAACAATAATATTGATTCAAATAAAATTGCGAAATTAAAAAATAAGGGAATAGAGATACAACACCGATTTTATAATGGTTCGGTCCAATCACTTGCCTACGTCCACTCTCTTCAAGCTTGCTTGAAGGTTCCACTAATTTTAACCAATTACAATCCGAGAGATTTTTCTTCCAAAGGCTTCTCTCAAACCTTTTACAACAAATCCTCCCTTGAGAGTATACACCACTTACACAAGGGATTTCACACACAAGTGTTGAATGAAAGATTGTGTTTACAAGCCTATTTGGGAACTCATTAAGAATTACAAAAATTGAAGAGTGAGTATGTTTACCCAAATATATTTAAGCTCACTAAATATATATGAAGGTGTATGAGCTTATGAATTTGTAGAGAGTAAGAGATAAAAATTTTTGTTCTCTCTGATTTTTGCTTTCAATAAAATGTTCAAAAGTGTAATAAGTTGAAAAATAATATAGAGTCTCAATTACCGTCCTGAGATCGGTATGCTGGTCTTCAGGGGCTAGTATGTCGGTCCTGAAATTCAAACGTCTTAAAAAATGACCGTTGAGCATTTAATACGTGAAATGTACCGGATTACTAACCAGTATGCATACCAATATGGGTCATGCGGGTTCCAGTAACTCATCAAATTATATAATTCACCAAGTTGGAGACCGATATACCGGTTAGCTGACCGATAAGAAAATCGATATGATTCGTCCCGATTTCAGTAGCTATGCAAACTCCAGACTGACCGGTATGGAGTAGTTCGGTTCCAGAGGCTTGTCAGATAGAGTATGAGACACCGGTATGCCGAAATTATGGATTGGTACACCGATCACAGTATATAAATCATATGATTTAAAGATTGAAAACATTATGTATTTGACACTAAGACATTATATGAGCATGCATGAGTCCTATGAGATTATAAATACTTGAATATCAACTCACTTACATTGAGAGATCTAAGGTACATGATCTTATATTGCCACTTGTCATTGAGCTTTGTCTTCCTATCCGTTTTGCTTCGAAGTCTTTTTTCATTGCTTTGCGAATGTGTTTCGAGGTGATTGAGTGTTGCGTCATTGAAATCTTTCACTAAGTGCAATGGCACTTACAATCTTCATTTTTTGATGATGGCAACTTTTAAAACTTGTTAGGTCATTTTTCTTGAAATTGGTTGTCGAATCTTACGAGATAGCTCCCTCTCAAAATGTGACTGCTCTATAAGACACTTAGACAAACATATTATCACAATATGCTCGCCCTCAACACGAGGGTCGAGGTAGCATACAAGTTTTATCCATATTCACTTTTATCTCTCTTTTTTACTAATAAAAATAGCAGAGAAGCCAAAATATCCAACAGATACAAATGATATACTCAATAAATTTTATACGTATGCACAAGTAATCATCGAAATCATTTAAATGAGAATCAACATCCATGCATTTCATTTTAAGGCAAGAAAGAATAAATTCATAGATGCTCAAAATAACCAAAAAGATCATAAATACTAATATCCATAAACATCCAAATACACAATTAAAAATATTTGTACATGTATAACAAAAATACGTCCAAAAAAAAGAGCATGTATGTTATAATGCTAAAACTACAAGTCGCTAGTGAAGGCATCGACCTTCTTCTCGATCAACTCCAAACGTTGTTGCTGGTCATTAAGGTGCCGCTCCACAAAGGTGCTGAAGGTGGAGAAAGAGTTGGATTAATTAATGTTATTGGTGGAGAGAGTTCCAATGCCATATACGAGAGAGTCGAGATGTGCCATGATGATATTGTGGCGCTCGTCAGTTGATCGCCTAGAACTAGAAGCTGTTGCTGCCTCTATTTTATCTACCTCGTCATCATTATCGCCATCACTTACTGTCATTGGCCTTTTGGAGCTAGATTTTTCAATGGCTTTGCTCTTCGTTTTCATGCTCCAACTTTCATCGACCTTCTCTTATTGTTTAGCTCAGAAAGTTGCTTAAGTGATCCGCTAGCAAGGAGGAATGGAAAGATGGGCTTATTATCATCAATCGTGACATGAATTTTATAGAGAATCAGGGTGATAATGGAGCCATATGGGAGACTGTTCTGAGGATGGGTATGGGCGATGTACATTATACACATCGCATTTTTACGCATAGCCCGATGATGAGTCTCGTATGAAGACACCCTCTGAAAGCTTGGAAATTTATAATGATTAATGCCAAATTGGGAGGGAACTTCAAGGGATATAGTCAAATACTGGTCGGACATCACCTATGTCATGTCTACCTTCTTTTAGATTTGAAAGACCGACCGGATATACACCTGAAACCCTATACCCGGTCGAGCATAGAACAATTGTCAGTGAATATGCTAATTCTCAATTCGTGCAATCACATGATCTGATTGATTCCCAGCCTGACATGTAATTCAAAATACATGTCCGATCAGATATATAATTTTAAATAAATTACATGTCTGACCGGATATATAATTCAAAATACATGTCCAACCGGACATATATCGAGCTGTCATCAAGTGTGTAGATCTTCAGTTAGTGAAATCAAGAACCTGATTATGTTCGGTCGGGTATGAATCGAGTTGTAACTGACTATGCAAATTGACAATCACTAGAGATAGGCAATGGATCTTGTATCCTTTTCCCATCTTTGGACTCAGTTCACCACTTTCTTCAGTTTATTACTACCTTTTATTATCCTGCTATTATTGAGTTATTCTATTACCGCGTCTTGTTATTTAGTGCTATTCCATCGATGTCATTATCTTATCTCACACATGTACTCATTGCACCTTTATTTTAATACTGATATATAGGTGCTGCTAATTCAACCTTCTTGAGTACATGAATGCCAGGAAAATGACGAGGAACAAGACCATCTCTCTGGACAAATTCCATAATTTAAGACTCAGAAATACCCTCAAGGTGACGAAATTGCATGTGGGTGCAGACACAAACAAAGTTGTTAAGATGGGTACAAAGTCGGCCGTTTAGAGATCCAAGACGGTAAGAGAAACATCGTTGACCTCAGTCTGAAAAGTACCTGGGGGTATCAGTGGGATACTGTGTGTTAGAATAGAAGACTTTAACAAGATTGGGATATGTGGGTTCATAAATCTTGAACAAATGACCTAACTTATGATAAATGATCATCTCAATACACGGAAACTCGACTAAGTCATCAATGTCACACCAAAAA
Organism: Zanthoxylum bungeanum; assembly: GCA_019454045.1. NCBI lineage: Eukaryota > Viridiplantae > Streptophyta > Magnoliopsida > Sapindales > Rutaceae > Zanthoxylum > Zanthoxylum bungeanum. Next base: position 86,675 of record SKCR01035429.1, on the reverse strand, counting down.
GGTTTGGAAAGCTTTTTTTTTTATATTGCGATTGTAAATATTAATTCGATCAGAAGTTTTAAAATAATACGCGGGATAAAAAGGACAATTCATGATAAAAATAACCAAAATTCAAAATGGATCTAACCCAAATTTGGGGTTTTTAAAAAACTATGAAATAAATGAAAAATGATGAGTGAGAATGGCTCTAAACACTTCTTAATATGATTTAAAACAAGAAATTGTACCAAAAAACACAAATTTGATGCGCAAAATTCGAATAAACTACCTAGGAAACCTAAGTTTAGATACTTCTAAGATCAATAAACGAATAAAATGAACGAAATGGAGTTCGTGATGCATGAAATTACCTTAGGAATGTAGATGATCCGATTGAAGATGCTTAGTGAGAGGTTTTGAGATTTTTTTGTAGTAAAAATGTCGAAATGCATCGTTTTTTATTTTAAAAAAGCAAAGATCGATATAAGCACCGTCATGCCGGTCTTAATGACTGATAAGTTCTAGCCAAGACCAGTATACTGACTCCAAAGAGTGAAGAATCCATAATTATGAAGATTTTCCTAAATTTGGCCCCAAAGTTAATTTTTGAGCACTTTTAATGATTCATACATGTTATAAATTAACTTGAGGAGATTTATTAACACTCAAATCATAGAATTATGATCAAGTGAATAAATCATGCATAAGATCACACAATATAATACAAAATATTCAATCAAGAGAATGTTTCAACCATCCAATGCAATTGTGTCCAACTCCCATCTAATTCTTGTGAAAGTCTCTTCGGGAAGGGGTTTAGTAAAATGTCCATCAATTGAAAATTGGTTGGCACAAACTCAAGAATATCATCCTCTCTACTAACTTGATCTCTAAGGAAGTGATGTCTTATATCAATATATTTAACCATATATCTACAAGACAACAATTAAACTCTAATAGAACATATTCATTTCAATATAAAAACACTAATACAATTATGGATTTTAAATCTATTAGTGCCATGCCACTACTTTACGTAATTTCGTAATCTCCCTTAACGAAAAAATAGAAATTTGACAATCTAAATTTCAAAACGGAAAATGGATCCCATAACCTTACTCTAGCCTTACAATAATGACGGTCTCGGCCTTCATAAACTCATTAGGTAGACCTCCAAGGTCAATCACATTCATGTGACTCCTAAGTTTGGTATTGAACCATTTTTTATCCTCACAATAATGACAATATTGGATTAAGACGTGTTCCAGATGTATACTTATCAATGTGCACTAATGAGCTTTGTAGGTACTGTTGGGATGTATGCCCTAGAGCTATATGTGATGTAAACGGTTTCATGTGTTTGTGAAATTAAACGATGCATTATTCATTTATCAAATTGTTTGTTTAATTTTCGCATATTATATATCTTCTTAAATACCCTAGATTACTTATGTACCTTCAGACTTAGTGTATGAGTGTTATATACAAGAGGATTTAAGTCTGAAGTTAGTAATCTTAAATAGTCCATAGAGAGCAAACAAAGCGGGTACTTTGTTTGCGGTTTATCTATAGCTGCGGTCTATTCTATATTTGTATGGCGATCATGATCCGGATCGTCCATGTAGAGACATGAGAATGGAGGCACCTTGTATGATGCGATCATATAGGACTGGACCCAGATAGAAATGACATTCTTATAATATTCGTTAAGCAAAGAAAGTCATTTCAATCTATTTGATGGTCATATATGGATTGATCTTAATCCTGAGTGTACTACGAACTCCTGCATGGTAGGCTGTGTCATTCGATTTACAAAGGTGAGGTTGGTGTAGCAGTCCCGACCAATAGCTACATACTGTGGGGGCACAGTTTGTTTTGTAGCTGGGAACATTTTACGTAGACATGGAGTTCACTCCTTCTTGCGAGAAGTAGATGAGTATCTTTCTTAAGGGTTGATTTGGTACTTGAACGATTTGGGCGCTCAAGTCTTTCTATTATGAATAGAAAGATTAATATTCATAATAGTTATGAATAAATTGTTCATTAGAGAATCAATGGAACTTAAGGTAAAAATAAATATAGGGGTATAACAGACATTATGACCCGGCTCTAATTACGAGATACTCATGAAGGGTCAATTCATTTGTAATGACTATATCGGTGGACACCGACTTGGTTCGGCTTAATATTTCATCTACGGCGACGAGAGTACAACTTCGGGTGTTTAGTGGAATAACCCGGAGTTAATAATTCAGAATATTTAATTAAGAGCTAAATTAATATTTCGAGATTATTGGAGCTCGAAACCGTAGGTCCATTTGGTCCGCGTGCTAGCTCGATATACTATAGCGAAGTTAATATAATTGGATAGTCCAATTATATACTCACAAAGAATAAATATTATTAATATGATTAATAATATTAAATATATCACACTTGAAACTATATGTTAAAAGTTAATGTATGGTATTAATAATTATATGATAGTTATTAAATATAAAAATATTGAATTATATATGATATAATTTAATAAGGCTAAGATTGTAATTCCTATGTTATGGGTTTTGGAAACCCTTGATTTAATTTTGGAAGTAATGACTTTCAAAATATTAATCATACATTTAATTTGTAACATATATTGACTTTATAGAAAGTAAATAATATTGTTACAAAATTAATGAAGGAATATAGGGCATGGCCGAATTCCTTAGTCTATAAGGGAAAGGATTTGTTTATTTTGGAAACAAAATAATCCTTTGCATTATTATTGGAAGTTATGACTTTCAATAAGGATTATTGTTTAATCAATTTTATAACATCTTTTTAATTATGGTAATTAAGATTTGATGTTACAAAATTTAATCCAAATCCTAGCCTTGGCCGAATTTCACTATAGGGAGGGGATTGGTTGCTTTTGTTTTTGTGAAACAAAATTGACCTAAGTATAAAAGGAAAACTTGATTTTATTTTGACTCCCTCTCTCATTCAAGCAAACCCTAGCCTCCTTATTCTTCTTATCTACCATTCTCTCAAAAGTTGAGAAACTCCATTGAAAAACAAAAGAAGAAAAATAAAATAAGTGTGTGATTGAATCTCTAAATCGTTTAGGGATTTTTTTTGTGAGTGTAGCCCACACTACTCTCCGTTGGTAACGAGACATAGCACGGAAGACTTTGTGGTGATGAAAAAATCATCCTCTTCCTCCTTTCATATTGGTCACGGCAGTGATGCCTTATTTTTTCAAGTTCGATCCGTGGGACTAATCGCTTCCTCTGCGCGAGGAAAGCGTTTCCTACAATTGGCATCAAAAGGGATGTTGAAAAGTGTTCTTAACACTTGAAAATTTTCATTTAAAGTTTCTGTTTTTAATATATTTATATGAGTTATAAATATGATATGCATGTTTAGATGAGTGGGAACATTGTGATATTCATGTGATGAATGTTTTTATTATTTCATGTGATGAATGGATTTTGCATTGGTCGTAAATTTTTCCGGCTCTTATTTTTGTAGTTGGTTTTGCTTTTGGGATGTAGGGCTATAAGGCCATTGTTTGCATTTGTTGTAATTTTAATTTTCAATGTAAAGTTTCAATTTTTGTAATTTGGAGCACCGAAGTCGCAAAGGGAGCCAACACCATTTTGGAGCGGGATTTGAAGGCCAAGGAATGCCTTGGTGAATCTTTTGTACTAATTAGATTAGTATAGGAAAAATAAGAGCCCAGTCAATGCAAAATAATTTTTATGTTATATGTATGCTTATTTCGAATTGTTTGAATAACATGACATATAGTTTAGGGTGCCCACTCAAGCATTTTACCAAAAACTTTTCGGTCAAACCAGTAAGAAGGAATAAGGAGATGGCCATGAGGCCGAGAGAGATGAATAAGGGAAAAAGGGTTCCCAAAAACGTAAAAGAGAGAGTGAGAGAAAAAGAAAATGTAAAAGGTTTATATATTTTCCAAAATTTAATAAACCATTTACCAAAAACTTTTTTCAAAAAGCAAAGCATTTAATGCTTTCTTTCATGTCACACCAACTCACATCAATCAATCAAATGTCACATCACTCAAAGTGACATGTGATTTGACGCTTGATATGACTCGCGATTTGACGCTCGATTTGACCTGCGTGCCGCACTCGAATTCGAAATGCGAATGCACTCGCAAATAATCCCGGGCTCGGGTTCGCTAATTCCAAATTAACGAATTTTCTATTGTGTCGTAATTAAATGATTACGCCTAGCGAAATCACTATTCATGTCGCTAACGAATTAATTCTAAATTAATTCATTTGCCCGAATTAAAATCTAATTTTAATTCCTCGTCGAAATCCAATTTCGTATAATATATCAAATATATTATTTTATCGATTAATTCCAAATTAATCGTTCTCTATCTTTAATTGATATTTTATCCCAGATAAAATATCTCCGTAATTAATCCCAGATTAATTTTCTCTCTCATTAAATTAATCCCAGATTAATTAAAGTGCGAGTCATACGTCATCGGTGAATCTTCGGGGAGCGACCCATTAGATCTCCAGATATGTTGGAAGTAAATCGGGTCGTCGGACAATCCGAACACGTAAGTACCTTGTACTTCGTTTACACCGATTCACAAGACAAGGTTGGCTTCTAGCAAAGCACCATGCCTACCCAATTCTCCAGAAACATGCTTACAGGAATAATCGATCTATATCAGGCGTATTATACGGGGTATTGCGTATTTCGATCCAGTATCAGATGATCACGTGCTAGGCCTGGGGCTGGAATTGTGTTTGCCCCGTACGAAGCACATATCGGATGTCTGGTAACTAGTCTCTATATCGGATAACTATGACCTAGTCATATTATCCCGATGACTGCTGTACTTAAGAGAACCAGTACCGTATCCTATGTGACCATCATCTCCATATGACTGGAGTGACACTTCCGTCTTGACATCACACCCAACACACTACGATTCTCAATATACCCAGCATTGGCGTACACAGAACCTGTTAAAGCCCTGGACGACCTCAACCAAAGTATATTGATTGTCGTAAGTATTAGCGGTACAAGTCTCAGGTTAAGACCAAATACACCTACCCTGATTTCAGACTTCCATAGACACATAGTCATACTACCAATGGAATTCCGAGGGGGTCTATCCAGAGCGAAGCTGTTTCCCGTACCATCGGTAAAACACAACCTCCTATTACACTTGCATGAGTATCATATACCAAAATATATGAGAACTATGCCGTTGTGCCCTCACAACGCGCACAAGTGTAATACTAGTCTTTTACGTATTTATCAATGTCCAATCTTGATAATACTCTGACTAAGGATATTTAATGATTTATCCTTCGTGGACTGATACTGTCTCATATCATTCTCTGTTCTTTAGCCTGTGCTCGAGCCTAGCTCAGCTGCTAACAGAATTATATCTAATCTAATTAGATTTGGTTATCGACCCAGACGGCTTCTATTGCCGCTTCAGCTGCAGCAATAACCCGCATTTGTTGTTTATTCGGTAACAGTATCTTGCTTGGAAGATTTCCAGCTCACTGTACCGTTATTCAAACTTTGTAGTACCGTTTGCGACTTATAGTCATTTTATCGGTTTAGGAAACTTGCAGTAGTGATCCCAGTCACTTCAAGTTCTCATTTGTCCATTGCTTAAGACAACATCCTTAGATCTCTAAGATACTAATGGATGTTCTTAATATCAATCCAGTGACTATCACTTGGATTGACCCGTTTGTGAATCATACGCTCAAAGCGTATGAGACACCAGGTCACATACATTTTTCAATGTACGATTTCTCGGAGAGTTTCATGAAAGCAAAACTTTCACCGATAGTTTTATGGCAATCTCATTTCCAAGAAATGACATGTCATCATTATTTATATAGGACAACCACTGTCAGTGCGCTCCCACTAACCCTCTTATATACACAAGAATCATTTTCGTTTTGAATTAAATCATAAACCATTATGATTACATCAAAACGACGATTCCAAGAACCTATGCTTGCTTCAATCCAAACATGGATCGAAAATCCTACAAACCTTGTTTGCTAGTTATGGTATGACAAAATCGACAGGATGTTGTAAACATCCTCCAACTGGTTTCCTTTTCAGGAAAGCGATTTTCCCGTTAAGCTGACATATTTCATTTATGAAACATGTAACATTAGCAAGCATTATCCAAATGGATTCATCATGGCAACAGTTAAAAGGTTGAATTGAAATCAACATAATGTTGATAACGATACCTTTCCGTTAAAAGCCTAGCTTTATACGCTGGTATGTTGCCATCCATGTATGTCTTTCTGGAAGACCTATACAATACCATTGGGCACAATGCCTTGCGGTACATCAACTAGTGTCCAAACTTGTTGATATACATGGAATCCATTTCGGACTCATGACACTTTGTCATAATAGGGAGTCGATACCTTGTATCACTTCCTCATACGTAGTCAGTTGGTATTCCTCAAGAGATTGATATCTTTACGAGGTGAGATCAGAAACCCATACCCCAGGTTGTTTTCTGACTCTCTCCGACTTACGCGGTTCTTGTGTATTCGAAGATTAATGGTAATAGTTTCATCCTTGATGAACTATTTTATGTTCCATTAGGAATCAGTGCCTTGGAATACTATTACTCCGATTTTCATCGAGTTTTACTATCCTCACATTTACCACTGCATATAGGTATTCCTCTTAGGAAAAACCGCATGGTGAGCAACAATCTAATTGTTCTCTCATGAGTTGTATAAGTACAATACTTATTGTATCCCTAGGATAACCTACAATTGGCACTTATCCAATTTGGGTTTTAGTTTGGTATCATCCAAACATATGCCTAGCATTCCCAAATTTTCAGGAGTGAGAAACCCGGTTTCTTTCTCGTTCATATCTAATATGATATCTGTCAAACAGATTTTTATGGAACCTTATTCTAAATAAGTTCTTGCATTGTTTAAAGCTTATCCGTTGAAGGAAATGGTAGCTCAGAGTGACTCATGATTGGCCTTATCATGTCTAACATAATTTGGTTAGTCATTTCGGACACACCGTCAAATTGACGTGTTCCGGGAGGAGTCCTCATTTGAAAGAATAATATACTCTTTCAAGTATATTAGAAACTTATTGCTTAAGTATTTTCCATTACGGTCTTACCGTGATGGTTTAATACTTTAGCCGATCTGTTTGTCTATTTCGTGTCGAAACTATAAAAGTTTCCGATTTGTGTTCTTCAAAAGAAACAAATAACCATAAAAGATGCCATATCCGTATAGGTCACGAAATATTCATATCCACATCTAGCCTAGCTAGACATGGGCCCACTTGCTTGGTGATTTTTTGTTTTTTGATTCATTGGATGAGTTGGAATCAATCGGGAATGGGATTTAATGTCGATTGTGGATTTAATCGGATTGAAACCGAATCGGACATAATTTTCCCTTCCATTGCTGAGAACAATAAGCATGATTTGGGTTTGATTTTTTGATTAATTTGTGTTGGACACTAATTGATGTGAATGAGCATGATTAATTAGCCTAATTTGTGTTTTGGAAATATTGATTTGGGTGATTAATTATGTTAATACACTTTAGTTTAATTAAATGGGAAATTTGGAATTTTTGTGTTTAATTAAATTGGGCTTGAAATTGTATTTGGGCTTATATGTTGTTATTGGGCTTAATGGGCTTTGTTGTACAAAGTAAGGTTAAGGCAAATTGGATTGGATCCAATTGGGCCCAAAACCCCTTCCATAAAGCCCAAATACAACAAATGGACCTTTAAAGTTTAATTTGGCCTAATGGGCCAAGATTGATTTCTGGGCTTATGGGGTAACTCCCGGATTGGATTTTGGTTATTCGGTTTGACCCAAGTTGACCAAAAGTCCACGCCTCGAGAAATTAATTAAAAGCCCATTGGACTTTAATTAAATTGACGTTGGACGTTTACCGGGCTTTGAGACCCGTAACGATTAAATTTGGAATTTAAGTCGTAAAGGTTCGTAAATAAAGTGTGACATTTAATTTGGAATTAAATAGTGAATTAGAATTAAATGCATATTAAATTAGATTTAATGTTGTAGTTTAATTTAATTCAAGAATTCGTACTTTAAGTACTTATTCGCAAAAACGAGTTTGACTCGAACAAAATCAAATCGTTGTTTGAACATTGGATGATCACTAATTATCAGATTAATTTGATTAGATTGATTGATAACATGCTTGTGTGAATACATGGTTGCGATGCATGAATAATGTATATCGGATGGATATTAGATGGGTGGGACAATTTTAGAAATTGTGTAATAAATTTGATTTATTAAATTGGACTTGCGTGTCCAGCCTTATTACCTCTCTATTCTTTGTATTCTCTTCTCACCTATTCCTCTCAATGTAAATGAGGTTTCTTTAGAAATGTAGTGTAACGGGTAGAAGAAATATTTGTGCTAGCGGGTGAGAGAAAGGGAGAGATTTGATCTAGGATCAATGTGTAAAGTATCCATCCGGATATCATTATTATTTTACATATGCGCTTTATTATGTGTTTAGAATGCATGTTTAAGGGTGCATGATGATGAGACCTTAACAAAGATAATAAATTGGTTGCCAATTTGCACGCGAAAAACCTTCGCAATATATTAAGCGTCTTTCCTTCCTTTGAGTGATTCTCACTCAAGATCCGAGACGGCATTGGTTTGTTGGCCAAAGTCAAGGCCTTTGTCCATCGAGGATGTGTTTGAATCACGAGAGCTTTGTTACATGTCAGTGTCTTTTCCAAGTTGTGGTTTGTTTGCCAAAGTCAAGACCACTTCTTGTCCATCGACATTGATTACGAAGCTTTCCATGGTCAATGGGTCGCGCTTAACTAGGATCGCTAAGTTTGTTGTGCCAAAGCCAAGGCTTAGTTGATTCAGAGGAAAAAGGTTAGGCAATACATTGGATGTATTGGCATATATAAGATATGTGTTTCGGACTTGGATGTCCCCCTACCGGATCTAGGAATTGGATTGGATCCAATCGATCTTAGAGATCTACCTAGTTAATTATCATACAATTTGTTGGCCAAAGTCAAGATTCTGTGATATTTAACGGGATCCTAGCCCACTAGGAAACGCGATTTCCCGAGTACTCGACAGAGGGTTAGAAGCTCGCCGAAAAATAGTGGGAGGCAAGAATTGAATTTGCAATATTCGTTTAATTACTTGCCATACGTGCTCATCCAAATATCAATTCGTCAAATAAATTAAATGTTAGTTGGACTAATATTTAAATGTTGTTTTATTAAATAGTTGGACTATATTCAAACTATTCATTTATAGTTGATTTTATAATTGGATTATAGTAATCAATATAATTGATTTTAATCTATTAAATTATAGTTGATTAAATAGTTGGACTATTGTAATCATTATAATAAATAGTACCTAAATCGTTGATTAAATAGTTGGACTATTAGAATCAAGATATAAATTGAAAGATTGACGTTTAATACATAATCCTAGGGAAAATGTGTTTAAATGGTTTAATTTTCAAATTGGGAATAAATTTCAGGATGGTCCTGGAAAAATAATAAGTTACTTTATTTGATAAAATAACATATTATGCCTAAAGCCCGGAGTTAAGCAAATAGTATAGCATAATCTTTGGAAGATTAATGTGATGATAACTTTAGTGCTTAATCCATTATACTTACCACAGTATACTCTTTAATTTCTGAATCAGAACTAAGGATTAGATCCTTAAAGTATGATAAAGGAATTGAAGGATCTTCAAAGATCTATTTTAGATTTTAGAAGTACTAATATTGCAATAATAACTCTTGGAGAGTTAATGACTATTCTCAAGGAGATAAAGTCAAAATTTACAATTAAGCAAGTAGCGCAAGGCGCACCTTACTTCGATATTCTAGAAGGCCATAGGCTTTTGGAGTGTTGAAAACGGTAAAGGCAATATCATTATAATCTTCTGGGAAGATAAAGGACATATCCCAAAATATCTGCCTAAATTATGGGAAACAGGATCGCGGAAGCATGACTGCCGTTTGAACAAAGCAGACATGAAGGAATTGAAGACGGTGCAAGGCTCCGAATTCAAATATATTTGTCAAGATTATGTTCACTACTAGTATTGAAATTAGATTTTAAATACTTAGTGTGGTACATAAATATATACTGATGTTCAGAATCTGCTATGATCAGGATTAGGAAACTGTTATAATGTAACTAGTTTGACTAGCTACATTATCTCTATATCAGTGTTTAACCCGCTGCGGGTGAACCTTTATATTTTAGAACACTAAAGTATTTTATTATATAAAGATGATATTGAGATAAACACATTAGATGTGAATAACAGCATTTATATTTTGAATATAAATAAATCTCAAACGTATATAATTACAAAGAAATAGCTCAAAATGATTTGATCAGATGAAACATATTGTGGCGTTGTATTTTGGGACACAATCAAACAAGACTCGTATATCCACACTTTTGAAGAGTGGGTACTCGGACTGATTTGATTCCAATCAAATAAAGTCTATGAATCTTGTTTATTGGACAATGTACCTAAAACACTATTTACTTGGTAAAAGTGTAAATGCCACCAATCTGTTAGCCCTAGTTCATAGTGAAGCAAGTGGGCCCAAGTCTAACTAGGCTAGAGGTGGATATGAATATTTCGTGACCTTTACGGATGTGGCATCGCATTATGGTTATGTGTTTCTTTTGAAGAACACAAATCGGAAACTTTTAAAGTTTCGACACGAAGTAGACAAACAGATTGGCTATAGTATTTGATGAGCGGAAAATATATCAATATTTACCGCCCCTTTTACTTAATATTTTGTTTAGTTTCTCGGGTTTGATGAACGTTTTGATGTGTTTTAGTTTATTTTGCAGATAAAATAATATTGGGACTTAATGAAATCATTTAGGACGAAATATGGGTCAAATAAGGGCAATTATTGGACTTGATATTTTAATTTTGGAGATTGGAAACTTGAAAGGGCGTTTTGACGAAGTGCAGTTTTGGAAATTCCAATTTTGCGCATCTGTCGTATTATAGGTATAACGTTTTACTCAGATATCGGATTGAGCTGATTCAAGTTCCAGATTAAAGAAGACTCAAAGATCTACAACTTTTAAAGACAAAATAATTTCGAATTCTGAAGATTTCATGCCCTAAATTGATGAACCATCCAGAAGTTTGTAGTGTGTAATTATTAAAGTCACTTTCAATCATTTTCAAAGCAAAAAAATAAATTAATAAAAAAATAATAAAAATTATCAAATCATCACCAAACATGATAAGAGATTAGTGGAGCAATTAATAATGGATTTGGTGGAGCAATTAGTGGAGCAATTAGTGGAGCAATTAATAATTGATTTGGTGGATGATTTGATGGAGGCAAAATTTTGCCTATAAATACCAAGCCATTTCATATGTAAAATTCATACTTTCTTCTAAGGAATTCCTTAAGAATACTAAGAAGATTGTATCTTGTTTGTTTATTTATAGCTTTCAGTAATTAATTTCCGCTTTCGCACTTTCTTTTCTTTACTTTTCAGTTTTTACTTTCCGCAATTTACTTTTACGCACAGTACTTTTCTTTCTTTAATTTTCAATTTTTACTTTTCAGTAATGAGGAGGTAACTCCCCTTTGCTGGGGTAAAAGGTAAAACTTTTATGACTAATATTTAGATTAATCTCCCTTAATTATAATATATAAACTAGTTAAAACCTGACTTAACGAGGATACCGCCATATTGGTCGGTTGGTAATTATTTAAATTGGTTTTAACCTGACTAAACTGGATACCGCCTGATTGGTCGGTTGGTAATTAATTATTAATTTGACTTAATCTGGATACCGCCTATATGGCTGGTTGGTAATTATCATGCAAAGTTAATATATTATATTAAGGGAGATATCTAAAATAGAAGTAATAAAAGCGGATCATTTTACCTCAGCATTTTCTTTTATTGTACTTTTACTTTATTTACTTTTCAGCAATTTACTTTTCAGCAATTACTTTTCAGCATTTAATTTTCAGTATTTAATTTCAGCATTTACTTTCAGCATTTTACTTTTCAGCAATTTACTTTTCAGTATTTAATTTTTAGTATTTTACTTTATGTCTTTTATTTTATTTAAGTTTTTACTACCTGTAAATATGTGTCGTAACTAAGCCAGTTATCTGGGGTTGTGATGAAATCTAATATCACCAGTTTATAAGGGGTTAAATTATAGTTTGGGTAATATAAAGGTTTATTTATTGAGTCTTAATCCTAATGCTTTTTATTAACTGGCCATTAATAAAATTGAACTGGTAAATCTAAAATGAACTAGACATAGGGATTTTAGGTTTAAGACCTTAGACTTAATAGCCCACGATCTTCCTTGAGGATAGATAACCCTTTAATAGATTTCCTTACAGGATAGGAATATACCTGTCGGGCGGGGGTAGCCATAATTGGAACTTAAACTTAATGAATCCAGATAATTTGGTTGACATAGACATATGGTTCAATTGGGTTAAACTGGGTATTTGTGTCTGACCATCGACAGAGGCTTACACATAATTTAGTGTTCCAAGTTAATAAATCAATATATTACCCAACTATAAAATAACCACTTCATCTTTAAAATGATATTGGAAGAAATCACAACTCTAGATAGTTTTTAATATTGAATTTTCTTAAAACCTACTTTCGAACAATTTTATTTACTTGTTTTTAAATTTAGAATCGTCACCATTTCAAATCAATCAAACAACCTGTTAGATACTAGTAATCATTTGACTTCATAAAATTAATAGATTAGATATTAAGTCCTCGTGGGATCGATATTTTTATACTACTTGAACGATACGTGCGCTTGCGTTATACGTGTGTGTTTACGTCGGTCAGTATTATATCGTCACGGTAAGACCGTAATGGAAAATACTTAAGCAATAAGTTTCTAATATACTTGAAAGAGTATAGTATTCTTTCAAATAAGGACTCCTCTCGGAACACATCAATGTGACGGTGTGTCCGAACCGAGAAACTGAATTTTGTTTGACATGATAAGGTTAATCATGAGTCGCTCTGAGCTACCATTTCCTTCAACAGATACACTTTAACAGTGCAGAACTTATTTTGAATAAGGTTCCATAAAAATCTGTTTGACAGATTTCGTGCCAATTGTAGGTTATCCTAGGAATAGCATAAGTATTGTACTTATACAACTCACGAGAGAACAATTAGATTGTTGCTCACCATGCGGTTTTCCTAAGAGGAATACCGATATGCAGTGGTAACTAGGAGGATAGTAAAACTCAATGAGAATCGAAGTAATACTATTCCAGGCACCGATTCCTAATGGAACACAAATAGTTCATCAAGATTAATGAAACTATTACCATTAATCTTCGTATACATAAAAACCGGGTTGGGCTACAATCCTTTCACTCCAATCTCCTTTATCTCCTTTTAAGGATTGAGATTTAACCAAGATAAATCCAATGGCCATTATATTGACAACACATTAATGAGTTTGATGAGTGGCTTTTGTGTTGTCAAGATAATGACCATTGGATTTATATTGATTAAATCTTAACCCTTAAAAGGAGATAAAGGAGATAGGGTGAAAGGAGGATAGCCATTCCCATAAAAACCAGGTAAGTCGGAGAGAGTCAGAAAACAACCTGGGGTATGGGTTTCTGATCTCACCTCATAAAGATGTCTATCTTATTGAGGTATACCAATTGACTACGAATGAGGAAGTGATACAAGGTATCGACTCCCTATTATGGAAAAGTGCATATGATCCGAAATGGATTCCATGTATATCAACATGTTTAGAACTAGTTGATGTACCACAAGGTATTGTGCCTATTGGTACTTATAAGTCTTCAAGGAATACGTACATGGATGGCAACATACCAACATACTAAGCTAGGCTTGTAGCGGAAAGGTATCGTTATCAACTTTGTGTTGATTGCGATTCAACCTTTTAACTATTGCCACGGTAAATCCATTTGGATAATTCTTTCTAAAGCTGCATGTTTCATGTATGAAATATGACAGCATTACGGGAAAATCACTTTCCTGAAAGGGAAACCTTTAGGAGGATGTTTACAACATCCTGTCGATTTTGTCGTACCATAACTAGCAAACAAGGTTTGCAGGTTATTCGATCCATGTTTGGATTGAAGCAAGCATAGGTTATTGGAATTGTCATTTTGATGTGATCATAATGGTTTATGATTTAATTTAAAACGAAATGATTCTTGTGTATCTAAGAGGGTTAGTGGGAGCGCACTGCCAATCGATGTCCTATAAATAATGATAATACATCATTTCTTGGAAATGATATTCCCATAAAATAACTATCGGCGAAAGCTTGACTTTCAAAAACTCTCCGTGGAATCGTACATTGAAAAATGTCCGCGACCTGGTGTCTCATACGCTTTGAGCATATGGATTCACAAACAGGCCAATCCGAGTGATAGTCACTGGATTGAAGTTAAGAACATCCGTTAGTATCTTAGAGAACTAATGATGATGTCTTAATATGTGGAGAATGAGAACTTGAATTGACTGGGATCACTACTGCAAGTTTCCTAAACCGATAAAATGACTATAAGTCGCAAACGGTACTATACAGTTTGAATAACGGTACAGTGAGCTGGAACTATTCCAAGCAAGATACTGTTACCGTATAAACAACAAATGCAGGTTATTGCTGCAGCTGAAGCGGCAATTTAACCCATTTGGGTTGATAATAAATCTAATAAGATTAGATATAGTTCTGTTAGCAGCTGATCTAGGCGTCAGCATAGGCTAAAGAATTAATGGTCTCATCAACGATCCAGATACATACTTCGACTATTCATCTGATTCGTTCGGATCATACATTGTGGCGATATGATGATCAAATAAATCGCATCAGATGATAATCATGCAAATCCACTGACGAAAGCCTTTCCTCAGCAATTTGAGCCAACCGTATATAGTTCGGGTGTCAAGCACTCGAGTGACTGGCTATAGGCCAAGTTGGAGATTGTTGGACAATTATGACCCATAGCGTCACTATTTGTACAGATCATGGTGTTGTTGTACAAATTAATTATGTGACAAAGGAGATTGCACTCTTATCATTTGTAATTAGATCACCTAGATGTATAAATGATGAGAGGTCCCTATGATTTGTTCCTGGACAGAGAATGATATGAGACAGTATCAGTCCACAAATGATAAATCATTAAATATCCCTAGTCAGAGCATTATCGAGATTGGACATCGATGAATGCGTAAAAGACTAGTATTACACTTGTGCACATTGTGAGGGAACAACGGCATAGTTCTCATATATTTGGGTATATGATACTAATGCAAGTGTAATAGGAGGTTGTGTTTCACCGATGGTACGGGAAACAGCTTCGCTCTGGATAAGACCCCCTCGGAATTCCATTGGTAGTATGACTATGTGTCTATGGAAGTCTGAAATCAGGGTAGGTGTATTTGGTCTTAACCTGAGACTTGCACCGCTAATGCATACGACAATCAATATACTTTGGTTGAGGTCGTCCAGGGCTTTAACCGGTTTCTGTGTACGCCAATTCTGGGTATATCGAGAATCGTAGTGTGTTGGGTGTGATGTCAAGATGGAAGTGTCACTCCAGTCATATGGAGTTGATGATCGCGCATGGATACAGAACTGGCTCTCTATATAAGGTTACAACCGTCGAGATAATATGACTTGGTCATGATTATCCGATTTTAAAGAGACTAGTTGCTCGTTATCCGATATATGCTTCGTACGGGGCAGACATTGTACCATCCCCAGGCCTTGCATGTGATCATCTGATGCTGGACAGAAATACGCAATACTACGTATACTACGCCTGATACAGATCCTTTATTCCTGTAAGGATATTTCCGGAGAATTGGGTAGGCATGGCGATTTGCTAGAGGCCAACCTTGTCATGTAAATTGGTATAAACGTAGTACGAGGTACTTACGTGTTCAGATAGTCTGACGACCGAATTTACTGCCAACATATCCGGGGATCTCATGGGTCGCTTCCCAAAGACTCACCGATGTCGTATCACTCGCACTTTAATTAATCTGGGATTAATAAGATGAGAGAGAAAATTAATCTGGGATTAATTACGGAGATATTTTATTTGGGATAAAATATCAATTAAAGAGAGAGAACGATTAATTTGGAATTAATCGATTAATTAATATATTCGATATATTAAACGAAATTGGATTTCGACGCGGAATTAAAATTAGATTTTAATTCGGGCGAACGAGTTAATTTAGAATTAATTCGTTAGCGACGTGAATAGTAAGTATGCTAGGCATGATTATTTAATTAAATTGGATTTAATAACATCGCAACGGAAATTCGTTATTTTGGAATTAGCGAACCCGAGCTCGGTATTATTTGCGAGCGCATTCGCATTTCGAATTCGAGTGCGGCAAATCAAATCAAGCGTCAAATCGCTAGTCGCTTCTAGCGTGACATCATTCGTCAATCAAGTGATGGATGTCTTTCACTTTGAGTGATTGACGCCAGTCACTATTCATGATTGATGGGAAGTTGATGTGTGTGGTTGTCAAACTATTAATGGCTTTGTTTTGGATGGAAAAATTGATGTATATGATTTTGGAAAATCATTTACCATTTTTTAGGGAAACCAAATACACATTTATCTCTCTCTCTCCTCCAAATCCTCCTCTCTCTCACACGCTATTTCTTGTTCTAGTTTTACTGGGCATAACCGAAAATGGTAGGGAAGCAAGTGCGTTTTTGATGCAAAAACAAGAGTTCTAGCACACTCTGGGATCATGCGAAGGTGATAGGGAAGTCCACCAATGAGCCGGGAACCATTCGACGAAGCTTGGAGCTTGTTCGAGGACCTCTAATGGGCGCAAACCAGTGAGCTGCTACTGCACTTCCGTGAGCTTCACAGTGAGCAGATTTTGTGTTTTCGTGGCCTCTGCGTCGCTCAACCGCTCGATGTAAGTATTCCGCGACTTCCTTGATTTGTATTCGCACTTGTTTCATGTTTGTTATTCGATCATATGGACCTAGAAACTCCAACAATAAGACGCAGTGACCCTTAGGCGTGGTCTTATAACTTAGTGGTAAAGATTGGGTGTCCACGAGGACTAGCATAAGCTATGGCATGTTTGATTGCCCAACCCAATGATCAATGAATTGTGATTTATATCATAAATTGGTTGGGAACCTACCTAATTATCGTATTTTAAAACGACCGGCCCTAGTCGGAGTTATGAAATGATGATAATGGGATCCTTGCCCACAAGAAATCCATCATATTGGGGTTGATGCGATTTGCTTAAAATTTTAAAATAATTGAGTGGGAGCAACTTCATAATATTAAAAGCCTATGTTATTATGAAACATTAATGAAAACATATTCCTAATTTTAACATTCTCTCTTAACATGTGGGTTAAAATATTTCACAAACATTTAAATGGTAAATAGAGTATCATTTCGTTCCATCCATGATGAGCATAAGCTCAAAGGGGACAACTATAATGACTGGTTTAGAAACCTTAAAATTGTCATATAACAAGAAAAGATTTTATATGTTCTTGAAAGACCATTTCCCCCCGAACCCGCAGAAGATGCTGACCAAAATACATTTGATGCTTGGAAAAAACACGTCAATGATGATGAGCAAGCAGTTTGCATAATGCCTGGCTCTATGTTGGATGAACTTCAGAAAGCTCACGAAGATATGGATACTCAAACCATCATCTTTCACTTGAAGGATTGTATACAACTTCCGTTCATACCGTGAGATTCCAAGTGTCATGTGCCTTATTCCAAACAATGTATAATGAATGATCTATTAGTGGACATTTGCTTAAGATGATTGGCCACATTGAAAAATTGGCCAACCTCGGGTTCATCATAGATCATGAGATAGGTCACGATCTAATTCTTCAGTCCTTACCAAAAGACTTCTCTAACTTTATTATGCAGTTTCATCTGTCTAATAAAGAAGCTACTTTAGCAGAATTGCACAATCTGATAAAGCAAGCAGAAAAGGACTTGAAACCGGAGCTTGAAACCTCTGTCATGCTTACGGCTACAGACCTAAAGCCACGAGGCAAAAAGAAAAATAAGGGCAAGACCAAGGCTCCAGATCACCTAAAGCCCAATGGTAAGGTGGAGGAGAAAAAGGGAAAGGGGAAAAGTTTCTTTTGTGGAAAGAAGGGTCATTGGAAGAAAGACTACAGATCCTTGAAATCCAAGGAAGCTTGGGAAGTCCAAGAGGCCAAGAAGCCCAATTCTTCAGGTATGTTGTATATGATTGAACTATATTCTCAAAACTATGAACCTTCTACTTGGGTGCTTGACACCGGTTGTGGGACTCACTTGTGTAACAATGTGCAGGGCCTGAGAAACAGTAGTAGACTCCGTTATGGGGAGGTTGACTTACCCATGGGTAATGGAGCAAAACTGGTTACATTGTGCGTGGGGACTTATTAATTAGTTTTTCCGAATGGTTTAGTTTTAGATTTAGAAGATTGTGTTTATGTAACTTCTCTAGTAAAGAACATCATTTCAATTTCTTCTTTATGTAATAAAGGCTTTCCATGCCTAATAAGTTGTAATGAATGTTCTATTTATTTCAATGAAATAAAATATGGAGATGGTATTTTGAATAATGGTATCTATATCTTAGAAACTAACAAAGAATGTTCAACCTCTAATATATACGACGTTAACTCGAATAATCTCAATGAATCACTTCTATGGCACAGTCGCTTAGGTCATATCAATGAAACAAGATTAACTAAGCTACATAAGGATGTGTATTTCAGACCCTTCAAATATGAACCTTATGGAACTTGTGAGTCTTGTTTACTTGGTAAAATGACCAAATTACCCTTCAAAAGTAAATGACAGTGTGTAGTTGAGATATTAGAACTCATACACTCTGATGTATGAGGACCAATGACAGTTACCGCTAGAGGTGGATTCTCCTACTTCATTACCTTTATCGATGATCACTCGCGATATGGGTATGTGTACCTTATGCGATACAAATCTGAAGCCTTTGAGAAATTCAAAGACTTCAAAGTTGAAGTAGAAAACCAGCTTAATAAAAGTATTAAGTCACTAAGGTCTGACCGAGGTGGTGAATACTTAAGCGACGCATTTCAAGATTACTTGAGAGAAAATGGCATTGTTTCCCAGTCGACTACTCCGGGAACTCCACAACATAATGGTGTCTCCGAAAGGAGAAATCAGACATTATTAGATATGGTCCGCTCAATGATGCCAGGCACAGATCTACTTCTTGCATTTTGGGGTCTTGCTTTAGAAACTGTAACACTACTACTAAACCAAGTTCTTTCCAAGACTGTTAGTCAAACACCATATGAGTTATGGTTTGGGAAACGTCATAGTCTTAGTTATCTAAGAGTTTGGGGATGTGACGCATATGTTAAGCTCACACAAACTAACAAATTGGATGATAAGACAGTTAAATATAAGTTTGTAGGATATGCCTTGAACTCAAGAGCATACGTGTTCTATGTCCCAAATGAACAAATAACATTTGTCTCACGAAATGCTAAATTTCTAGAGAATGAATTCATTCTCAAGAAATATAGTGGGAGTAGACTTGACCTCGATGAGGTACGAGAAGAACAAACTAACATAGAACTAAGCCCCAGGCCCCTCAAAAGGGTAGCGACGGAACAACCACAAGGTTATGAACTTAGAAGGTCTGGTAGGGAAAGATATGAGCCTGAAAGATATGGTTTCCATATTGATTAGGAACATGATCAGGTCATTGATAACGACGATCCCACCAGTTATGACGAAGCAATGTGTGACAATGATTCAGTCAAGTGGCTTGAGGCCATGAAATTCGAAATAGACTCTATGATCAGAATCAAGTCTGGGACTTGGTGTATGCACCTGAAGGGATAAAACCCATAGGCTGCAAGTGGATTTACAAGCGTAAAACTGATGCAGAAGGCAACATCCAAACCTATAAGGCTAGGTTGGTGGCAAAAGGTTATAGACAAATCCAAGGAATTGAATATGACGAAACCTTCTCGCCTGTTGCAATGATAAAGTCGATTCGAATTTTACTGGCACTAGTTGGACACTTTGATTATGAGATTTGGCAGATGAATGTCAAAATAGTTTTCCTTAATGGGAACCTCGTAGAGGAAGTCAATATGACACAACCTGAGGGGTTTTCATCTAAGGATGATCATAATAAAGTATGCATGCTTAAACGATCCATTTATGGACTCAAGCAAGCCTCCAAAAGTTGGAATATACGATTTGATGGGACAATCAAAGAATTTGACTTCATCAAAAATATAGATGAGCCTTGTGTTTACAGGAAAAGTAGTGGGAGTGTTGTTGTATTTCTTGTATTATATGTCGATGACATATTAATCATCGGGAATGATATTCCGATGATGCAAGCCACCAAGCAATGGTTATCTCAGAATTTCTCCATGAAAGATTTGGGAGAAGTAGCCTACATCCTCGGCATTAAGGTCTACCTTAATAGATCTAGGAGGTTGTTAGGAATTTCTCAATCTACATACACAGATAAAGGTTTGAAAAGATTCAAAATGGAAGATTGGAAAAGAGGTAATTTACCTATTTTTCATGGAATAAAATTATCTAAGGAGCAATGTCCATATACTCCTTCAGATAGAGAGCGTATGAGTAGGATCTCTTATGCTTTAGCAATAGGATCGATCATGTACACCATGCTATGTACAAGACCTGATGTCTCTTATGCTCTTAGCATAACTAGCAGGTATCAGACAAATCCTGGTGAGCAACACTCGGCAGCTGTCAAAACAATCCTCAAGTATCTGAGAAGAACTAAGGATTTGTTCTGGACATAGAGAGATTGTTCTGAAATGAAAGTCAATGGTTACTGTGAAGTGAGCTTTCGGACCGATAGGGATGATAGCAGATCGCAAACAGGATATCTGTTTACTTTGAATGGCGGAGTTGTCAGTTGGAAAAGCTCAAAGCAGTCAACTACAGCGGACTCCTCCACTGAAGCCGAGTATATTGCAACATCTGAGGCAGCTAAAGAAGCAGTCTGGATAAAGAAGTTCATCACAGAGCTGGAAGTGCTTCCCGTGATAAATAATGGCGTCACGATGTACTGTGACTGTAGGAAACGATTTCCTCGCGCAGCGGAAGTGATTAGGCACACGGATCGACCTTGAAATTTTTTTATGGCTTCCATTCCTTAAAGCCGAATGGAACCAGCACTTATAATGATGTTTTGTTTCTGTTTCGGACAAGATCTCAGCCTCGGAATGCACATGAAACAGTCCCCGAACAGCCCCCGAACTCCAGTGAATTATTGGATTGTTTTACACACGTTACACACGCGAACTACACCCAAACCAACCCCTGATTTACGTGACCTGCTGTAGCATTTTAGGTCTGATTTTTCCACTCAAAAACAATCCTAACTCAGCCCCAAAAAGTCCCCAAGGTGTTTCCTAAAACCCAAATTAAAACGAAACAAATTGAGTCCCGAATCAACCAAGTGATTCACGACAATGGGCAGTAAACTTGTCCCAATGCCGTGAGATGGAGATGAAAGGAATAATATGTTTTGTTCAACGCCACAAGATCTTCCGAGCTATATCTCGTTACCAACGGAAAGTAGTGTGGGCTACACACACAAACAAATCCCTAAACGTTTTAGAGATTAAATCACACACTAATAATATTTTTCTTATTCTTGTTCTTCAAAATTGTTTCTCAACTTTTGAGAGAATTAAGAAGAAGAAGAAGGTGGCTAGGGTTTGGAATGAGAGCATTACTCAAAAGAAAATCAAGTTTTACTTTTATACTTAGGTCAATTTTGTTTCACTCAAACAAAACAATCAATCCCCTCCCTAAGGTAGAATTCGGCCAAGGCTAGGATTTTTGGATTAAATTTTTTTTCCAAAATAAACAAATCATATTCCTTATACACCAAGGAATTCGGCCAAGGCTAGGATTTTTGATTAAATTTTGTTTCCAAAATAAACAAATCATATTCCTTATACATCAAGGAATTCGGCCATGCTCTTTATTTCTTCATTAATTTTGTAACAATATTATTTACTTTCCATAAAGTCAATATATCTTACAAATTAAATATATGATTAATATTTTGAAAAGCATTACTTCCAAAATTAAATCAAGGGTTTCCAAAACCCATAATATAGAAATTACAATCTTAGCCTTATTAAAAATATCATATATATAATTCAATATTTTATATTTAATAATTATCATATAATTATTAATACCATACATTAACTTTTAATGTATAGTTTCAAGTGTGACATAATTAATATTATTAATCATATTAATAATATTTATTCTTTTGTTAGTATATAATTAGACTATCCAATTATATTAAATCAGCTATAGTAAATCGAGCTAGCACGGGGACCAAATGGACCCACGGTTCCGAGCTCCAATAATCTCGAAATATTAATTAAGCTCTTAATTAGATATTCTGAATTATTAACTCCGGGTTATTCCACTAAAAACCCAAAGTTGCACTCTCGTTCCCGCAGATGAAATATTAAGTCGAACTAAGTCGTTGTCCATCGATATAGTCATTACATACGAATTGATCATTCATGAGTATCTTGTAATTAGAGCCGGGTCATAATGTCTGTTATACCCCTCTAATTATATTTACCTTAAGTAACATTGATTCTCTAATGAACGATTTATTCATAACTATTATGAATATTAATCTTTCTGTTCGTAATAGAAGGAGTGAACTCCATGTCTATGTAAAACGTTCCCAGCTACAAAACAAACTGTGCCCCCAAAGTACGTAGCTATTGGTTGGGACTGCTACACCAACCTCACCTTTTTAAATCAAAGGACACAGCCTGCCATGCAGGAGTTCGTAGTACAGTCAGGATTATGATATATCCATATATGACCATCAAGTAGATTGAAATGACTTTCTTTGCTTAACAAATATTATAATAATGTCATTTCTAACTGGGTCCAGTCTTATATGATCGCATCATACAAGGTGCCTCCATTCTCATGTCTCTACATGGACGATCCGGATTAAGATCGCCATATAAATATAGAATAGACCGCAGCTATAGATAAACCACAAACAAAGTACCCGTTTTGTTTGCTCTCTATGGACGATTTAAGATTACTAACTTCATACTTAAATCCTCTTGTATATGACACTCATACACCAAGTCTGAAGGTACATAAGTAATCTAGGGTATTTAAGAAGATATATAATATGCGAAAATTAAACAAACAATTTGATAAATGAATAATGCATCGTTTTATTTCAAAAACACATGAAACCGTTTACATCACATGTAGCTCTAGGGCATACATCCCAATAATCTCCCACTTACACTAGAGTAAATGGGACATGTCACGTAATCCTAGACCATCTAGGTGACCTTCAAAAGCTTTAGCCGGCTAGGTCTTTGTAAACGGATCAGCAAGGTTCTCTGCGGATGCAATCTTTGTGACGGTAACGTCTCCACTTTGCACTATCTCTTTGATGAGATGATATTTCCTCTCTATATGCTTTCCCCTCTTGTGGCTTATTGGTTCTTTGGAGTTTGCCACTGCACCACTATTATCGCAATAAAGTGTGAGTGGTCTATCCATATCTGGAACAACTTCCAGATCTCCCAAGAATTTACGGAGCCAGACTGTTTCCTTAGCCGCTTCACAAGCCACTACATATTCAGCCTCCATGGTGGAGTCAGCAATACAAGATTGCTTTATGCTCCGCCACATAATAGCCCCACCACCTAGGGTGAACACTGATCCAGATGTAGATTTCCTGGAATCGACATCTGTCTGAAAATCAGAGTATGTATATCCTCTTAGGATCATATCCTTACCGGAATACACAAGCATATAATCTCTCGTTCTCTTAAGATCCTTGAGAATGTGTTTCACAGCCACCCAGTGATCCAATCCTGGGTTCGACTGAAACCTACTGACTACTCCCACTGCAAAACAGATGTCCGGTCTCGTGCATAACATGGCATACATGACACTACCAACTGCTGAGGCGTATAAGATATGTCTCATTTCCTCAACATCCTGAGGTGTCTTAGGAGATTGTTCCTTCGACAAATGAATTCCATGCCGATAAGGCAGATTACCTTTCTTGGAATTCTGCATCCCAAATCGCACAAGGATCTTGTCGATATAGGATATCTGAGTTATAGCTAACAGTCATTTCTTGCGATCCCGAAGTATCTGGATCCCAAGAACATAACTGGCCTCTCCCAAATCTTTCATTTGGAATTGGTCAGCTAGCCAATTTTTCATGTTTGAAAATATCCTTACATCATTCCCAATGAGTAAAATATCATCAACGTATAAAACAAGAAAAACCACCTTCCCGTCAATGACGCGCTTGTATACACAAGGCGCATCAACATTCTGCCCAAAATTATAAGACTTGATTGTTGAGTCAAATCTTATATTCCAAGATCGAGATGCCTGCTTGAGTCCATAAATGGACCTTTGCAGTTTGCAAACCTTTTGCTCTTGACCTTGGGCGATGAACCCTTTGGTTGTATCATATAGATACTTTCATCAAGATTGCCATTCAAGAATGCAGTCTTGACATCCATTTGCCAAATTTCATAGTCATAATATGCGGCAATGGATAGAAGAGTGCAGATGGATTTAAGCATAGCTACTGGCGAGAAAGTTTCCTCATAGTAAACTCCCTCTTTCTGGGTATAACCCTTGGCCACTAGTCAAGCCTTGAAGGTCTGTACCTGTCTATCTGATCCCTTATTCCTCTTGTAGATCCACTTGCAACCTATGGGTTTCACCCCATCAGGTTGGTCTACAAGTTCCCAGACCGAGTTGGAGTACATGAACTCCATCTCTAGGTTCATGGCTTTGAGTCATTCCTCTTTGTCAGAATCATCCATTGCACTACTATAGGCCAATGGATCATCTATGCCATCGCTGGAGGCGACAACTTGTGCCTCTCCAACCCCTATGTAGCGATCAGGTTATCGTACAACCCTCCCACTACGTCTAGGTGGTAGATCATTCTGACTGGGTAGCATCTGACTATCAGATGTTGAAGGTGCTATGTATTTATCAACTTTTGTGTATGATGGCGTGCTGGTCGAACCAGTAAGTAACTCCTCGAATAATATTTTATTACGAGGCTTGAACTCCCTCATATAGTCCTCCTCTAGAAACGTAGCATTTGTCGATACAAATATTTTGTTATCATCAGGACTGTAGAAGAATCCACCCCTAGTCTCCTTAGGGTAGCCTACAAATAGGCACACCTGAGAACGTGGCTCCAACAAATGTCGTAAACTAGTTTTACGACCATTCCACAACTCTAAGGGAGTCTTAAGAACAGACTTAGATGGAACTACATTAAGGATATGCATTGCGGTTTGCAGTTCATATCCCCAGAATGAACTAGGTAGTGAGCTATAACTAAACATAGATCTCATCATGTCCAGTAGGGTTCGATTTCTCCTTTCTGCAACACCATTTTGTTGTGGTATTCCAGGTGCTGTGAGCTGGGATACTATCCCATGCTCAACTAAGAATTCCTCGAAATCTCTGTCGAGGTATTCCCCTCCACGATCTGATCGTAGAGTTTTGATTGTCTTACCTAATTGGTTCTCAACCTCAGCACGATACTCCTTGAACTTTTCAAAGGTATCTGATTTATGATGCATTAGGTAGACATACCCATATCTTGAATAATCGTAAATGAATGTGACGAAGTATTCATAACCACCTCAGGCTTTTACATTCATCGGTCCGAAAACGTCCGAATGTATCAGCTCTAGTTGTTGACTGGCTCTTATACCTTTTCCAGTAAAAGGTCTCTTGGTCATTTTTCCTTCTAAACAGGATTCACAAACTGGTAAAGTCTCGAGCTTTAATTGGTTTAAGGCTCTGTTCTTTATCAATCTATTTATCCGGTCAAGGTTGATGTGACCAAGTCTAAGATGCCATAGATATGTGTCATCGTGAGAAATCTTTGGCCATTTTGTTTTAGGTTTTTCAACCTTAAACATTTCAGTGTTGAGCAGTGACCTATGTGTTAACTGTCTTAACACATACAAGTTGTTTTTCTGAGTTTCCTGTGCATATAGTTAATCCATTTCTACCAATAATAACCAAATTGCTATTAAAAGAAACTGAATAACCATCATCCAAAAGTTTAGAAACAGAAATCAAATTCCTGCGAAAACCAGGAATGAATAACACATTGTTCAAATTTAAATAACTATTATTAATAAAATTTAAACTGGAAACTCCCACTGCTCTTGCTGAAACGGCATCCCCTGTCCCGACCCTCATGGTGTAGTCACCTTCAGCAAGGTCCCTCCATGAATCAAGTAGCTACAAAGAAGAACAAACATGGTTAGTGGCTCCAGAATCAACAATCCAAGCGGATTTATCATCCTCCACTAATAGAGATTCAATAACGAGTAAATCATATTTACCTGTTTCCTTTTTCTCTTTCAGCTCAGCAGCAAGTATTTAGGACAGTTCCTTTTCCAATGCCCATTCTTGTCGCAGTGGAAACATTTTCTTTGGGCTTGGCATCCTTGGAGCCTTTCTTGTTCTTCTTTTTCATGGGCTTTCCCTTAGCCTTTCCAGTGCTTTTCTTCTTCTTCTTTGCAGATTTAGAAGACTCGCAACATTTGCCTCTGCACTGGACTTACGAGGATCCACAAGCATGGACTCGTAATGGGTGAGCTCATTAAGCAGTTGGGTCAAAGTAAAAGACAACTTGTTCATAACATAGTTGCTTTTAAACTGCAGGAAACTCTTCGGAAGAGTTTCCATAATCATGGTCACCTGGCTACGCTCGTCAATACGAGCTCCATGGGTTTCAGCAGTGTTGAGATAAGTCATCATCCTTAAGACGTGCTCTCGGACTGATGTCCCATCATTCATCCTAGCAATCATCGCTGAGACCATGGCCTCATGGCGTTGACGCTCCGGAGGCTGCCCAAACATGCCCTGCAATGACTCCATCATCTGAGATGCTAGAGCTATAGGTTCATGCTTTGCAGCAAGAACCTCAGACATCCCTGCTAGCAAGTAGCAACGGGATTTCTCATTTACTGCGACCCATTTCTGGTAGGTATCGCGCACAGCTTGGCCAGCATTTCTGGCAGGCTCGGGAGGACTTTCCTCCGTCAGGACAAACTTTAGGTCTTCACAGACCAGGATAGCGTTCATGTTACTTTTCCACTTAACATAGTTTTCCCCGGTTAATTTATCGTTTGAGAGTATGGAAATAATTGGAGAAACCATGGCTGAAAACTAAAATAAATATGCATTTAACATTCATTCATCGCATATTAAAATCATCAAAGAATTTTGGCATAAAATTAAACATGATGCATGAACCATGAATAATGAATTAGAAACCTAAGAGAATTACTATGCCACGGAAAATATCATCCACAAGTAAGTGCCGCCGTAGGGTAGGTCAAGTACTCGCATGATAGATCGAGACAATCTCAGTCAATTTTAATAATGCGGAATAACTCTTATTCCTATATTAAACAACTACCGTTTTATTTGATCAAGGAATTTCATTAACAGTAAATTACTCATTTGTGAGTTTAACCCGCCGTTTCGGGATTCTTTGACTTAACGAGTGAAGTGTCGCCGTAGGGTAGGTCAGTTCACAAGATACATCTAGAATCCCTATCCTCTCGGAACCCAAACCTGATATTGACCCAAAATGGACACCATCCGTAGGGGACGAAAACAAAGCCGTCTCAAGGCGTCTTTTGAATCTCACGTTTTTGGACTAACAACGGAGATCGCGGGATATAATCGTATATCCCTCTCTCCCACTCACTATTTTAAAAGTTAAGGTTTCTATCTAAAATATCTAATATTTTATTTTAACTAGTGTGGATAAACTTATGGCGGCTAAAGCATAATTATTATTTACACTAGTATGTCATAAGTGAGTTAATCAATTTTAACTATTAAAATTGTGTCACTAATATATCATTAGTCTCTACTAACAGTTATACTCCATTAAACTAATTTAATTAGAGTGGTATAAGTGAGCTATTATATTTTAACTCTTAAAATACTAGACACCCTTAGTCTAAAATTTATGGAATTCTAAAAGGTCAAAATTTTAATTAAACATTTTAATAAATTTTAGTGCATTATAAAATCCAATGGTACGTGGAATTGTATCCCCAGTGCAGACCATATTACCGTCCATTCGGAATCGGCTATGGAATTTTATATCCGGGTTTCCATCCTATATACCAATGAAGTTTATTATGCACTAATTAAGCCCAAAATTTTAGAATTCAAATTTTAAACCATAAATCCAATATAATCTAATTAATTGATTTTCATGCATATCATTTTCTAACTTAAACATTTTAAATTACATAAAATCATATTTTATATGTCTAATGATAATGCATCTATGACATGTTTGGCAAGTAAAATGCATGAGTGGGCACCCTAAGCTATATTGTTATTCAAACATTCGAAATAAAATACAATATAAGAAACAAAAGATAAAATAAAAAGCTAAAAATTGATGAATGGCACGATTGAAGAAAGGCTCTTATTTGTCATGCTATACTACATAATCTAAGATATAGTACAAAAGATTCACCAAGGCATCCTTGGTCTTCATAATCCCGCTCCAAAGTGGTGTGATGGCTCCCTTTACGACTTCGGTGCTCCAAATGATACAAAAAATTGAAACTTACATTGAAAAATAAAACAAATTAAACAAATGAAAAAACATTGGCAACTTATGGCCTTACATACGCAAAACCAAATCAATACCAAAAAAATAAGCGGAGCCTATTAATTAAAAATGAATTATGACCAATAAGTAAGAATCAAATGTACCATTCATCACATGAAATAAAAAACCATTCATCATAATGAATATCACAAATGTGCCCAACTCATCTAACATTCATTCATATTTATATAAAACTCATAATAAATTAAAAAACAGAAACTTTAAATTAAAAGTGAAGGGTTAAGAACACTTTTCAACCTCGCTCTTGATGCCAATTGTAGGAAAAAAGCTTCCTCGCGCAGCGCGAACATCGGATTAGGGCGGCGGCGGACATGATAGACTAAAATTGAAAAAAAACAATTTTTCTTATCTTCCCTTCCTTAAAGCCGATGGAACCAGCACTTATACTGAAGTTTTGCTTCTGTTTCAGAAAAGCTCGCCCCGGAATGCACGTGAAACAGTCCCAAAGAGCCCCACATAACTGAGTGAATTATTTGACTTTTAATTACAAACGTACACATGCGAAGAACAGAACAAAACCCCACAACCCCTGAGTTTACGTGCTGTATACGTTTTAGGTCTGATTTTTCCACTCAAAAACAATCCTAACTCAGCCCAAAAAGTCCCCAAGGTATTTCCCAAACCCGAATTAAAACGAAACAAATTGAGTCTCGAATCAACCAATGATTCACGGCAATGGGCAGTAAAATTATCCCAATGCCATGAGATGGAGATGAAAACACAAATATGTTTTGTTCAACGCCACAAGATCTCCGAGCTATATCTCGTTACCAACGGAAAGTAGTGTGGCTACACACACAAACAAATCCCTAAACATTTTAGAGATTAAATCACACACCTATAATATTTTTCTTATTCGTGTTCTTCAAAATTATTTCTCAACTTTTAGAGAATTAAGAAGAAGAAGAAGGTGGCTAGGGTTTGGAATGAGAGCATTACTCAAAAGAAAATCAAGTTTTCCTTTTATACTTAGGTCAAATTGTTTCACTCAAACAAAAAAACCAATCCCCTCCCTAAGGTAGAATTCGGCCAAGGCTAGGATTTTTGGATTAAATTTTGTTTCCAAAATAAACAAATCTTATTCCTTATACACCAAGGAATTCGGCCAAGGCTAGGATTTTTGATTAAATTTTGTTTCCAAAATAAACAAATCATATTCCTTATACATCAAGGAATTCGGCCATGCCCTTTATTTCTTCATTAATTTTGTAACAATATTATTTACTTTCCATAAAGTCAATATATCTTACAAATTAAATATATGATTAATATTTTGAAAATCATTACTTCCAAAATTAAATCAAGGGTTTCCAAAACCCATAATATAGAAATTACAATCTTAGCCTTATTAAATTATATCATATATATAATTCAATATTTTATATTTAATAATTATCATATAATTATTAATACCATACATTAACTTTTAATGTATAGTTTCTAAGTGTGACATAATTAATATTATTAATCATATTAATAACATTTATTCTTTTGTGAGTATATAATTAGACTATCCAATTATATTAAATCTGCAATAGTAAATCAAGCTAGCACGGGGACCAAATGGACCTACGGTTCCGAGCTCCAATAATATCGAAATATTAATTAAGCTCTTAATTAGATATTTTGAATTATTAACTCCGGGTTATTCCACTAAAAACCCGAAGTTGCACTCTCGTTGCCGCAGATGAAATATTAAGTCGAACTAAGTCGTTGTCCATCGATATAGTCATTACATATGAATTGATCATTCACGAGTATCTTGTAATTAGAGCCGGGTCATAATGTCTGTTATACCCCTCGAATTATTTTTACCTTAAGTACCATTGATTCTCTAATGAACGATTTATTCATAACTATTATGAATATTAATCTTTCTGTTCGTAATAGAAAGACTTGAGCGCTCAAATCATTCAAGTACCGAATCAACCCTTAAGAAAGATACTCATCTACTTCTCGCAAGAAGGAGTGAACTCCATGTCTATGTAAAACGTTCCCAGCTACAAAATAAACTGTGCCCCCAAGTTACACAGCTATTGGTCGGGATTGCTACACCAACCTCACCTTTGTAAATCAAAGGACACAACCTGCCATACAGGAGTTCGTAGTACACTTAAGATTAAGATCAATCCATATATGACCATCAAGTAGATTGAAATGACTTTCTTTGCTTAACGGATATTATAAGATTGTCATTTCTATCTGAGTCTAGTCCTATATGATCGCATCATACAAGGTGCCTCCATTCTCATGTCTCTACATGGACGATCCGGATTAAGATCACCATATAAATAGAGAATAGACCGCAGCTATAGAGAAACCACAAACAAAGTACCCACTTTGTTTGTTCTCTATGGACTATTTAAGATTACTAACTTCAGACTTAAATCCTCTTATATATGACACTCATACACTAAGTCTGAAGGTACATAAGTAATCTAGGGTACTTAAGAAGATATATAATATGCGAAAATTAAACAAACAATTTGATAAATGAATAATGCATCGTTTTATTTCAAAAACACATGAAACCGTTTACATCACATGTAGCTCTAGGGCATACATCCCAACAGTGACAACACGGGCGCCATTGCTCAATCAAATGAACCAAGGTCCCACCAGAAATCCAAGCATGTACTCAGGCGATTTCATCTCATCAGGGAGATTGTTGAGAGAAAAGAAGTTATTAAAGAGAACATTCCCACATAAGATAATCTTACAGATTCCCTGACTAAAGGACTGACTCAACAAAATCATGATAGGCACACCTGAGAGTATGGTGTCCAGATTCATACTAGTTGGCTATAGTGCAAGTGGGTGATTGTTAGGGATATGCCCTATACCCAACTTGTGGATGGGCTATATGTACATGTATTTGTAATATTTTCATTAATTAATAAAATGGCAATCTTTATTATACGTGTCTTACATAAATTATATGAATCATCAAACACTGTAATAAAGCCCTAGGAGTAATAAGATTATGGCTTCCACGCCTTATGAGAATCATTACTCTCAAATGTTCCTAGTCATAGTTTTGTGAAAAATCTGGGCGTTCACAAAGCGGAGAGACTAGCATGATGATATGATACGCCCTTAAGTTGGGTAGCCGATCTCATAGGCTACTAGCAGAGATCCGTCCGCTAGGTGTATCACATGGATGGATGAGTTTCTTGTGTCCATCGAACTGACCGCCGAAAGTTTTCATATTGAGTGTTTGTCCCATGTGTCTGTGAGAACTTTCATGTATCGATTGTATGACTAGTCCTTAGACTTGAGGTCCTTACAATCTTATTTATGAATCAAATAACTTTGACATTCTCCTTCCCTGGTTCAAAAGATCCGGTCATAAGGGTATGATTGAGTTATTTGTTGAAACACATGAAGTTTGTAAAGATACAACAGAGAATCGCAACTCTCTCGGATAATATTTTCTTATAAGAGTAGTATTCCAGTTCACGGGTTGATATGTGTGTTCAGTGTTTGAGACTGTGGCCGCAGCGGAAGAATCATGTCAGATTCTTGGGTTAGCACGATTCATGACACTATCAACATCATACCTTTGACTATATGGGTAGACATTTTCCATACCCTAGCTCAAACGGTGGGGATACAGTGAGGTGAGAGACCGTATCATATGTAAATCGCATACAGAATGGGTACATATCTTTCCTTCTCATTTGGGGGCCTTGGCATATTGCTAGATGTCAACCTTGGTCATTGAAATCGAACGACCATCTGATCAAAGGATAATTTATGTTCGATTAAATTATCACGATTTATTTCATGTCCAACTTGAGTGGAATCCAAAAGGTCACACACAAAAAAGTCGAAATCAATGGTTAACAGTGCACAGTACAAATTTAACAGCATATATGATTGTTGTAGGAAGTGTTCATAAATGGTTCAATGTGTTTAATTATTGAACAGATCATTTATGAGGTTCCATAGTGGCTTAGGGATTGGTGAATGACGATATGGGCACTTTGGGAATTGGAATAAATAAATAAATAAGAATGTGAATAGTAACATGAATAGTAAATTTTTTTATTTGTTATTTGTTTTGAATTCCAATTCGGCCCAAACTCTTATTAGGGTTTTATAATCTCATTAAACCACTAAATTAAGATCCAATGGCTAAGATTAAATTAGCATTTATCCCCTATCAGATTCTTAATTAATTTTATTGTCTTTGGAGCACCTATATAAACCCAAAGAATTCTTTACAAATTTTTACACCAAAACCTTTCATATCTTGGGTTTATCTAAGTGAGCAACTCTAAAGTTTAAGAGTAAGCCACTGATTTTGAGGATCCTTAAGTCTAATTGACTAGAGAAATCTCGAGTTAAAAGTTTTTGGGGTATTTGCCTAGGCTAGCACCAAGAGCAAAATACTCGTGCACTCAAGGCATAGGCTTACCGTTGTGTTTTAGCTTTGGTGTGTTCACCTTTGGAGGCCACACACTTGGGTGGCTCTTTGGAACATGGAAGAGCTTGCTGAGTTCGAGAAAAACTTGTAGATTGGAGGGAGGAGTGGAGGAGTCTTCGGTTCAAGTAAGTCTTTTTTTTTCTTTATTTTAATTAGAGTTCTTATGATAGTTAGCATGTTTAGGTTTATGTTCTTTGCATGTTTTATGAGTTTTATGCTTAGAATATATGTAGTACCATGCCTAGGCTTGTAGAATAATAAAAACAAATGGGTCTTGGGCAAATGGATAGCGACATCATAATTTTTAATTTCTGCTGCGCACTCGCGGCCTCTTCCCAACAGACAGTGGGAAAGCTTCGTAATCCACGTTGATGTACATAATTGACCTTGACTTTGGCCAATAAATCGCAATTGCCCAAGACATGCGATATGGAACAAAGCTTTCGTGGATCAAACACATCCGCGATGGACATTGATTTTGACTTTGGCCAACAAACCAATGTCAATCTTGGATCTTGAGAGAGAACCACTCAATGGAAGGAAAACGCTTAATATTAAAGTGAGGGTTTTTCGCTTAAATTGGCAACCAATTTATCATCTTTGATTAGGTCTCATCATACACCCTTAAACATGCATTCTAAAAGCATAATAAGGTGCGATAAATTAATGATGATATGCAGATGGATATATGATACAATTTGTTCCTAGAACAAATCTCTCACTTTCCTCTCTCCCGCTAGCACTATTAATACTTCTACCCAATTACATAATACTATAAAGAAACCTCATTTACATTTAGGGGAATTGGTGAGAAGAGAAATACAAAGAGTAAAGAGATAATAGGCTGGACACGCAGGTCCAATTTAATAAATTCTAAATTTATTACAACAATTTTCAAAATTGCCCCCACCCTTCTAATATCCATCTGATATACATTATTCATACAAATACATCCAAGTATTCACACAAAGCATGTATTCAATCAATCTAATCCAATTAATTAATCTTTGAATTAATGACCATCCAATGTTCATACAACGATTTGATTTGCGCGAGTCCAACTCGTTTAAGAATAAATACTCAAAGTATGTATTCTTGAATTATATCGAACTACATTTTAAATCCAATTTAAATTGTATCCAATACTAATTCAATATTTAATTTCAAATTAAAAAATTACACTTATAATAGTGCCTTTTAGACTTGGATTCCAAATCCAATCCAGATGGGTCTCAAAGGCCCATTTAGCATCCAATATCATTCAATTAAAGTCCAATGGGTTTTCAATTAATTCTTTAGGCATGGCCTTTGGCCATAATGAATCAAACCCAAAATGCCAATGCCCAATTAGGAATCACCTTATGCCAAAATTCAATTTAGGCCCATTAGGCCCAATTAAATATTTAAAGGCCCAATAGTCATATTTGGACTTTATGGAAATGGTTTTAGGCCCAATTGGATCCAACCCAATTGTCCAAAACCAAACATAGCCCAACCAAGCCCATTAGCCCAAATACAACAAATTAAATTAACATATTATTCTAAATTACATATTAATCTAATTTAAAGTGCAATTACCATAATTAATTAATTAATCCAATATTTCCAAAATATTAATTAATCTAATTAATCATGCTTTAATCATCCAATTCATGTCCAACACAAATTGAAGAAATTTCAACACATTCCAACAGGCTATAAGTCACGGAAATACAAGGAATTAACATCTAATTTTGATTTCAATCCAATTAAATCAACAATTAATATTCAATTTCATGCCAATTAACATATCCAATTGTCAAATTCAAAAAATCACCATGAACTATTTATAGGGTGAGTTCGGCCAAGTGAGGGAATTTGGGGATTTTTGATCCAATCAATTTTTCTCAAATCCAAAGATGCACAAATCCAATTTATCATCATCCAAACTCAACCAAACAACCAATTTGAAAAAATCATGCTCCAAGCAAAAAATCCCAAAATAAAGTTTAGAACCCTAGAAATTTAAATCAAATTTAGGTGGCTCTGATACCATTGTTACTGTCCTAGACATGCCCAAGGATCCTAAACAAGATTTATGTGGAAAAAATCAAAGAAAGTTACGGAAGACTTACAATGTTCGGTTGAGGAATTTCAAAAATTTCTCCTTGAATGTTGAGGCTCCAAGCTTTGTAGAGTGTTTCCAACACTTGGGTGAGTTTTCCTAACACCTCATTCAACTCCTTAAGTGCTAGCTTACTTGAAATTTTGCAACAAAACTTCAATGCAGAGAAGAGAAGCTCACGGCTTCATGAAGAAAAAGAATGGAGAAGAGTAATTTTTGTGTTTTCCAAAAACTTATCTCAAAACGTTGTGTGATGTGTAATTAAAGTTCAACCTTTAATGTTGCCAACCACTTCCATCACAAAAAGTGACATGTGATGTAAGTAAAGTGGGTCCCGCCACTTTAAATTCAAAATTTGGTTGGCTTACACAACACACTTTGGGCCCAGTTCGTTTAATCTGACTAAATGAATTTTCCATCGTGAAATAATTAAATCCAATTTAATTAAATAATAATGCCTAGCAAATTTATTACGAAAGTGGCTTACGAATTAATTCCAAAATAATTCGTTCGCACGATTAAAATACATTTTTAATTCCGTATTGAAATCCAATTTCAATTTAATATATCCAATATATTATTTTAGCCCAATTAAATAAATTAAATAGTAAAATCCAATTTAACTATTAAATTTACTTTGCCGATTAATTCCAAATTAATCGAGTTCTCTCTTCTATACGAATTAATCCCAGATTAATTCTTGTCGAGTCAAATGTCATCGGTGAATCTTTGGGAAGCGACTCAAGAGGTCCCTGGATATGTTGGCAGTAAATACGATCATCGGACTATCCAAACACGTGCGTACCCGGTACCACGTTCTTACCGATTTATAAGACATGGTTGGCTTCAAGCAAAACACCGTGCCTACCCAATTCTCCAGAAATATTCAACGAAGAATATATAATCTGTATCAGGCACATTATACTAAGTATTGTGTATTACGATCCAGTATCGGATGTCACATGCTAGGCCTAGGGCTAGAATTGTGTCTGCCCCGTACAAAGCATATATCGGATCACTAGCTACTAGTCTCAGTAATCGGATAATCATTACCTAGTCATACTATCCTGATAGCTACAGCATTTAAGAGTACTAGTTCGGTATCCCTGTGTGATCATCATCTCCATATGACTGAAGTGATACTTCCATCTTGACATCACATCCAATACACTACGATTCTCAGTAAACCCAGAAGAGGCGTACACAGAACCTGTTAGAGCCCCGGACAACCAAAACCAAAGCGTACTGATTGTCGCAAGTATTAGCGATGCAAGTCTCAGGTTAAGACCACATACACCTACCCTGATTCGGATTCCCATAGACACATAGTCATACTACCAATGGGATTCTGAGGGGTCTATCCAGAACGAAGTTGTTCCCAGTCCAACCGCTAACAGAACCTCCTATCACACTCCATAACGCGCAAAAGTGTAATACTAGTCTATTCCGTATTATCGATATCCAGTCTCGATAATACTATGATTAGGGATATTTAATGATTAAACCTTTCATTGATTAATACTTTCTCATATCTTATTAATTCGGTACTAATCATTTGGACTTTTATCATTTATATATCCAAGTAATCCAATTACAAAATGATAAAAGAGCAATTTCCTTTGTTACATAGTTAATTTGTACAAAAAACACCATGTATTTTACAAATAGTGACGTTATGGGTCATAATTCTCCAACAAATTGTGCCTAATTTATAGGCAAAAGGGGCTGATTTTTTAAATAATTGAATGGCTATGATTTGGCCACATCATCACATTCTAGTCTTTTCCCGAATGTTACTATAGCAGCCGTGGAAATCATGAGTTTTGACTTTTTCTGATTCGAATATGGAAAAATGTGAAACACAAAAGTTGTATCTCTCAGTCTTAGCTTTCCGACGATATAAAATATATAAATATCGGATTTCATATGAAAAAGATAAGTTCTGATTACTAAAAGCTATTTGAGGTGGAACATAAACTAAGTTTCGCGTCAAAATTTCAAGGAATCTTCTGAATGTCCCAAATGCCATTTTATGATCATGTAGTTGCTTGAACATAATTTATATTAAGTATTATGCCTCCGAATTATAATAGTCGTCAGGCTCTGGTACCGTACAAGTCGTCAGGTTTACCGGATGTTACAATTTCTTCCCCC
The DNA here is from genome assembly GCA_019454045.1 of Zanthoxylum bungeanum. NCBI lineage: Eukaryota > Viridiplantae > Streptophyta > Magnoliopsida > Sapindales > Rutaceae > Zanthoxylum > Zanthoxylum bungeanum. Next base: position 49,133 of record SKCR01035429.1, on the reverse strand, counting down.
CTTAATGAGGATTCGTCCTCGAATCCTCTTTAAAACTGAAATCATGTAGTCTGTCTAGATCCGAGATTCTCGATAAAAAAATCTCATCACAAGCTACATAACTCACATGTTGTTTCTTAGGTCACCAACTTATAACCATCTATATACTCATTCTTTACTTCGCTCCATCAATTGTATCGTAACCTAGAAGGTACTCTATTTCTGTCTGCATGGCCTGATAATTTACTTTATTTCTAAAGCTCATAAGTATGCATTACTCTTCTTCTTCTCTTAATATTTGTTCCATGAATGATACCTCTTGAATTTCTTGATTAAATGGTAATTCTTTACCCTTGCTTTGTAAGAGTTCTACTGAGTACTAAATATAGCATTATAGTAACTTATCTTTTCATTTTCATACTATACTACGCATGTACCAAAAACAACCTTGAAGTGAAATTATCTCCTCGGTTCCAATACTATGCTACAATTCTACCAAACCACCCATACATGTGGTTAAGGCCGTCCCAAAACCCGTAGCGGTTTGGTCAACTTAGACTGGTACTTTATATGGTTTACGTGAGCTAACACATAAGGGATCATTGGTTTCATTCCAATACCCATAAACATTATTGTTACGCACTTCTGTCTTCACTTACTAAGTATTTTCTCCTATTTTATCCTATAACTGGAACTTTTATGGTCTATGCCCACTTATCCGAAGGATATCCTCTTTTACATGTCTCTAGTCATGCCCAACGCAGTTCTTTCGTATTCCCATTACTGCTAGACTAATACTTTATCTCCTCATCGCTTCATCTAGACTGCTTTTTCCTAAATCTTTTATTTCTAGCTATTTTCTTCTTCCATTATGCTCTTGTCTTGAGCCTGAAGGTTTATGTTTTGCTCTATTTTATTACGCATTTAATTATTCTTGGTAGTATCTTGAAACGATCATCGAGGTCCATTTTCGTTACTTTTGTGTGGCTAGTGTTGGGAGTGTGGGGTTTTGGGTCCTAAAACCTTTTCCAGTTGTGGTGTTCTCGCTAGCTAACTACAATGTAGTTGTATGTGCGACTTATATATGAACTTAGGACTCTTTTATCTATATATCTGGTGTTAGCTTCCAACTTAGATTCTTTTGTTAACAACCTTCTGAACCACTTCTTTCAACTTTACCAATAATTTCTCTAGGGTTATTGGTTATATTACCTCTTACTGAGAACTTTCATAAGGTTCATACTCTCTCAAACTCCTACCATATTTCCTCTGTTATACTTCCTTACAAAGTTTTGCTTTGTTACTTTGGTTTTCCTTCTTATCTCGATTTCTTGACCCTCTTAGGTCACATTTCCCTTGGAAACTCCATATTTACAACTAATTATGATATTAATACTGTATCTTTAGCTTGGGTAATACATTCTTGCTAATCATTTCTTTTCTGGTATGGTGGGAAATTTATATAAGTTGGATACTTTACTCATGTGTTGCTATGTGGTGTCTACTTTATTCCATCACTATACTTATTGGTGTAGGATTTACTGAACAAAAGAGTTATCACTCATTCTACTGGGGTTGTACCGAGGTTTTCACAACCTTCTTTAATTATGTCGAGGTTCTCATCTGCATATTTAAATTTCCTTATCTCTGCTACTATGGAAACCGGTCTTTCTTACTACTTTGTATTTCCCTATTCTATCTCTTGGCATTATGATGTACTACTGTGACTAGTAATGGTTCATTCTTATGGGCTTTTTTCTAGGTCTTTGCTCTCTGCTATAACTATCAGCTAATGCTATGCCATTTAATGTTTATTTGTTCGTGCAAGTAATCTTGTTAACTTCTGAGTACCTTCAATCTCATGGGTCTGTCTTTTCAAAATTCACGTGGGTTTCTATTGGTATTTGTTTAATCTATAAGTTCTACTATAGTTGGTCTATTCTGTGGACTATACTGACTTTTCTCTTTTCTAGCTTCAGAGGCTTCATGGGTCCTTTCTGGGTAATCTATCTTCTCAATTTACTATTTTTCCCTTAGAATGTTTATGCTATGTGAAATGAGCTTTCGTATGGCTATCTTTTTCTATGTTGGCACTGGCTGGGACGATCATTTTACATCTCAACGAATATTGACGTTCATCCACTCTAACTCCTATGAGTCAAAGTTTGGGTGTCTAGAACCCTACGTCCTCGATGACACCTTATATCCATTGAAAACTTCACGGCTACTTCTGACTTCCTGCTTCTTTTGTCTCTCTGTCTATTCTTCGCGATTTGAGGGAAAACTGGTTATCTCCACAAGGTTTTCGAAAGCTATTGGATTCGTTTGGAAGAGTTTTCTAAAGAGAGGATAAATCTTACGAAAGGAAAGAAAACTTACCTAGGTTTAGTAGGCATTTTACTCTTATCCAGGCTTGTTCCCTTTTCTTATTACCATAGGTTTTGGCATTTTCTTACTTATCTACTACGTACCTTTATCTTTATTTGCTTCTGATTACTTAAGTATCTACATTCTACCTTTTACCTCTCTTTCTAACTTTTTCTTTCTCTTTCTACTTTCCTGAGTGGGTATTCCTGGAACTTTACTATCTCTTTGTGTCTCTTTTCCTTTCTTTATCTCTGGCTGTCTAAACATCTATGCATTCTTCCTCACTTTCTTATAGTTTTCCTTTCCCACTCTCTTAGGTAACTTTTCTTAGATCTTTACTATCTAGTTTCATAGTTTGTTCTGAAATTATGGTGATAAGCCAGGATAACTACAGGAGAATTCTCAAATTTGATCTAGAGTATAGTTGTTCTTGTAAAGAATACTATTCGAATATTCTGGGAAAGCTTACTAACCTGTCTATGGATCTTGAGGACATACTCAAAGATCGGATACTGGACAGGTAGTGCCACGCATAAGAGTATCTCGGACGTACTGCGTATACAAGACCCCAACACTCTACCCACTGCAGTCACTGATTCCCTAGACCATGCTCTGATACCATCTTTGTAACATCCCCGGTCTCGGAGATGCTACCGACAGGGAATAGGTCGTACTATTCCCATGAGCCTCTGACTTACTGACTGTATACATCACTATTAGCACATCTTCCCTATAGCTCAAACATGGGACCCTTACCCAACTCATTTTTAACATGTAAGCACTATTTGTCTCATGTCATGTATTTAACACTTCTTTATAATACAGCCCTGACAATAAAACTTAAACATATTACATATGAATGCTTCATCATACAATTTGCAAAATGCATGACTATACATGACTCTGACTGAACTGTACTCAATCTGGTGGACTCAAACCCTCTAGTGACTGCCATCAGTATCCATCCTCTCAAGCGCATCCTCTGGGTATCCTGCAAAATAAGAAACTGAGAGTGGGGGGTTAGATCGTTTGAACAATCTAAGTGAGTGGACAATTTAAAATGGAAACTGAAATACTATAGTGGAAATAGTTGATTCTAAAACAAATTTCAGAAATAACTTGTATGAAAACTATTTTATGAAAATCTCATCTGAATTCTCTTCGTAAAAATTATCTTTCCTGAGTGTTTTTTATAAAACTGTTATTTTCTAAAAATGTTCTTTTCTAATAACCTTTCCTGAAAACTGTGTCTGAAAACTATTTCTGAAATCTGTGACTGTCACTGAAAAACTGACATATGGGGGCATTACGTATCGTCGTCCCTCCATACGTCTAAATAGAGCCAGGAATGAAAATCCATGACTTTGGGGCGTTACTTATCGTCGTCCCCCAAAGCATGCCACGCATGTCCCTGAACCTAGTGCTCTTGGGGCATTACGTATCTCCGTCCTCCAAGCCACTAAACTAGAACTGGGGGTGCAGATCTATGCTACCCTCCAAGCTCTGAAACTATGATCTAGGGGCATCTGTCATCCCTACTCCCGAACTAGAATCTGGGGGCATTACGTATCGTCGTGCCCCCAGTCCTCTACATGTGCACATGTCATTCGTCAATTCCATGGATGTAACAAGTTACATACTGAGGTGGGTTTTTCCTCCATGCCACCAAAAATAACAAAACTCATGCTCTTAAATGAAATCTTTCTGAAACATATTTTTTTCTAAAATAATTGAAAGTAAATCTGGCTAACGCCCTATGTGCGAAAAAATAAGTCTTTAATTGAAACAATGCAAAGGAAAAATCATCTTAGATAGAGAGTGTCCACTCACTGGTTTTGGAATCTAGCTATTACTTCTTCGCTCGCTTAAAGAATTTATGGCTACTGCGATGATCTAAAATCAATAACTTAATCAGAAAATAATTTGCGGAATATGCTTGAAACTATTATCACTATATGACATACTATGATTATGTCATGACAAATTATGTGTAAAAGAGTCGATACGAGACCCTAAGGATGGCCCCTAACATCCTGAGTTGAAACAGAAATATTTAAAAATTATTCATGCCTCCCATCGCGATGTTGTGTTTGTCGTGTCGCGACGTCCACGTCAATAGGTCCAGGCAGAGAGCATACGCTGCTCAACGCTGTGACCGTGGACACTCCGCGTCACGATGCGCACCAGGAAAGACCCAAGGCAGAGCCTCTATTTTTCACGCGTCGTGACGCTAAGCCATTTCCAGGGCCAAATTTCACTTTCCAAAAGCATACTCAAGCAACTTCTACTCCATCACCCTGCACAATCACATAAGTAATTTTCTAAGCTTCAACATGAATCAAACTCTCCTTATATGATCTACTCAAGCCCCAACCATTATCTAATATCATTTATCCCCAAAGCATAACTTCTCAACACAACCACACACAATCGCCTTATCCAATGCTAATATTATCATTACACTTCCCAAAATACATGCCAATAACTTAAACAAAGTTAATTAAGCAAACCCAAACTATAGGGTATGATGGGTCTGAAATTTGGGCTTGAGTTGTTCAAATTGAAAAATAAATGACAGAGTGAGAGTTAGATGCTTACCTTGAGTTCTTGAAGCTTGAAACCATCACCATTCATCAAGGTTTGATATGAGAAAGAAGAGACCAAGGCTCACGTTTTATCTCCCTTTTTGTTTTGAAGGAGATGAATGAATAGTGCCTAATTTATAGGCAAAAGGGATTGATTTTGCAAAGAATTGAATGGCTAAGATTTGGCCACATCATCACATTCTAGTCTTTTCCAGAAAGTTACTGTAGGAATCGTGGAAATCATGATTTTTTACATGTTTCTGATTCGAATTTGGAACAATGTCGAACAGAAAAGTTGTAGGCCTCGGTCTTAGCTTTCCGACGATATAAATTTCATAAAAATTGAAATTCATATGAAAAGGTTAAAGCCCGATTACTAAAAGATGTTCGAGGTGGAACATAAACTAAGTTTCGCGTCAAAATTTCAAGGAAACTTCTGAATGTCCCAAATGCCATTTTATGAGCATGTACTTGCTTGAACATGATTTATATTAAGTATTATACCTCAGAATGGTAATAGTCGTCAGGCTCTGGTACCGTACAAGTCGTCAGGTTTACCGGATGTTACAGACGATTTTTGTTTTCTCTCATTTTTTTGCTTTCAATAAGATGTTCAAAAGTGTAAGAATATGCAAAAAAAAAATAAAAAATTAAGATAGGGTTCAACAAGGTAGAAATTCTTGAATTATGTATGTACGTGTTCATGCGGCTCGGATGAGTGATGAAGTCTAAAATGTGTACATTGAATTAAGGATATAAGTCACCATTTTACAGTTTTAGTTTCAATCATTTTCTTAAAATCAGCACTATTATAAACAATAATTAAATTTGTGTTTTATATATTTTTATTGTGAATTTTAATTCTTGTGTATGCAAAATACTGCTTTGGATGCTCAACATAAAAATGAATATGAAATCTATATTTAGAAAACCCATACGCCCAAAAAAAACATGGAGATTGAGTTCGAATGAGATATAAAAAGATTGACCATGTCTAATTCGCTAATGGATGAGCTTATCGTAGAACCGACCACACAGGATAATAATTATTCAAAAATAAAAGAGAAGAAATATGTCACAATCCCAATGAAAGTTAATGGTTGACAAATTTAGTAAAATATTAGCCAATTAGCAAAATAAGACAAATAGTCTTTGAAACTCTGGCCAAATATTGCAAATGATTGAAAAAAGAAGAAGAAAGGCTTTAAATGCCCTCTGAAAACATAATTGAGGTGTCAAGCATCTCACCTATGAAGAGAGGTGCTCAGCACCTCAGTTCTTCAGCTTATTCCATAGTTCTCTCTTTAAGAATTTGTGTAGTTCCAACTCTTGTGTGTTTTATTTCTTTATTGTAATATATTTTTCTTGCATTAAAAAAATTATGTGTGTTTTTATTCAAAGCATTAGTAGCTAATTTACATCCTTCTTAGGTGAAGGGTGAAGCTTTTGATTTAAAAATCAAGGTGATATTTATTTATATTATATTATATAAATTGTGATTATTTCTGTTAGACAGTAATGACCCATAGCGTCACTATTTTGTAAATGATATGTATTATTGTACAAAATTAACTATGTAGTAATGAAATTGCCTTTTTACCGTTTTGTAATTTAATTACTTTGATATATAAATGGTAAAAGTCCCTATGATTAGTTCCGGATTGTGATGATATGAGACAGTATCAATCCATAAAGGTTTATCATTAAATATCCCTAGTCGTAGTATTATCGAGATTGGACATCGATAATGCGGAATAGACTAGTACTGCACTTGTGCATGTTGTGAGGGCACAACGGCATAGTTCTCATATATTTAAGTATTGGATACTTATGCAAGTGCGGTAGGAGGTTGTGTTTTACCGATGGTACGGAAAACAGCTTCGCTCTGGATAGACCCCGCGGAGTCCCATTGGTAGTATGTCTGCGTGTCTATGGGAGTCCGCTTCAGGGTAGGTGCATATGATCTTAACCTGAGATTTGCATCGCTAGTACTTACGACAATCGGTAAAATTTAGGTTTAGGTTGGTCCAGGGCTTTAACGGGTTCTGTGTATACCTCTTCTGGGTTTATCGAGAATCGTAGTGTACTGGGTGTGATGTCAAGATGGAAGTATCACTTCAGACATATGGAGATGATGATCGCGAGGGATACAGAACTAGTACTCTATAATGGTTGCAACCATCGGGATAATATGACTAGGTCAGGATTATCCGATTCAAAGAGACTGGTTGCTTGATGTCCGATGTGTATCGTACGGGGCAGACACATATCCAGCCCCAGGCCTTACATGTGATCATCCGATACTGGTTCGATATACACTATACTACGGTATACTACGCCTGTTATAGATCTAATATTCCAGTAAGAATATTTCTAGAGAATTGGGTAGGCATGGCGTTTTGCTAGAAGCTAACCTTGTCTTGTAAATCGGTAAAAACGTAGTACTTGGTACGTACGTGTTCGAATAGTTCGACAACCGGATTTACTGCCAACATATCTAGAGGTCTCTTGGGTCGCTTCCCGAAGATTCACCGATGACGTATGATTCAAACTCGATTAATCTTGGATTAATTACGGAGAGACTTTATCTTGGATAAAGTACTATAAAAAGAGAGAGAACGATTAATTTAGAATTATCGTATAAAATTATTATATTCGATATAATAATCGGAATTCGATTTCGACGCGAAATTAAAATTAGATTTTAATTCGGGCAAACGAGTTAATTTAGAATTAATTCGTTAGCGACGTAAATAATAATTTCGCTAGGCGCAATTATTTATTTAAATTCGATTTAATTAACGTCGCGACGTAAGTTCGGTATTTCGGAAATATCGGATCCGAACGCGTGAGTGCACGTGGGCCCACTTTCATTTGGAAACGTGTGGGGCCCACATGACACATGTCATTATTTGCATTATTTAATTGTTGATGTATTGCATGAAGATAGTGTACAAAGCACTCAAGGGTATTGCATGGAAATTGAGTGTTAGACACTCTAAGCCTTTGCATGGTTTGTGTCATAAGTATATTATTATTTAATAATTATTATGACATAAATATAATTCATTTTTGAAAAAAAATCATTTCTTCTCTCCCTCTCAAGCTTACCGAAACAGTAAGCTCTCACAGCCCTCTCCATTTCTTCATTTTTGTTGCAAAAGGCTTGAAGAAAGTGTGTGTGTTTGGAACATTAAATCACATATTTGGCTAGCACCATCAAGGGATCATACAAGGTGTTATGGGAAACTCATCTTAGAGCTTGGAAGGATCAATTAAAGCTTGGAGCTTCTCTTTTCTGTTTGGCCGAATCCTTCACTGCACAAAGGAGCAAGATTTGTTTCATCAAACTCATCCACATTCCGTTTTGTGAGTATTGTTTCCGCCATACTTCAATATAGTTCATTCTTATATATATATTTTGCTTGTTTTTTATCTTGGGACATGGTTATTAGATTTCCAACAATTTCTCATATAAAATTCGCACTATTTTCAGTTTATTGAAGACACTTGACTAGTTAGAGACAACCTCTGAGTGACACAGATAATACTTGAATCCATAATTGTGATAGATTGGACTATTAAGAAACTAGATTGGTTATAGATAGTACGATTCCACATGTTTTGACATATTTAGTACCTTGGCATGACCAATTATCAACAAAACGGATTACAAGTGTTGGCATAATTAAAACCTTATAATCAAGAAATCAATTGATCGAGAAATAATTATATTTTATATTTGAAATACCAAGAGTGGATCTTCTACCCTCAGTATTTTATTTTATTATTGTTGTTCAATTTATAATTGCTCATCTCTTCAATCAATTCGCCTTTTTATTTCGTTCCACGAATTATTATTTTATTTTACTAAATTTATTCCCTATGGAACGACCTCGGACTCACCGGGTTATTTTATTATTTCGAGATTCTTATACTTGGGAGTAACGGACCACTTTGTGAGTGTGTCAAGTTTTACACCGTTGTCGGGGAATATAATTTAGTAGATTCTGAATTAACAATAATTAGAGGGCATTTTTAGGATCTAATCACTACATTTGTGTTTTTTTTATTTTGGTTGAATGAGATATTGGTCTCGATCATCTAGCGGTAGACTAAATAGAGAATCTTCAGCACCTTCACCGTCATTCAAAATGGTCGATAACCGAGATGAAAATCCAGTTAATCAATTATAACACGATTCATAACATAGTCGTCTTAATCATCTTAGGACAATCGGAGAATTCATTAATCCCACTAGGAAAATATCACCATCTTGCATTGCTTTCCTCCCAGAGGCATCACGTTTCAATTTTAAACCATATGTCATCCAAAGTTTACCCATATTCTACGGTCTAGATTCAGAAAACTCTTATCAGCACTTAAGGAAATTCGAAGAGGTGTGTAATACTTGCACAAACTAAAATTACAGCATGAATATAATTCGACTCAAGTTTTTTCAATTTTCTTCAAAGGATAAAGTTAAAATTTGTCTACAAAACCTTAGATCAGGATCCATAAAAACATTGGATGATTTTTAAGAGCAATTTCTGGAAAAATTTCTTTCCCCCTCATAGGACAAACTCCTTTAAGATGGGAATCACAACTTTCACACAAGAGTCAGTGAAAACACTTTACTAATATTGGGAGAGATTTAAATAAATATTAAATATTTTTCCACATTACGGGTTTGAAACATGGACGTTGGTTTCCTACTCTTACTAGGGTTTAACACCCCAAAGTAGACAAGTATTGGAAATTATGTGTAATGTTGAGTTTAGGGACAAAATCCACTAGATTACCTAGAACATATAGCAGATCATACACAACAATGGGACACAGTTGACACCTATAAGTCTTCTATTTAACCACGGTCATTTGGTATAGGCATGCTTAACCTTAAGGAACACCATGACCATTATGCTAAATATCCATCTCTACCTAAAAATGTTGAGGCATTAGAAATGAGGAATAGTGATAATGTCAAGTGAATTCAAGTAGTTACGTGTCATATCTAAAATTCAAATGAACATGTCACACAAGTTTGTTCAACCTTGCCAGCCCTGCAAGAATGTCTCCACGACCAAGTCTGATCCAAAAATACCTTTCAATAGACCAAATCCAAACCCATATTTCCAAACGTATAATTCTGGTTGGAGAAACCATCCAAACTTCAGTTAGAGGAATGATAACCAAGTACAATCATCGTAACCTTCAATTCAGGTACACCAGAATTTCCAAAATTCTCATAATTATGCACCATATGTTCTACCGCCTAGGAAAATCCTTGAGGATACATTGCATGCATTCATCGAGAAATAGAAAGCCATCAATAACCAAAATGTGTAAAGATACTTTTCCCAAAATCACATATGCATTAACCAGTCACGAGAAATGAAAGTTTCCCTCCCAACCACAACCAAACCCCAAGAGTCATCAAAACCCTGACGATGCTAGTTCTGGTAGTCAACACATAGACCAAGTTAATTTTTTTTATTACTCTCCGTAGTGGAAAAGTCATCCAATGAACCATTCTTGAACCTCGTGAAGTTGAAAATGAATTAGCTTCAGGGAGTATGGAAAGGGTTGATGAACCAACGCCTATTATTGAGAATAATAATTTTTCACATGCACTTTCATTTCCTCTAGCATTAAAAATAAAGAAATTGAACCATTCCCTACAAATATATGAAATATTCAAACATGTGAATGTCCATTTTTCTTTGTTAAATGTCATCAAATAGATACCTTCTTATGCCAAATTTTTGAAAGACTTGTGTACTGTAAAAAGAAAGCATCAGATAAGGAAACATTTGGTTTGTTTTTTGTATTTACACTTTTTAAAAGGTGATAACTCTTTATTTTTGTAACAACCTTTTTAATTATAGAAATTAAAAATTTGTTTTTACAAAACTTTGACAATAATGCTAGAGTGGCCGAATTTTTTACTATGGGAGGAGATGGGTTTGTATTATTTTGGAAATAAAAAACTCTATGTATACAAAGAAAATGTTATTTTCTTTTTGCCTCAATCATCTCATTCCAACCCTAGCCAGCCTATCTTATTCTTAGAATTCTCTCAAGAGTTGAGAAAAGGAAAAGAAAAACAAAGAAATCCAAAAGAAAAACTTGTGTGACAATAGTTTAATCTCTAAAGAGTTTAGAGATTATTTTGTGAGTATAACCCACTCTATTCTCTGTTGGTAACAAGATATAGCACAGAAGGATATTTTCTGTCGAACTAAATTCATCATCTTCTCCTTCTAAACATATCCCACGGCAGTGAGCAATTTTCTGCTCACTGCCGCACATTATCTTGAGTAACGGAGCTCGGTTCAAATTCTTTTTGATCCAGAATTTTTGAGGGATATTTAGGGGTGTTTTAGGGCTGTGTTCGGGCTGGTTTTAACTGAAAATTCAGAACTGAACCACAGTGAGAACTCACACATATAGGGGCTAATTTGGAAAGTGAGCTGGGTGCATTTCAGGTCCAAAACAGTCCAAATTTACACCGCTAATCAGGGGCTGTTCCGAGGCTGAAATTTTGTTCAAAACAGAAGCAAAATTTCAGTGGGAGAGCTAGTCAAATTCGCCCAGAAGAAGAGAAGAGCATAAAAAGTTTTCTAGTCCAATCCCGTGTGCCTAATATTTTTTCGTTGCCTTAGAAAATTGGTTCCTACAGCCTCAACATTCTTAACCTTACAAAGTTTGATGGAGAAAAAAGAAATTCTGCGAACCATGTTTACTAGTACAAAATAAGATGAGTGCATATGGTCCAAGCAAGCTAAAGGGAAAGTGGCATTTTCCACGATGATGAGTGTTTCTTTTTGGAATAGTATGACTCAATGTTAGAAGGTGTTTGCACCTTTGGAGTGAGTGCTTCGGCTAGCTGATGGGGATAGAAAGTCATCCATGAGATTTGTATATGGAGAGTTAAAGAATGCAAAAAAAGAGATAAATGAGGCATTGAAAAATATTGAGAATAATTATCGGCTAATCTTGGAGATTATTGATAGCAAAATCGAAGGTCGACTTGATACTCCATTGCATTGCTTCGCTTATCTAATTAAATCCTTACTACTATTATAAGGATACAATCATTGAATATGATGTGAATCTGATGGATGAGGTATTTATGATTGTGAAGGCTTTCTTTCACAATGACATTTATTTGCAAAGTAGGGTTATAAATGAGGAGTTGGCTTCATATAAGACAAAAGATGAAGCTTTTATTAGAGAAGTGGCAGTAAAAACATGTCGGGTATCTATTGATATTCTTAATCCTGTTAAAAACAAAGTGTTCATTTGAATTATTTAATTTGCATATTATATAAGATTTAATATATTTCATTTAAAATATTTATGTTAATTTGTAGTTTCATGCGGGTGCGAACGAAATTTGAGCACTTTTGAGGGGTAAATATTTAACATTAGTTAAATATTTGATTATTTTATTTTTTAATTATTAATATTAATTTATTTATTTAAATTATTTATGTAGATTCACACGAAGAAAATGAATAGACTAGATGTGAATCAATTAAACAATCGAGTCTTTGTTTCCTTTTGTTGGGCGATGGGAGCAGCAGAAGCGCAGTTCGGGGGAAATCATAATTTTAAAACTTTTTCAAATTACTGAATAAATTATTCAATATCTAATATGAATAATTTATTCATATTTCACCTAAACCTATTTATTCGATATCAAATAATGATATAAATATATATGAAACGTCACGAAACCTTTACGAAAAATGTTTTTTCCGTAAAATGACATAAAACACGTTTTTGACCGAATCGACACCCCAACACTTATGGGGACTTCCCAGGTCAGAAAAAATATTGTTAGGGAAGTTCATGGGCTGCCCGAACAGTGACGAACTCACTGTTTGGCCAGCCGTCACCCGGTTGGCTCAAAAGTCACCCGGTAACGCCGTTTTTGGCCGTTTTCGCTTATTTCAACTCTGAAACACTTTCCGGCAATTGTTCCAACTCCCAAAATACATCGATTACATTCATATGACATCAAATTCATCACAAAATTTCCAGTTTTCACAGATCTGATCCAGAAATCGAAATTAAGATTTTTCATGCTTTAAATCCAACTTTTCAAGATTATATCAATTAATCACAATACCAAATCAAGTCACCACATATGAACAACCCAAGAAAAATTATAGGCATTACAAGAGTGTTCATAACACTCTAGAATGGTAAAATTTCATCAAATGACTAATTTGGACACTAATTACACTAATTTCATCCAAAATACTTCACACATGTTTCATTAGCTTCCAATACATCAACCACAACCAAAAGCCCCAAATTTTCAGATTTAAAGGAACCCTAGAGCTATTCTAAGAATTCAAGAAAACATGAAACTAATTTCTAAGCTTGGGTTATAAAAGATTACCTTTTAATCTCTTGATTTCCAATATTTTCCTTGAATTTTTCCTTTATTTCTTCATGGATTTGTCAAACTAACCCTAGGGCTTTTCTTTCTCTCATTTTCGGCCATGGATGGTGTGCTATGGAAGAAGAAAACATTTTCCTTCTTTAAATAATGTTGACCGACTATGTGGGGGCAATTTGGTCAATTTTCCTTTTAATTTCATTAAATTAAAATGATAATAAGATAAGCTTTATGTTAAATAAATCTAATTTGTACACATAAGCCTAATAAAGTCATGTCATTTAAACCAATAATAATTGGACAAATTCCATAACATTTATGGAAAAAGTTTAATTAATTAATTATTCAAATGTTTAATAATTAAATATCCAAATAATCAATTAATATAATTGTTGATGGTGTTTTCAGGCACTATGTTATTTAAAGCAGCACGACAGGGGTAAAAAAGGTAATTCACTTCTCAGTCAAGATTATTAATGCTGACCCGACCACTAAAGAGTCAACAGTAAGAGGCCGGGAACTTTACGGTTAGTGACCGAGCACTTGAGTTCAAGATAACCGGGCAATTATCAGGTCGACAGCAGCATTCTCAGTACAAAAGACTATATGACCGACCACATGAAGACCGAGCATAGGGCAAGACATGTTCGGGAAAATAAGGCATTCTATCCATACAAGATAAGATAATAAGTTATCCTACTTTCATGGGGTAAACTAGTAAGTCAATATCCTAGTATGATAAAGAAAGTAAAGGTAGTTTTGATTAGGAATCCTTATGGAAAAAGATAATAGTTTTGACTAGGAATCCTTATGGGAAAAGGGAATAGTTTCAACTAGGATTTCTTATGCAAATAGGAGTCTGATTTCTGTACTATTATAAATAGGAGGGCAGAGTATGTGTAAAAGGGCATCAAAAATACAGGATCTGAATCTTCAAGCTCTGACTTGTAGAAAACAGAAAGAGACCCGAAAAGAGTGTTTAAGTAATAAAAGTACCATCCCGTTTGTGTCCGTGGACGTAGGTCGGATCCAAATCCACCGAACCACGTTAATCTCCTTGTCGATTGGCGTATTTATCTGTCTTTTGCTAAGTTTGCTTTTGGTCCCCCATAACCAAACAAATTCACTATTGATGGAGGATTGTCTCGGGAGTAATATTCCCATATTGCCCCTGAGACCAAAATCAGCCGTCAACAATAATTATTATTATATATGTATTTTATTTACAATAAATAACAAATACATATATTTATGGCATCTGTAAAAATCTCATTTGACTAATAATTAATGTGTATCTAATCGTATTATGTATCAAATACAAATACATAGTAATTACGATTGGCTAAAATCCCCTAATGCATGTGTTATTGTTTAACCGAGTAAACGATTCGAATTAACTCACTTAATCTGATGAAGTATTATGAATAATTAGTATTATTCAAATCATGTTGCCCAAGTGCTCTGTAAGTGTCCTGGACATGCCACAAGATCTCTAAGCGTGATTGGTGTGTGAATAAATCAAGAAAGTTTGCGGAAAAAACTTACATTGATTGGATGAGATTCAAAACTTTTCTTTGTTGTAGAAGAAGCTCCAAGCTTTCTTTTGAATTCCAAACTCAAGGGTGAGTTTCCCTATCACCTTTCTTTGACTCCAAAGTGCTAGCTTTGCCCAAAAATGGAACAAAAATTTCTCCTCCAAGGAGAAGAGAGGGACGGCAATGGAGGGTTTAGAAGAGAGTGAGAGAGATGTGAATAGTAAAGTCTAACAATACTTATTACAAAAGTTGTGTGTATTGACTTCTAAGTTGTTTCAAAAACATGTGTATTTTGTGTTTAAAAGATTAAAAACTATTGCCAACTACCACCATCACAAAAAGTGACTAGTGATGTAAGTGAGTGGGTCCCACCACTTTGAATTCAAAATTCAAGTTGACTTACACAACACATTTTGGGTTCGGGTTCGTTTGATCCGATTAAACGAATTTTCCGTCGTGACGTAATTAAATCTAATTTAATTCAATAATAATGCCTAGTAAAATTATTACGAAAGTCGCTTACGAATTAATTCCAAATTAATTTGTTCGCTTGAATTAAAATCCAATTTTAATTTCGTATTGAAATCCAATTTCAATTAATATATCTGATATATTATTTTAGCAAAATTAAATAAATTAAATAGTAAAATCCAATTTAACTATTAAATTTATTTTACCGATTAATTCCAAATTAATCACGTTCTCTCTTCTTCAGCAATTAATCCCAGATTAATTCATGACGCAATTAATCCCATATTAATTTTATGTCTCATAATTAATCCCAGATTAATTCTTGCCGTAATTAATCACAGATTAATTTTCTCTTTCATAATTAATCCTAAATTAATTATGTTCGAGTCAAATGTCATCGGTGAATCTTTGGGAAGTGACCCAATAGATCCCTGGATATGTTGGTAGTAAATACGGTTGTCGGACCATCCGAACTCGTGTGTATCCCGTACCACGTTCTCACTGATTTACAAGACATGGTTGGCTTCTAGCAAAGCACCGTGCCTACCCAATTCTTCAGAAATATTCAACATGGAATATATAATCTGTATCAGGCACAGTATACAATGTATTACGATATAAAATCCAGTATCGGATGTCACATGTTGGGCTTAGGGCTGGAATTGTGTCTGCCCTATACGAAGAATATATCGGATCACTAGCAACTAGTCTCTATAATCGGATAATCATGACCTAGTCATACTATCCCGATAGATGCAGCATTTAAGAGTACTAGTTCTGTATCCCTGCGTGATCATCGTCTCCATATGACTGAAGTGATACTTCCATCTTGACATCACACCAAATACACTACGATTCTCAGTATACCTAGAAGAGGCGTACACATAACCTGTTAAATCTCCGGACGACCAAAACCAAAGTATATTGATTGTCGCAAGTATTAGCGATGTAAGTCTCATGTTAAGACCACATACACCTACCCTGATTTGGATTCCCATAGACACATAGTCATACTACCAATGGGATTCCGAAGGGTCTATCCAGAGCGAAGCTGTTCCCGGTCCAACGGCTAACAGAACCTCTTATCACACTTGCATAAGTATCCAATACTTAAATATATGAGAACTATGTCGTTAAGCTTCCATAACACGCACAAGTGTAATACTAGCATATTCCGCATTATCGATATTCAGTCTCGATAATACTACGACTAGAGATATTTAATGATTAAACCTTTCATGGATTAATACTGTCTTATAGCTTATTAATCCGGTACTAATCATATGGACTTTTATCATTTATATATCCAAGTAATCCAATTACAAAATTATAAAAGAGCAATTTCCTTTTGTCACATAGTTAATTTGTACAAAAACACCATGTCTTTTACAAATAGTGATGTTATGGGTCATAATTGTCCAATAATCTCCCACTTGGCCTATAGCCAATCACTCAAGTGTCCAACACCTGAACTATATACGGGTCGCTCATACTTATGCTGAGATATCGCTTTCACCAGCGGATATGCAATGTTATTATCTGATACGATTTTTTGATCTTCACATCGCCATGATGTGTGATCTCTTGAATCAGATGAAACCATCGAAGTACATACTTGGATCATTGATGAGACCGTAATTCCTTAGCCTCCGCTGTAGCCTAGCCCAGATGCTAATAGAATTACTCCTAATCCAATTAGGAATCTTATAGATCCAAAATGGTTCTTTTGCTACCTCAGCCGCAACAATATATTCCAATTTTGTTGTTGAATTGGCAACATTATCTTGCTAGGAAGATTTCCAGCTCACTGTTTTGTTGTTCAAACAAAATATGTACCCTTATTGTGACTTAGAATCGTCTTTATTGGTTTGGAAACTTGCATCGGTGAATCCAGTCACCTGAAGTTCTCCTTCCCCATAGATTAAGAAAGCATCCTCAGTTCGTCTAAGATACTCAAGGATGTTCTTAACATCAATCCACTGACCATCACCTGCATCGGCCTGATTGTGACTGCAGATGCTCAAAGCATATGAGACAGCAGGTCGCGTACATGTTAGTCAATTGAGTTCTCGGAGAGTTCTAACAACTTTTAGATCTATCCCAATAGTTCATTATTCCTAGAATAAAGGTTGCCCCTCCCAAGTTTTTTATAGAGAATTTTAATTAAAGCCAAGCTTTCATCGATTGTAGTATGGGAATGTCATTGCTAAGAAGCAATACATCATCAACGTATGGGACAATCATTGTCAGTGTGCTTCCACTAACCTTTATATATACACAAGAATCATCTTCATTTTGAATGAAACCATATACCATTATGATCCCAACAAAATGTCGGTTCCAAGAACGCTATGCTTGCTTCAATCTATAAATGTATCGATTTAACTTGCAAACCTTGTTTGCGTATTTTGCTACGACAAAATCGTCAGGGTGTTGCATATAAACATCCTCCAAAAGGTTTCCGTTAAGGAAAGCGGTTTTGGCGTCCATCTACTATATGTCATAATCGAAATATGCAACAATAGCAAGCATTATCCGAATGGATTTAATCATGGCAACATGTGAAAAAATTTCGTCGTAATCGACACCATGTCGTTGACGATACCCTTTCGCTATAAGCCTAGCTTTGTACGTTTGTATGTTGCCATACATGTCTGTCTTCTTCTTGAAGACCCATTTACAACCAATCGGCTAAACACCTTATGGTGCATCAACCAGTGCCCAGACTTGGTTGGTATACATGGAATCCATTTCGGAATTCATGGCATTTTGCCATAAAGCGGAGTCGATAACTTGTATCGCTTCCTTATACGTAGCCGACTCATTATCCTCAATAAGATTAATATCTACATGAGGTGAGATCAGAAACCCATACCTCTCAGGTTGTTTTCTGACTCTCTCCGACCTACGCGGTTCTTGTGTATTAGAAGATTGTGGTACAGTCTCATATCTTATGAACTGTTCGTGTTCCGTGAAGGAGTCGGTGCCAGGAACAGTATCACTCCGATTTTCATCGAGTTCTACTTTCCTCCCACTTACCACTGCATTTAGGAATTCCTTTTCGAGGAAAACCGCATGGAGAGCAACAAATATCTTGTTCTCTTGTGGGTTGTAGAAGTAATATCATTTGGTTTCCCTAGTATAACCTATAAATAGGCACTTAATCGATTTGGGTTCTAGTTTGGTACCATCCAAACATTTAACGTATGCCAAGCATTCCCAAATCTTCAGGAATGAGAAACCCGGTTTCTTTCCTGTCCATATTTCATATGGAGTCTGTCCAACAGACTTTGATGGAACCTTATTCAAAATAAGTATTGCACTGTTCAATGCGTATCCCCATAAGGAAATTGGAAGCTCAGTGCGACTCATCATTGACCTTACCATATCCAACAAAGTTCGGTTTCTCCGTTCGGACACACCACTCAATTGATGTGTTCCGGGATGAGTCCACTATGAAAGAATACCAAACTCTTTCAAGTAATCAAGAAACTCATTGCTCAAGTATCTTCACCACGGTCTGACCGAATGTTTTAATACTTTTACTGGTCTATTTTTCTACTTCGTGTTGAAACGCTTTGAATTTATCAAAAGTTTCCGATTTGTGTTTCATAAGGTACACATAACCATAACGTGATGCAACATCCGTAAAGATTACGAAGTATTCATATCCACCTCTAGCCTAGCTAGATATGGGCCCACTACGTCACCATGAACGAGGGCTAACAACTCGATGGCACGTACACCTTTACTGCTAAAAGGCGTTTTAAGCACTTTGCCTAATAAACAAAATTCGCAGACATCATATGAATTAGGATCAAATCCGTCCAAGTATCCATTCTTCCAAAAAGTGGATATACGAGTCTTGTTAATGTGTCCCAAACAACAATGCCACAAATAAGTCTCATATGATTTACTCAGTTTGAGCTTTTGTTTGTCATGTTATATGTTTGAGATTCACTTATATTCAAAATATACAGACTATTATTAACATTTACTGTACATATCAAAATATCATCTTTATATACAAAACACACAATGTTCCAGAATACAAAGGTGTATACCTACATCGGGTTAAACTAGATACAGAGATGGTGTTCCTAGTCAAACTAGGTACAAAATAACAGTCACCTATTGTAATTACATGTCCCAATGACAGGTTCAAAACATAGGTCCCAACGGCCAAAACAGCGACTCTCGTCCGTTTCCGACTCGTAGGTCGATCTCATCTGAAGCCAATACCCTGCTAATCAGCAGATCCCGTACATCAGTACATATGTATGTACCACATCCAGTATCAAAAATCCAATTTTTAAATATAGTAATGGACACGTTTATTACAATAACAAACATATCTGAAGTCGGAGCCTTGCCCGCCTTCACTTCCTTAATGTTTGCCTTGTCCATACGGCAGTCACGCTTCCAGTGACCCTGTTTGCCACAGTTTAGGCAGACATCTTGGGATATGTCCTTTGTCTTCCCATAAGACTGTGACGATTTTTCCTTTCTCCCTTTTTCTTCACACCCCCAGAAGCCTTCTGCCAAGCCTTGGCCTTCTAGGATGTCGAAGTAAGATGCGCCTTGCACTTCTTGCCCTTTTGGAAGCTCTGGCTCTACCTCCTTGAGCATAGCCATTAACTCTCCAAGAGTTTACTCTTGGTCCATGATGAACCCGACCCAGCATTCGGGCAGAGACTGTAAGATCAAATCTATAGAAGTCTCGGCCTCATAGGTAATGCCCAGCTAACATATATGTTCGATGTCAGCAATCATCTGCGACACCTAGTGCTCGACAGATGTACCCTCTGACAAAGCATGTTATTCAATCAATCTAATTCAATTAATTAATCTTTGAATTAATGACCATCCAATGTTCAAACAACGATTTGATTTGCGCGAGTCCAACTCGTTTAAGAATAAATACTCAAAGTACGTATTCTTGAATTATATCGAACTATAATTTTAAATCCAATTTAAATTGTATCCAATACTAATTCATATTTAATTCCAAATTAAATAATTACACTTTTAAAAGTGCCTTTTAGACTTGGATTCCAAATCCAATCTTCATGGGTCTAAAAGGCGCAATTAGTATCCAATACTATTCAATTAAAGTCCAATGTGCTTTCAATTAATTCTTTAGGAGTGGGATTTGGCCATTATGGATCCAACCCAAAAGCCAAAGCCTAATTAGGAATCAGCCTTTGCCCAAAAATAAATATTTTTTTTTGCCCATTAAGCCCAATTAAATTTTAAAAGGCCCAAAAGTCATATTTGGAATTTATGGAAATGGTTTTAGGCCCAATTGGATCCAACCCAATTGTCCAAAACCAAACTTGGCCCAACCAAGCCCATTAGCCCAAATATAACAAATTAAATTAATATATTATTCCAAATTACATATTAATCCAATTCAAGTGTAATTAACATAATTAATCAACTAATTTAATATTTCCAAAACACTAATTAATCCAATTAATCATCCTCATTAATTCCAATCCATGTCCAACACAAATTGAAGTAAAATCAATTCTATAACATGCTTAGGCTCACGACAATGGCAAAGAAATTATCATGCAATTTGATTTCAATCTAATTAAATCAACATTTAACATACATTTCATGCCAACAATACATCCAATTGCTAATTTTCAAAAAATCACCATGAGCACATACTAGGGTACATTCTGCCATGTCAAAGGAATTGGGGATTTTTGATCAAGTCAATTTTTCTCAAATCCTAAGAAGCACAAATCCAATTCATCATCATCCAAACAAAACCACAAAAACAATTTAGGTAAATCAAGCTCCAAGCAAAAAATCCCAAATTAAAGTCATGAACCCTAGAATCTAAATCATGCTTAGATCTCACTCTGATACCATTGTAAGTGTCCTAGACATGCCACAGGATCTCTAAGCGTGATTGGTGTGTGAATAAATCAAGAAAGTTTGTGGAAAAACTTACATTGATTGGATGAGATTCAAAACTTTTCTTTGTTGTAGAAGAAGCTCCAAGCTTTCTTTTGAATTCCAAACTCAAGGGTGAGTTTGCCTACACCTTCTTTGACTCCAAAGTGCTAGCTTTGCCCAAAAATGGAACAAAAATTTCTCCTCCAATGAGAAGAGAAGGACGACAATGGAGGGTTTGTAGGAAACGTTTTCCTTCCTCAGCGAAAGCGGCTTAGGCACATGGATCGGACTTGAAAAAATTTTCTGCTTTCCCCTTCCTTTAGCCGAATCTGACCAGCAGGTATACTGAAATATTGCTTCTGTTTCAAACAAGATTTCAACCCCGGAATGCTCCCGAAATAGTCCCCGAACAGCCCCCGAATTGCAGTGAAATAATGGACTGTTTTGGACCAGTTACACAACGGAACTGCACACAAATCAGCCTCTGATTTGCGTGAACTGCAAGGATGTTTAGGTCTGATTTTTCACTCAAGATACAGCCACAATACAGCCCTAAATGGTACCTTAGGTGTTTCCCAAAATCCCGAATTAAAACGAAACAAACCGAGCCCCGAATCAATTATATAATTCACGGCAATGGACAATAAAATACTTCCACTGCCGTGAGATAGAGAATATGAGAATAATGATTTTGGTTCAACGCCACAAGGTCTTCCGAGCTATGATTCACAACCAACGGAAAGTAGTGTGGGCTACACACACAAAATAAATCCCTAAATGATTTAGAGATTTAATCACACTTAGTATATTTTTCTTATTTTTGTTCTTCAATGGAATCTCTCAACTTTTGAGAGAATGGTGAAGAAGAAGAAGGTGGCTAGGGTTGCAAGAAAGAGAGTGTTCTCAAAAAGAAAATTAAATCTTCTTGTTATACTTAGGGTTATTTGTTTCCAAAACAAACAAATCCCTCCCTATTCTTTTCATCAAAGAATAGACCAAGCAAGTAAAAAATATTTAATTTTTTTTCAACATCAATTTTCAATTACCATTATTGAAAAGATGTTACAAAATTAAATAAGTAATTAACCATTTGAAAATCATAATTTCCAAATTAATGCCATGGATTATTTGTTTCCAAAACAAACAAATCCATTCCCTTTATGCTTGAAGAATTCGGCCTCCATAAGAAAAATAATAAATTTTTGTAACATCAATATATTAATTTCCATAATGGAATATATGTTAAAAAATAAAAAGGTTAAATATTATTTAAACATATGTAACTTCCAAATTAAGTCCAAAGGTTTCCAAAACCCAAAATTTGGAAATTACTTACTTAACCTTCTATATAATTATATCTGATGTAATTAAATAACATGTGTTTAAATATCATATATTTAATAAAACTATATATTAACTTTTAATAAAAAGTTTCAAGTGTGACAATTAATATTATTAATCATATTAAAAATATACATACCTTTGTGAGTATATAATTGGATTATCCAATTATACTAAATCCGCTATAGTAAATCAAGCTAGCACGGGGACCAAATGAACCTACGATTCCGAGCTCCAATAATCTCGAAATATTAATTAAGCTCTTAATTAAATATTCTGAATTATTAACTTCGGGTTATTCCACTAAAAACCCGAAGTTGCACTCTCATTGTCGCAGATGATATATTAAGCCGAACCAAGTCGGTGTCCATCGATATAGTCATTACATATCAATTTGACCCTTCACGTGTATCTCATAATTAGATCCGGGTCATAATGTCTGTTATACCCCTCTAATTATTTTTACCTTAAGTACCATTGATTCTCTAATGAATGATTTATTCATAACTATTATGAATTTTAATCTTTCTATTCGTAATAGAAAGACTTGAGCGCTCAAATCGTTCAAGCACCGAATCAACCCTTAAGAAAGATACTCCTCTACTTCTCGTAAGAAGGAGTGAACTCCATGTCTATGTAAAACGTTCCCAGCTACACAACAGACCATGCCCCCAAAATACGTAGTTATTGGCCGGGACTGCTACACCAACCTCACCTTTGTAAATCAAAGGACATGGCCTCTCATACAGGAGTTCGTAGTACACTCAGGATTAAGATCAAACCATATATGACCATCTAGTAGATCTAAATGACTTTCTTAGTTTAACGGATATTATAAGAATGTCATTTCCATCTGGGTCCAGTCCTATATGATCGCATCATACAAGGTGCCTTCATTCTCTTGTCTCTACATGGACGATTTGGATCAAGATCGCCATAAAAATATAGAATGGATCGCATCTATAGATAAACCACAAACAAAGTACCCGCTTTGTTTGCTCTATATGGACTATTTAAGATTACTAACTTCAGACTTAAATCCTCTTGTATATGACACTCATACATTAAGTCTGAAGGCACATAAGTAATCTAGGGTATTTAAGATGATATATAATATGCGAAAATTAAACAAACAATTTGATAAATGAATAATGCATCGTTTTATTTCAAAACACATAAAACCATTTATATCATATGTAGCTCTAAGGAATACATTCCAACAGGGTTTAGAAGAGAGAGAGTTATGAGAATAGTAAAGTCTAACAATACTTATTACAAACGTTGTGTGTGTTGACTTCTAAGTTGTTTCAAAAACATGTGTATTTTGTGTTTAAAAGATTAAACACTATTGCCAACTACCACCATCACAAAAAGTGACTAGTGATGTAACTGAGTGGGTCCCACCACTTTGAATTCAAAATTCA
This sequence comes from Zanthoxylum bungeanum, assembly GCA_019454045.1. NCBI lineage: Eukaryota > Viridiplantae > Streptophyta > Magnoliopsida > Sapindales > Rutaceae > Zanthoxylum > Zanthoxylum bungeanum. Next base: position 25,108 of record SKCR01035429.1, on the reverse strand, counting down.
AGTTTACTTACACAACAGACTTTGGGCTCGGGTTCGTTTAATCCGATTAAACGAATTTTTCGTCGTGACGTAATTAAATCTAATTTAATTAAATAATAATGTCTAGCAAAATTATTACGAAAGTCGCTTACGAATTAATTCCAAATTAATTCGTTCGCATGAATTAAAATCCAATTTTAAATCTGTATTGAAATCCAATTTCAATTAATATATCTGATTTATTATTTTAGCCCAATTAAATAAATTAAATAGTAAAATCCAATTTAACTATTAAATTTATTTTACCAATTAATTCCAAATTAATCGCGTTCTCTCTTCTTCACGAATTAATCCCAGATTAATTCATGACGCAATTAATCCCATATTAATTTTCTATCACATAATTAATCCCAGATTAATTCTTATTGTAATTAATTCCAGATTAATTTTGTCAAATGTCATCGGTGAATCTTTGGGAAGCGACCCAAGAGATCCCTGGATATGTTGGCAGTAAATACGGTTGTCGGACCATCCGAACACTTGCGTACCCCGTACCACATTCTCACTGATTTACAAGACATGGTTGGCTTCTAGAAAAACATCGTGCCTAACCAATTCTCCGGAAATATTCAACATGGAATATATAATTTGTATCAGGCGTAGTATACAAATTATTGCGTAATACGGTCCAGTATCGGATGCCACATGCTAGGCCTAGGGCTGGAATTATGTATGCCTCGTACGAAGCATATATCGGATCACTAGCAACTATTATCTGTAATCGGATAATCATGTCTCAGTCATACTATTCCGATAGCTGCAGCATTTAAGAGTACTAGTTCTATATCCGTGCGTGATCATCGTCTCCATATGACTGAAGTGATACTTCCATCTTGACATCACACCCAATACATTACGATTCTCAGTATACCCAGAAGAGGCGTACACAGAACCTGTTAAAGCTTCGGACGAACAAAACCAAAGTATACTGATTGTCGCAAGTATTAGCGATGCAAGTCTAAGGTTAAGACCACATAGACCTACCCTGATTCGGATTCCCATAGACACATAGTCATACTACCAATGGGATTCCGAGGGGTCTATCCAGAGTGAAGCTGTTCTCGGTCCAATGGCTAACAGAACCTCCTATCACACTTGCATAAGTATCCAATACTTAAATATATGAGAACTATGTCGTTAAGCTTCCATAACACGCACAAGTGTAATACTAGCCTATTCCGCATTATCGATGTCTAGTCTAGATAATAATACGACTAGGGATATTTAATGATTAAACCTTTCATGGATTAATATTGTCTCATATCTTATTAATCCGGTACTAATCATATTGACTTTTATCATTTATATATCCAAGTAATCCATTTACAAAATGATAAAAGAGCAATTTCCTTTGTCACATAGTTAATTTGTACAAAAACACCATGTCTTTTACAAATAGTGATGTTATGGGTTATAATTGTCCAAAATGTTCAACGAGTACACTTCATATTATGGGACTCTCTAAGTTCAGGTTTATCCGTCACGAAATCAAATTTCGTGTCTTTAATCCACCCACTCATGAATTATGATGACCATAGATAATCTCGCTAAACTATGCAAGTTGAGGTCATTGTATACGTATAATCCCTCTGTCACATGCAATACATATTATACCTGAGGTATAGATAAAAACGTCAAACATGTTGGTATAATATAGTCGACTTTCAATTTACGATCTCTAAATAACACTCAGAACTGATTTCTGAAGTTATACCATGGCCATGGATTTACTAGATCGTAAACACGTGAGGATGCATATGCCCTGTACACATGACTGACAGATCCTATCTTCATACGCACTGGATATCATGAGCATCAGTCCACGCCCAATGAACATGTGGAGGTTTGATCATGAATAGATCATTGACGTTACTGCCATCAAAGTATGGAGGATAACTTATATATCCCACTGTGGTATCTCAAGTCAAATGACCACTATGCTCGCTCAACTCGAGAAGATTCATATTGACGTTGGTGTACCATCTATTAGGAAATCTTTTGTGAGTCATTTAGTGTTTATCAAATAAACACCTACATGTCGATACAAGTCTCCCGAGACTCACGGTCCATTGGGATAAACCATTGGACCAAGTCACGATATACGACATGTATTGGTCTCAACGGATTTTACTAACTAACCCGTGTTAGTAAATCTTGACCAGGAACTTTATTTAAGGATATACATCTTATAGTACGCTTCCCAATGTCAATTACAAACTACGTCATAACTGCGCACTATAACGTAAATCCTAGGGTCTTTGTCTAATATACATGTATCATTAAACCAGATTTAGTTTCGATCTAATCATAATCAGATATCTAATCGTAATTAGATCGAATAAATGTATAAAAGACAAGGGTGCTACCATTAAATTAGTAGTAGTATGGAAAATGGAATCACTCATATTTATGAATCGGACATAAATACGATCCGGATTGGCACTCTTAGCACCAACCCTAACAATTTCTCTCACTTGCTCTAGTGTCAATCCATGGTATCATATACACATCTAATGTGTATCGCATACTCATTGCCCTTAGGATCTCACCTTGCACTCAAAAGGTAGGCAACAACAAGCAGGTCCGCTTAACAAATCGAGTCTGTCCAACAAACCCAACCGTTTTCCTTAGCCTGCTTCATTCAAATTTTATAGAATATAAATTCTACATCAATATGACTCAGACGCTACATCAGTTATGTGTTATAGCTGCTGAGTTGTCTAAGTATTTAGAAAATCAAATCCAAATATTATGAGACAACCGCAAACACAACACTAACATCAAAACTTCTAATCTATAAGGTCACTCTGCAACTTCAAAAGTCAATACTTCATATGTTGCAACTGATTCCACTAATTTAGTAGAATCAACGGTTACACTCCCACTACATCTTTTCTGACTTTATATGACATAGACCATCTAATGTCATAATTAGGATCAAAACTAATTTGACCTTATGGTTGCAGACTAAATTCTCCAATAATAAGAAACTTGTTCTTAATATCTCAAATATCACAAATAACATGTTTCAAGACACATCATATGGTCTATTGTATATCAAAATAACTCATAACAATTACGATTAAATTGATATCTTTAATCGCATATGACATAGTATTCATTATGTTTTCATCATATGATGCATAAAATTGACTAGGACATTCCAATCAATATCTCTTTCGACAAAGGAATCATCCTTTACAAAAGATGAATACTATATATATATAAGACACATTAACTGTCAAACAGTTATACTAACTGTCATACAGATAGTCTTACTGTTTCCTTTATTAGATCATATCTAATACGCGACTAATGAGAGTTACACGCAAGTCTCTTGTTTTATATCATATATAAAACTTTATATCAAATATGTTAGAGACTACTCCCACTGCTTTCACGAAGAAAAGAAGACTTAGGATATATATAATACTAGAAATAAGTTTGTACACTCCCACTGACCCTACTAACAAATATGTATTCTCTATGTTTTGATAGAATCAGACAATCTGATTGTATCAAAATTAGAGAACACAGATTTTCAGAAAGACTTATCTGAGTCTACAATAGGCTCTATAAGCTAGTATATCAAACTGTGATCTCAGCAGAATGCAAACTCTAGGGCCATTTTAGAATGAACTTCTTCAAACAAAGAAATCACGACGGATCTCTCATTCGAATAAATCATTCAAGAACGCCACTTTGCATTCTTTAGCCAAAATACATAGTTTAATATCAACATTAACCAACAGATCCTTAATTGTTCAATTAGTGTGACTATAGACAAGTTTTCTTAGAATTTACAATAGATTACTGAGGATAACCTTTCTCATTGTCATACTATAAAGGTCAAACCTTTATCAAGCTCACTTTGCTTTTGCGGCACTAATAATTTGCACATTTTATGAACGATTCACAACGAAAGCTTAATGAAGTTCAAAACTTGATCATAGTAAGCTATGAAAAATCTTAGATCTATGGTTCAATGCTAACTTCCGAAATCGATATCAAATATCGCTCCCACTATAAGTTACAAGATAATTTTCTTCGATAAGAAAACAATAGAATCAGTAAGTATCAAATACTTCGCAAATGATTCTGACATCCTATTAGACTTATACGGAAGATGTCTAAGGGTATTTTCATCTTATTAATTATGTAGTTCCATCACAGTTTATCACTCTCTCATTTGACTTCATTAAGTCAAATCCTTTCTACAATCGTAAACACCCGATGTTACAAACCAAGTTTTATTGCTCAGGTCGTTGAAAAGATATTCTATCAAATAGAATACAATATTCTATTAAATAGAATAAATGATAAACCTTTCACTCGTACCTCCGAGGCACAAGTACTTTCAATTATATAACCATTATACAAAAGAAAGTCTCAAATCTCAAAATTTTCAAGATTCGAATTTTCTACTATACATGTCATATATGTAACTATAGAAACGAATGAAACCTTAATTAAAGAGATGAATTAATGTTACTGGAGCATAACCCCACGAGTATTGAAAACCAATTCGGTAACACTCAATATCAACGAATCAAATCATATAAGATTCGATTACTCCTACTGACAAATTCCATCCAAATGGAATCGCAGAAGTTTAATATTGAGTAAGAATCATATTCATTAAATAAATTTAGAACTAATTGCCTTGAATTCATATGGTTGATCATATCAAACATCTTTGAACAATTCAAAGACTCACAATGAATTTTATAGTTTTCAACACTTCAAATAGAATATCTTTGAAACATTCAAAATATTCTAACCACGTTTCATCATAAACATATTGAAAGTTCTCAAACAATTCAAGACGTTCAATATATTTTCTATTAGAAACACGTAACTAAGTAATGACAATTCATTAACTAATTTACAGTGAAAAGAAAACTATCTAAGGAAATTACTAATTCATTAAAGTATATACATCCAATGTATTAGTATAATAAAATTGTGGTCCAATGACGATCGTCGGTTAAATGAGATTTAATCACATCCTGAATACAATATTCATTAAATGGATAAGGATATATGGTGTGAACTCGTGTCAGACCATCCTTCACCATACAGAATAAGCATCTAATGCTTATATGATAAAACCTCATAAAGCACTGTTCTAAGCTATTTAGTTAACCGAACATTTTCTTAATATTTATCCTTTCATTAATAACACTACTAGTCATATTAAAATATGTAACAACTATTTATATAGAACAAGTAACTATCCAATAGTCATAAGTTCTGATATCAAATATCAAAACAGTTTTTAAACATTATTTTAAATAACTAGACGGGATATCCGGTATCCAATACATATAGTTGTCGTATTGTGAGAATCAATATTCTCTATACACAACTATACACATCTCCTTTATTAAGCTTTATAATTTATGTTCAATTATTCACAACAATTGCAAATGATTTATTAGCAAATTGTGTCAAACACATGACTTCTAAAAGTCACTAAATCCAAGAAACGTCATTAAAAGATAAACAAATACTAAAGAGGTTTTATTAATGCCAATCAAGAATCTCGAGACATGAACTATTCAAGTCAATTCTTACTTCACAAGAAACTATTCTCTCTAGATAATATCCTAAAGCAGATATCTATTTAGATTACTAACTGTGACTTAGTAACTAAGTCACAAATCATCTTGATTTTCAAGAAAAATCAGAACAACAGTTCCTGATAGTTTGAACTAATCTAACAATATCTAAGTCTACTGTCTTTCTAGAACCTATTTTAGAATTACGTAACCATAAGTAAAGTTAGAAAACTTATTCAAGTAATAAGCATGCAGTGGATTAGAAGTATAATTCTATAAACAATATAGAATAAAAAGAAAACAAAGCAGAATTTTCCATAAAATTACACAATGCTTAAGTTATGTATTTTTAAACCCAGCAATGTCTCCCACTACTTTACGTAATACCGTAATCCCCAACGGACAACGGCAATTCAATAATTAAATCAAATTCCATAGTGAGAGTAGGATCCCATGAATATATTTCGACTCACAGCTTTGGCACGATCTCGCCTACGTATATTCATTAGGTAGACAACTCATTGTCAATCACTCACCAGTGACTCCTGATTTTAGTCCTGACTGTTTCTCGTTATGACAGTTTTGGCACGTTCACAAGGAGGCGTATCAAGGCTTCACTTGTCAATGACAAACTCAAGCTATCGGTATAGTCCTGACAGCTTTGGCACGTTGAGGATTTCCACTTTCACTTGAATTTGTCCAATATTAATATACAATCGACATGGATAAAATCCCATAACCTATACCCTCACAGCTTTGGCACGATCTCGGATGCAGTTATAGAAAGTACCATAAACCGTACCGACAAGATGGAACAAGAAACATGTATCCAATACACGTCACTTTCCAGCCTTATTTTTAAGTGGGGATTTTTCTCAGGAAGCTATTGTTGGAGTTTTCTAAGCATCCCAAGATCAATTAACAAGCATGAAACAAGTGCGAATACAACGAGGGAGTTGCGGAATACTCACATCGAGCGGTTTAGCGACGCGGAAATGAACAAAAATTCCATTTTCTGCTCATCCGTGGTCACGGCAGTGACAGTGAAACATCCCACTGTTTTCGGCTTCAATCTTCCTATATCAAGCTCCAAGCTTTGTGATTTGATTCCAAGCTCATGGGTGGACTTCCCTATCACCTTCACATGTCTCTCGGAGTGCTAGCTCTTGATGATTTTGCCACAAAATAACCACACTTGGCTTCCCTATAGCTCACGGCAGTGAGCAGTAGAAGAGAGGAGAAAGGCAGCCCATTGGGCGTGACTTAGAGGAGAGAAGAAAAGTGAAGTAGTTTTGTTTTGATTTTGTGTATCTAATACCAAAAATCAAAAGTCAAATACCATTATAATAATAGTAAATGTCTTTCAGGCTTTCAAAAAGCTTTTTCAACAACTTCCATCAACTTACATCAATCAATCAATCAATGTGACAAGTTGTCACATCACTCAAAGTGACTAATGATTTGACGCTTGATGCGACTAATGATTTGACGCTTGATTTGACTTGCGTGCCGCACTCGAATTCGAAATGCGAATGTGCTCGCAAATAATCCCGGGCTCGGGTTCGTTAATTCCAAATTAACGAATTTTCCATTGCGACGTAATTAAATGATTATGCCTAGCGAAATCACTATTCACATCGCTAACGAATTAATTCTAAATTAACTCGTTCGCCCGAATTAAAATATAATTTTAATTCCGTGTCGAAATCTAATTTCGTTTAATATATCGAATATATTAATTTATCGATTAATTCCAAATTAATTGTTCTCTCTTTAATGGATATTTTATCCCAGATAAAATATCTCCGCAATTAATCCCAGATTAATTTTCTCTCTCTTCTAATTAATCCCAGATGAATTAAAGTGCGAGTCATACGTCATCGGTGAATCTTCGGGAAGCGACCCATGAGATCCCCGGATATGTTGGCGGTAAATAGGGTCATCGGACTATCCGAACACGTAAGTACATAGTACTACATTTGTACCGATTTACAAGCCAATGTTGGCTTCTAGCAAAGCGCCATGCCTACCCAATTCTCCAGAAATATCCTTACAGGAATATAGGATCTATATCAGGCATAGTATACGTAGTATTGTGTATTTCGATCCAGTATCGGATGATCAAGTGCTAGGCCTGGGCTGGAATTGTGTCTGCCCCGTATGAAGCACATATCGGATGTCTGGTAACTAGTCTCTATAATCGGATATACATGACCTAGTCATAATATCCCGATAACTGCAGCATTTAAGAGAACCAGTCCCGTATCCTACATGACCATCATCTCCATATAACTGGAGTGACACTTCCGTCTTGAGATCACACCCAACACACTACGATTCTAGATATACCCAGAAGAGGCGTACACAGAAACCGGTTAAAGCCCTGGATGACCAAAACCAATGTATATTGATTGTCGTAAGTATTAGTGGTGCAAGTCTCAGGTTAAGACCAAATACACCTACCCTGATTTCGGACTTCCAAGACACATAGTCATACTACCAATGGAATTCTGAGGGGGTCTATCCAGAGCGAAGTTATTTCCCGTACCATCGGTAAAACACAACCTCCTATTACACTTGCATGAGTATCATATACCCAAATATTAGAGAATTATGTCGTTTGTGCCCTCACAACGTGCACAAGTGTAATACTAGTCTTTTACACATTTATCGATGTCCAATCTCGATAATACTCTGACTAGGGATATTTAATGATTTATCCTTCGTGGACTGATACTGTCTCATATCATTCTCAATCCAGGAACAAATCATATGGACCTCCTATCATTTATACATCTAGGTGATCTAATCACAAATGATAAGAGTGCAATCTCCTTTGTTACATAGTTAATTTGTACAACAACACCATGATCTGTACAAATAGTGACGCTATGGGTCATAATTGTCCAACAATCTCCCACTTAGCCTATAGCCAGTCGCTCGAGTGTCTTACACCCGAACTATGTACGGTTGGCTCAAATTAATGAGAAAAGACTTTTGTCAGCAGATTTGCATGATTATCATCTGATGTGATTTATTCGATCATTACATCGCCACGATGTATGATCCGAATGAATCAGATGAATATCGAAGTATATATCTCGATCATTGATGAGACCATTAATTCTTTAGCATGTGATGTAGCCTAGCTCAGCTGCTAACAGAATTTTATCTAATCTAATTAGATTTATTATCGACCCAAATGGCTTCTATTACTGCCTCAGCTGCAGTAATAACCCGCATTTGTTGTTTATTCGGTAAAAATATCTTGCTTGGAAGATTTCCAACTCACTGTTCCGTTATTCAAACTGTATAGTACCGTTTGTGACTTATAGTCGTTATTATCGGTTAGGAAACTTGCAGTAGTGATCCCAGTCACTCCAAGTTCTCCTTCTCCATAGTTTAAGACAGAATCCTTAGATCTCTAAGATACTAATGGATGTTCTTAACTTCAATCCAGTGACCATCACTTGGATTGGCCCGATTGTGAATCCATATGCTCAAAGTGTATGAAACATCATGTCGCGTACATTTTTTTTAATGTACGATTTCTCGGAGAATTTTCTCGAAAGCCAAGTTTTCACCGATTATTATTATGGGAATGTCATTTCCAAGAAATGAAATATTATCATTATTTATATAGGACAGCCACTATCAGTGCGCTCCCACTAACCTCCTTATATACACAAGAATCATTTTCGTTTTGAATTAAATCATACTCTATTATGATTACATCAAAACGATAATTCTAAGAACCTAATGCTTGCTTCAATCCAAACATGGATCGAATAACCTGCAAACCTTGTTTGCTAGTTTTGGTACGATAAAACCGACAGGATGTTGTAAATATCCTCCAAAAGGTTTCATTTTAAGGAAAGCAATTTTCCCGTTCAGCTGTCATATTTCATAAATGAAACATGCAGCATTAGCAAGCATTGTCCAAATGGATTTACCGTGGGAACAGGTAAAAGGTTGAATCGTAATCGACACAATGTTGATAACGATGCCTTTTCGTTACAAGCCCAACTTAGAACGTTGGTATGTTGCCTTCCATGTCTGTCTTCCTTGAAGACTTATAGTACCAATAGGCACAATGCCTTGCGGTACATCAACTAGTATCCAAACTAAGTTGATATACATGGAATCCATTTCGGATGTTCTGGCACTTTGCCATAACATGGAGTCGATACCTTGTATCATTTCCTCATACGTAGTCAGTAGGTATTCCTCAAAAGATTGGCATCTTTACGAGGTGAGATCAGAAACCCATACCACAGGTTGTTTTCTGACTCTCTCCGATATACGCGGTTCTTGTGTATTTGAAGATTATTGGTATAGTTTCATCTTTGCTGAACTATTTATGTGTTTCATTAAGGATCTGTGCCTGGAATAGTATTACTCCGATTTTCATCGCGTTTTACTATCCTCCCACTTACCACTGCATATAGGTATTCCTCTTAGGAAAACCGCATGGTGAGCAACAATTAAATTGTTCTGTTGTGAGTTGTATAAGTACTATACTTTGGTATCCCTATGATAACCTACGATTGGCACTTATCCGATTTGGGTTTTAGTTTGGTATCATCCAAATGTATGCCTAGAATTCCCAAATCTTCAGGAATGAGAAAACCCAGTTTCTTTCCTATTCATATCTAATATGATATCTGTCAAACAGATTTTTATGGAACCTTATTCAAAATAAGTTCTGCACTATTTATGCGTATCTGTTGAAAGAAATGGTGGCTCAGAGCGACTCATGATTAACCTTTTCATGTCCAACAAAATTCGGTTACTCAGTTCGGACACACCGTCAGAATGACGTGTTCCAGGAGGAGTCCTCTTTGAAAGAATACTATACTCTTTCAAGTATATTAGACACTTATTGCTTAATTATTTTCCATTACGGTCTTACCGTGACGGTTTAATACTTTAGCCGATCTGTCTGTCTATTTCGTGTCGAAAACTTTAAAAGTTTCCGATTTGTGTTTCAAAAGAGACACATAACCATAACGCGATGCCACATTCGTATAGGTCACGAAATATCCATATCCATCTCTAGCCTAGCTAGACATGGGCCCACTTGCTTCACTATGAACTAGGGCTAACAGATTGGTGGCATTTGCACTTTTACCAAGTAAAGGTGTTATAGGCACTTTGCCCAATAAACTAGATTCGTAGACTTTATTTGAATAGGATCAAATATGTCCTAGTACCCACTCTTCGAAAGTGTGGATATACGATTCTTGTTTAATTGTGTCCCAGACAACAATGCCAGAATTAAGTTTCATCTGATCAAATCAGTTTGAGCTATTGTTTGTCATGTTTTACATTTGAGATTTATTTATATTCAAAATATAATTTCCGTTATTCACATCTAATGTGTTTATCTCAATATCATCTTTATATAATAAAACACTTTAGTGTTCTAGAATATAAAGATAAATCCGAAACGAATTAAACACTGATATAAAGATAACGTTTCTAGTCAAACTAGTTACATTATAACAGTTTCCTATTTTAGGTACATACCCGAAGGGTAGTTCCTAAACTTAGGTATCTACGGTTAAAACATCGATTTTCGTCCCGTTTCCAATCCGCAGATTTAAATCTCTATTGAAGTCAGTATCCTGTTCATAACAGATTCTGAACATCAATACATATTTATGTACTACACTAAGTATTTAAAATCCAATTTTAATATTAGTAGTGAACATATTTTATGAAAAACATATTTGAAGTCAGAGCCTTGCCCGTCTTCAATTCCTTCATATCTCCATTGTCCAAACGGTAGTCACGCTTCCGTGATCCCATTTGCCACAATTTAGGCAGATATATTGGGATATGTCCTTTATCTTCCCAGAAGATTATAATGATTTTGCCTTTGCCCTTTTTCACATTCCAGAAGCCTTTGGCCTAGCCTCGGGTTTCTAGAATATCGAAGTAAGGTGCGACTAGCGCTACTTGTCTAATTGCAAACTTTGAATTTGTCTCATTGAGAATAGTCATTAACTCTCCAAGAGTTATTATTGCAATTGTACTTCTAAAATCTAAATATAGATCTAAGAAGATCCTTCAATTTCATTATCATACTTTAAGGATCTAATCCTTATTTCTGATTGAGAAATTAAGGAGTCTATTGCGACAAGCTTAATGGATTAAGCACTAAAGTTATCATCACATGAATCTTCCAAAAATTATGCTCTACTATTTGCTTAACTCCGGGCTTAGGCCTAATATGTTATTTTATCAAATAAAGTAACTTATTAGTTTTCCAGGACCATCCTGAAATTATTCCCAATTTGAAAATTAAACCATTTAAATACATTTTCCCTAGGATTATGTTTTAAATGTCAATCTTTCAATTTTATCTTGATTCTAATAGTCCAACTATTTAATCAACGATTTTGGTACTATTTATTATAATGATTATTATAGTCCAACTATTTTAATCAACTATAATTAATTAAATCAAATAGATTGATTATTATAATCCAATTATATAATCAAATATAAATAAATAGTTTGAATACAGTCCAACTGTTAATTAAAACAACGTTTAAATATTAGTCCAACTAACATTTAATATATTTGACGAAATGATATTTGTTTGAGCGTGTATGGCAAGTAATTAAACAAATATTGCAAATTCAATTCTTGCCTCCCACTATTTTTCGGAGGGCCTCTAACCCTCTGTCGAGTACTCGGGAAACCGTGTTTCCTAGTAGGCTAGGATCCCGTTAAATATCACACAATCTTGACTTTGGACAACAAATTGTATCATAATTAACTAGGTAGATCTCTAAGATCAATTGGATCCAATCCAATTCCTACATCCAGTGGGGGGACATCCAAGTCTGAAATATATATCTTATATATGCCAATATATCCAACATATTGCCTAACCTTTTTCCTCTGAATCAACTAAGCCTTGGCTTTGGCACAACAAACTTAGTGATCCCAGTTAAGCGTGACCCATTGACCATGGAAAGCTTCGTAGTCAATGTCGATGGAAAAGAAGTGGTCTTGACTTTGGCAAACAACCATAACTTGGACAAGACACCGATATGGAACAAAGCTCTCGTGATTCAAACACATCTTCGATGGACAAAGTCCTTGACTTTGGCCAACAAGCTAATGCCAGTCTCGGATCTTGAGTAAGAATCACTCAATGGAAGGAAAAACGCTTAATATTTTGCGAGGGTTTTTCGAATGCAAATTGGCAACCAATCTATTATCTTTGTTAAGGTCTCATCATCATACACCCTTAAACATGCATTCTAAATACATAATAAAGCGTGTATAATAAAATAATAATGATATGTGGAATGATACTTTACACAATGATCCTAGATCAAATCTCTCTCTTTCTCTCTCCCGCTAGCACAAGTATTTAATTCTACCCGTTACACTACACTTCTAAAGAAACCTCATTTGCATTGAGGGGAATAGGTGAGAAGAGAATACAAAGAATAAGGAGGTAATAAGGCTGGACACGCAGGTCCAATTAATAAATTCCAAATTTATTACAACAATTTCTAAAATTGCCCCACCCATCTAATATCCATCCGATATACATTATTCATGCATCGCAACCATGTATTCACACAAGCATGTTATCAATCAATCTAATCACATTAATTAATCTGATAATTAGTGACCATCCAATGTTCAAACAACGATTTGATTTTGCTCGAGTCGAACTCGTTTTGCGAATAAGTACTCAAAGTACTAATTCTCGAATTAAATTAAACTACATAATTAAATCCAATTCAATTTTTATTTAATATTAATTCGCTATTTAATTCCAAATTAAATATTCACATTAATTACACAATCAATCATGCTCATTTACATTAAATCATGCCCAACACAATTTAACAAAAATCAAACCCATATATGCTTTATAACTCTCGGCTAAAGGGGATTTTTTTTGTCAAATTCAAATTCAATCCAATTAAATTCAATTCAACATTAAATCAATATCCCCAACATGATTCTAACTCATCCAATGAATCAAAAAATCAAAATCACCAACAATTAGGTCTATGTCATTCTCGGCCAACCTAAGATATTTGGGGAAGATTGTTCCAAATAAAATTTAATCAAATTGATCCAATTAATCATCAATTAAACATGTATTAGGCATACTTAAACATCCAATTCATTCAAATCATGCTCAAATTCAATTTACCCAATTTTAAGACCTAATCAAATTTCATGATTTTCAATCGCTCTGATACCATTGTTGGAGTTTTCTAAGCATCCCAAGATCAATTAACAAGCATGAAACAAGTGCGAATACAAGGAGGGAGTTGCGGAATACTCACATCGAGCGATTGAACGACGCGGCAACGAACAAAAATTCCATTTTCTGCTCATCCATGGTCACGGCAGTGGCAGTGAAACAGCCCACTATTTTCGGCTTCAATCTTCCTCTATCAAGCTCCAAGCTTTGTGATTTGATTCCAAGCTCATGGGTGGACTTCCTTATCACCTTCGCATGTCTCTCGGAGTGCTAGCTCTTGATGATTTTGCCACAAAATCACCATTCTTGGCTTCCCTATAGCTCACGGCATTGAGCAGTAGAAGAGAGGAGAAAGGCAGCCCATTGGGCATGACTTAGAGGTGAGAAGAAAAGTGAAGTAGTTTTGTTTTGATTTTGTGTATCTAATACCAAAAATCAAAAGTCAAATACCATTATAATAATAGTAAATGTCTTTCAAGCTTTCAAAAAGCTTTTTCAACAACTTCCATCAACTCACATCAATCAATCAATCAATGTGACAAGTTGTCACATCACTCAAAGTGACTAATGATTTGACTCTTGATGCGACTAATGATTTGATGCTTGATTTGACTTGCGTGCCGCACTCGAATTCGAAATGCGAATACGCTCACAAACAATCCCGGGCTCGGGTTCGTTAATTCCAAATTAACGAATTTTCCGTTGCGACGTAATTAAATGATTATGCCTAGCGAAATCACTATTCACATCGCTAACGAATTAATTCTAAATTAACTCGTTCGCCCGAATTAAAATCTAATTTTAATTCCGCGTCGAAAACCAATTTCGTTTAATATATCGAATATATTAATTTATCGATTAATTCCAAATTAATCGTTATCTCTTTAATGGATATTTTATCCCAGATAAAATATCTCTGCAATTAATCCCAGATTAAATTTTCTCTCTCTTCTAATTATTCCCAGATTAATTAAAGTGCGAGTCATACATCATCGGTGAATCTTCTGGAAGCGACTCATGAGATCCCTGGATATGTTGGCAGTAAATACGGTCGTCGGACTATCCGAACACGTAAGTACCTAGTACTACATTTGTACCGATTTACAAGACAAGGTTGGCTTCTAGCAAAGCGCCATGCCTACCCAATTCTCCAGAAATATCCTTACAGGAATATAGGATATATATCAGGTGTAGTAGTAGTATATCCATGGAATTCCGAGGGGGTCTATCGAGAGCGAAGCTGTTTCCCGTACCATCGATAAAAACACAACCTCATATTACACTTGCATGAGTATCTTATACCCAAATATATGAGAACTATGTTGTTTGTGCCCTCACAACGCGCACAAGTGTAATAGTAGTCTTTTACAGATTTATCGATGTCCAATCTCGATAATACTCTGACTAGGGATATTTAATGATTTATCCTTCGTGGACTGATACTGTCTCATGTCATTCTCAATCTAGGAACAAATCATAAGGACCTCCTATCATTTATACATCTAGGTGATCTAATCACAAATGATAAGAGTGCAATCTCATTTGTTACATAGTTAATTTGTACAACAACACCATGATCTGTACAAATAGTGACGCTATGGGTCATAATTATCCAACAGCTATACTCTACATCAAATGTAGAATTTTAATCTAAATCATTTTCTAAACAATTCAATTCTACCTATAGAAAATATAACTTAATTTAACGATTAAATTTTCGTTACATTTCCGTTAGCGTAGAACCGAAAATTCTAGAAACATATATAGATTATATGCATGTATGAACATTAAAATTGGATTAAATATCAAATATCAAGCATGAATAATGTAATGGATGAAGCATCAGATCTGCTTTGATACCATTTTTGTTGGGGTTTTGGGCGATGGGCGCAGCGGAAGCGCGATTCGGGCGAAATCATAATTTTAAAATTTTTTCAAATTACTAAATAAGTTATTCAATATCTAATATGAATAATTTATTCATATTTCACCTAAACCTATTTATTCAATATCAAATAACCATATAAATATATATGAAACGTCGCGAAACTTTAACGAAAAATGTTTTTCCGCAAAATGTAGTAAAACGCGTTTTTGACCGAACCGAAAACCCAACACTTATGGGGAGTACCCAGGTCAGCCCCAATAGTGTTAGGGGAGTTCATGGGCTTCCTGAATAGTGACGAACTCACTGTTTGGATAGCCATCACCTGATTGGCTCAAAAGTCACCCGGTAACGCCGTTTTTGGCCGTTTTCGCTTATTTCAACTCCGAAACACTTTCTGGAAATTGTTCCAACTCAAAAAACACATCCATTACATTCATATGACATCAAATTCATCACAAAATTTTCAGTTTCACAGATCTGATCCAGTAACCGAAATTAAGATTTTTCATGCTTTAAATCCAATTTTTCAAGATTAAATCAATTAATCACAACACCAAATCAAGTCACCACATATGAACAACCCAAGAATAATTCTAGGAATTACAAGAGTGGTCATAAGACTCTAGAATTGAAACATGTCATCAAATGACTAAATTGGATACTAATTACACTAATTTCATCCAAAATACTTCACACATGCTTCATTAGCTTCCAATACATCAACCACAACAAAAAGCCCAAAATTTTTAGATTTAAATGAACCCTAGAACTATTCTAAGAATTCAAGAAAATATGAAACTAATTTCTAAGTTTGGGTTATAGAAGATTACCTTTTAATCTCTTGATTTCCAAGCTTTTTCCTTGAATTTTTCCTTTATTTCTTCATGGATCTGTCAAACTAACCCTATGGATTTTATTTCTCTCATTTTCGGCCATGGATGGTGTGTTATGGAGGAAGAAAACATTTTATTTCTTTAAATAATGTTGACCGACTATGTGGGGGAAATTTGGTAAATTTTCCTTTTTAATTTCATTAAATTAAAATGATAATAAAATAAGCTTTATGTTAAACCAATCAAATTTGTACACATAAGCCTAATAAAGTCATGCCATTTAAACCAATAATAATTGGACAAATTCCAAAATATTTATGGAAAAAGTTTAATTAATTAATTATTCAAATATTTAACAATTAAATATCCAAATAATCAATTAATATAATTATTATTATATATGTATTTTATTTACAATAAATAACAAATACATATATTTATGGCACGTGTCAAAATCTCATTTGACGAATAATTAATGTGTATCTAATTGTATTATGTATCAAATACAAATACACAGTAATTACGATTGGCCAAAATCCTCTAATGCATTTGTTATCGTTTAACCGATTAAACGATTCGAATTAACTCACTTAATCCGATGAAGTATTATGAATAATCCGTATTATTCATATCGCGTTGCCCAAGTGCTCAACGAGTACACTTCATATTGTGGGACTCTCTAAGTTTAGGTTTATCCGTCACGAAATCCAATTTCGTGTCCATAATCCACCCACTCATGAATTATGACGACCACATATAATCTCGCGAAACTATGCAAGTCGAGGTCATTACATACGTATAATCTCTCCGTCACAGACTATCCATATTATACCTGGGGTATATATAAAAACATCAAACTTGTTCGGTATAATATAGTCGACTTATAATTTACGATCTCTAAATAACACTCGAAACTGATTTCTGAAGTTATACCACGGCCATGGATTTACTAGATCATAAACACGTGAGGATGTCTATGCCATGTACACTGGACTGACGGATCCTATCTTGATACGCACTGGATATCATGAGCATCAGTCCACACCCAACGAACAGTCGGAGGTCTGATCATGAATAGATTTTTGACGTGACTGCCATTAAAGTGTGGAGGATAACTCATATATCCCAATGTGGTATCTCAAGTCAAAGGACCACTATGCTCGCTTAACTCTAGAAGATTCCTATTGACGTTGGTGTACCATCTTTTAGGAAATCTTCAATGAGTCGTTCAGTGTTTATCAAATAAATACCTACATGTCTATACGAGTCTCCTGATACTTATGGTTCATTGGGATAAACCATCAAACAAAGTCACGATATATGACATGTACTGGTTTCGGCGGATTTTACTAACTGAACCGTGTTAGTAAATCTTGACCAGGAATTTTATTTAAGGATATACATCTTATAGTACGTTTCCCAATGTGATCTGAATTTTATTACATTTTGATTGAATTTATATGATCTGGATTATTTATGATGTTATAAAATATTAGGTTTTAACTGTTTGTCGACTAATTGCCTAGGCGGGGCCTAGGCACCCTAGGTGTTAAGCGTTGGGTCGCCACCCGACTAGCGCTTATCGCTTTTTAGAACACTGCCTGTAAATATTGTGGGCACTATGAATTGATTAATACTTTATCTTATGTGTGCATGGAAGAATGGTAAAAAGTACATGAGGATTTTCTTATTTGATAATTCAGAAAGAAGAAAATTATTACTAACTTGGATGAGAATTTGTATGTTTTCGCTTCAATTATTATGGACTAGTAATAAGTTGGTTGTGGGTGTGATGAAGTCTAAAAAGTGTACATTTAATCAAGGATAGAAGTCATCATTTTACATGTTTAGTTTCATTTATTTTTTCTATAAAATCATCACTTTTTTAAATAATAATTAAATTCATATTTTATATATTTTTATTGTGATTTTTAGTTCTTGTGTATGCAAAATACTGTTTTGGATGCTCAATAGGAAATGGATATGAAATTTTGATTTGGAAGGCCTAGAAGCCCAAAAGAAACATGGAGATTGAGTTCGAATGGGATATAAAAAGATTGACCATGTCTAATTTGATTTTGGATGAGCTTATCCTAAAACCGGTCACACAAGATAATAATATTGAAAAAGAAAAGAAAAGAAAGAGAAGAAATATGTCACAATCCCACCGAAAGCGAATGGTTGAAAGTTTTGGCAAAATGTTGGCCGATTATCAAAACAAGACAAATAACTTTTGAAAATCTTTCCAAATGTTGGCAAATGATAAAAAAAAAGGCTTTAAATACCCTTTGAAATTTTTATAATTTGTGTCGAGCATCTCACATATAAATAGATATGCTGAGCACCTCAGTTCTTCAGCTCATTTCATAGTTCTCTCTCTGAGAATTTATGGAGTTTCAGCTCTTGTACGTTTTATTTTCTTTATTGTAATCTCTTTTTCTTACATTAATAAAATTATGTTTGTTTTTATTCAAAGCATGAGTAGTTAATTTGCATCTTGTTGGGATAAAGATTTACATAAAAATATAGGTGATTTTTATTTATATTATATTATTTAAATTATGATTATTTCCCATATAAAATTTGTATGCTTTCCAGTTTATTGAGGACTCTTGACTAGCTGTAAACAGTCTCTGATTGACACAGATAATACTTCAATCCCATAATTATGAGAGAGTGGACTATTAAAAATTGGATTAGTTATAGACAATATGGTTCTACATATTTGGACATATTTAGTACATTGGCAGAACTAATTATCGACAGAGCGGATTACATGAGTTTGCATAATTAATACCTAATAATCAAGAAATAAATTGATCAAGAAATAATTATAATTTATTTTTTATAAGAAGTAAAAATTAGTTTATATTTGAAATACCAAGAATGGATCTCATAGCCTCGGTATTTTATTTTATTGTGCCGTTCAATTTAAAATTGTTCATCTCTTCAACCAATTCGCCTTTTTTTTTTATTTTGTTCCTCTAATTATTATTTTATTTTATCAAATCTATTCCTTATTGATCGACCCTAGACTCATCGAGTTATTTTATTATTTCGACACTCTTATACTTGAGAGCAAAGAACCACTTTGTGAGTGTGTCAATAAGTATTCTTGTTTATATCGCTATAGCTATAAACACTTTCTCATTCCTATTAACAAAACATCTCATTTTTCTTCGTTCTCAATTTATAGTGAAAAATTTGAGCAGACCCAACTTATGTCCTAAGACCGGTATGCCGGTATTCAGGGGCCAGTATGTCGATCTTGAAATTCAAACGTCTAAAAATATGATTGTTGAGCATTTAATGCACGAAACCTACCAGATTACTGACCTATAAGTAGACCGGTATGGGTCATGCCAGTAACTCATCAAATTATATACCTCACCAGGTTGGAGACCGATATACCGGTTAGCACACCGATATAAAGACCGGTATGTTCCGTCTCGATTCCAATAGTTATGCAAACTCCAAACTAACCGGTATGGAGTAGCCTGGTTCCAAAGGCTTGTCAAACAGAGTCTGAGACACTGGTATGTCGGTATCAGAGACCAGTACGTTGGTCTCATTACATAAAACATCTGATTTGAGATTGAAAACATTATGTACTTGACCCTAAGACATTATATGAGCATGTCTGAGTCCTATAAGCTTACAAATACTTGAATATCAACTCACTTACATTGAGATATCTAAGCTACAAGATCTTATATTCCCCCTTGTTCATTGATCTTTGTCTTCATATCTGTTTTGCTTCGAAGTTTTTTTGCATTACTTTGTGAATGTGTGTCGATGTCATTGAGTGTTGTATCATTGAAATCTTTCATTAAGTATAATGGCACTTATAATAATTACGCGATGACCTGGATGGGGCTCGCCCAAGTATTCAATTAGCTATTCATCATAAAGATTTCTTATAAAACCAAGTTTTTAATTTTAGAAGAGGATCGGTGAATAAGAAATCAGTGATAATCAGGATTTTGGCTGTAAATCAAAAAGACAACATCACTCATATCGTATGTGAATGCTCACTGGAGTAGATATGTAAATAGCTATAATAAATTACAGTCTTGAATTCTCTTAAATTTTGATGGACCCTAAATAAGTTTATAAAATAAATTCCTATCAATAAATGATAAAAAATATATATATATATATAAACATGTGGATTATATACTTAAAAATTGAAATACTTTAAATTTGTGTCTTGATTTTAGCCGCATGTGTAATCTCTTAAAAGTGTAAAAGGGACATCCTTAAGGAACCTCCTGATATCACCTAAGGAAATGTGAAATCATACCGAATAAGCTAATGATATTTGTAAATAATTTTTTATTAAATAATTAAAAAAATTAAGAAAATATAATTAAGATCAATGATAATCATTGCATCGTGACCAACATAATATTTATTAAATTTCTTGTTCTATCCGACCACCTTTCCAAATAAATCTGGAACCATTACTCAGCTCTATTCTGCCCTCTTATTTTGACTCTAAATATACCATTGCTTTTTTCTATTCTTAGAAATTGATGGGCAGTAGCATTTCAATTGTTTCTTTGAAGTCTTAACAGGAAAAGCATATGATTTTAAATCATGGACTGAATTATCATGGAACATCATTTTCATCATCGTCGAAGGCCAACCTGGATTACACTAAATCAAAATCAAAATCAAAATCAATTTAAACTTCTAAATTTTATAAACAGAAAGAAGCAATTTTAGTCAAGTTTGGGATGAAAGAGAGAGATCTTTAGTCACAATCCTTGAATTTCCAAATGACTAACCAACTACTAGAAGGAGACCTTAGATTCTACACAAATGGCACATCCTCACAGACACAGCTCATCTAGATTTGGATGTGCTTGTGACTTTTATAACTATAAATATAAAGATAAATAAATACATTAATAAAGCATCCAATAATAATAATAACAAGAACAACAACAACAAATTTTATCACCCAAGCTTTGAAAATTTTCAAGTAAATTATGATAACACAACATGTTTTTATTGTAATCTCCTGTAATAAATAAATAATATATATATATATATATATATATAAGCAATATCAACCCCTCGAATAAACCTCCCCCAACAGTGAATTTGTTTGGTTAGTATGGAACCAAAGCGAACTTAGCAAACAGACTGGCAAATCAAAGAGACAGGGAGTTACATGATTCGCTGGAGAGTAACTTCAACCTACATCCATGAGAGGAAATATGGGAGATTTTATTACTTGCTCGAGGTCAAGACCGACCCGAGCTACAAACAAGGCTTAGAGCTTACACAGAAAAATAAACACATCGGGTCTTACAACATGCTCGTTACACTTCTCTCAAATGATCGAGAATCGATTAGCTTTTCTCTATCAATCAGTAGACTCTTGGCTCTTGGTTTCTCTTTAAGTTGTGAGAGGCGAGATTTTCTCACCCCCTGAATTTGTGGCATCAACTCCATTTTATAGGCTTCCAAATCCACTATTTCACCAACCATGATGTCAGCTCATGTCACTTTGTCATCATTGCCACTGTTAGGGTTGGTTCTTTGAACGCCAATCCGGATCGTATTTATGTTCAATTCATGAATTCGAGCAATACATTTTTCCATAATATTACTAATTTAAATGGTAGCACCACTTGTCTTTTATATATGTATTTGATCTAATTTCGATTAGATTGATTAGATTGATTAGAAATCTGGTTTAGTGATATGTATATATATTAGACAAAGACCCCATGATTTACAACGTAGTGCGCAATTACAACATAATTTGTAATTGACATTGGGAAGTGTCACTATAAGTTGTATATCCTTAAATTAAGTTCCTGGTCAAGATTTATTGACACGGATCGGTTAGTAAAATCCACTGAGACCAGTACATGTCGTATATCGGACTTGGTCCGATGGTTTATCCCAATGAACCATGAGTCTTGGGAGACTCGTATAGACATGTAGGTATTTATTAGATAAACACTGAACGACTCACCGAAGAATTCCTAATAGATGGTACACCAACGTCAATAGGAATCTTTTCGGGTTGAGTAGCATGGGGATTTTTTGACTTGAGATACCATTGTGGATATATGAGTTATCCTCCATACTTAGATGGCAGTCACGTCACCGATCTATTTAGATCAGATCTCCGCCTGTTCGTTGTGTGTGGACTCATGCTCATGATATCCTGTGAGTATCAAGAAAGGATCTGTCAGTTCTGTGTACAGAGCGTAGGTAGTCCATAGATGATTAGCAATCTGTTAAATCTATGGCCATAGTATACTTCGGAAGTGAGTTCCGAATGTTATTTAGAGATTGCTAATAGATATGTCAACGGGATTATTCCTATAGGGATTTGACGTTTACATCTATATCTCTGGGATAATATGGATACCTGTGACGGAGGGATTATACGTATGCAATGACCTCGACCTGTATGATTCAGTGAGTTTATCTGTGGTTGTCATAATTTACGGGTGGGTGAATTATGGACACGAAATTAGATTTCGTGACGGATATGCCTGAATCTAGAGAGTCTCACTAATGAAATATTCTCGTAGAGCACTAGGGCAACTGTTATTAATAATACTGATTATTTATAACTCGTTTAATGGTTAAACGAAAAATACATGCAATCGGGACCTAACGGTCATTTCTGAATTAATGTGTATTTGTATTTAATACTTGATTTTATTAAATACACATTAATAAAATATAAAATTGTGATATTTGGCATATATCATTAATATATGTATCTGAGATATTTAATGTAAATATAATACATATATTTAAGATATTTTTATTTAATTATTTAATTATTAAATAATTAAATTAATTAATAAAATAAATATCTTTTGTAATGATTTTGCTTTTATATGGCTTGGTATTATTGGAAAACATTTTTGGTTTGCTTTATTAAAGATAATTGTTAACTTTATTAAAGTAAAACTTGTTCCAATTAAAATCAAACAAAATTAAATAATTGTTATTTTATTTTTCCTTGGATAATTCGGCCATAGTGGAATTTGTTTAACAAAAATTGTTTTGTTTTATTTTTCACACTTAGGCTAGTTTCATAATATTTTACAAAGTGAGTTGAGAGCAAATTTCAAGAAAGAAAGAAAAACAAAGGCAAAAACTTGGAGATTTTGTAAATTTTTCACACTTTCTTCTATATGAAAATTAATTCAATTAATCTTAGCTTCAATTTGTGTTGCTAATTTGATGTCTCAACTCTTTGGGTTTGTAATTATATGTGTTTGAAGATTATTGGACGTGATTAGCATATGTGATTAATTAATGAGCTAATTAGGAGTAATTATGCTTAATTGATTAATTAAAGATTAAAGTTGTCATTCTAGAGTTGCTTAGCCATTCATAAATGACCTATAATTATTCTTGTGTTGTTTCATGATGGTGAGACTTGATTCGTGTGGTATTGGATTGATTAAAGTGTTGAATTTTATCAATTTAGTGTAAATTGAACAATTAGAGTAATTTTAGAAATTAGGGTACTTAACCTAATCCAATTTTGGGGCTTTTCATATATGTTGCATATTCTGTAGTATATATGATGTATATCAAATTTTGGATTAATTGGATTTGATCTTGACATGTTTTGAACATTTGGGGCTAAATCATAATTAATGAAAAAGTTGGGACCCTCTCGGTAATTTGAAGAAATTGAGGGGTTTGAGTTGCAAATTATGTTTTCAAATTTGGAACATGTTAAGAATCATTTTAGAAATGATTTGGAATAATCTAAAATTGTATTTGATAATTTTAGGACTAAAATGTAAAATTTGCAAAATGTAGGGGCAATTCGGTAATTAATGACAAATCTGATTTTGAGATAAAAATACAGTTTTTATTTATTAATTAATTAGAATAAATTCATTTATTTTAATTACCCGAGAAAATAATTTATCGAAAATTGTTTCGAAGTGAAAATACGCGAAAACGGTGAAAAACAGCGTTACCTGGTAATGGCTGTCCAAACAGTGAACTGGTCACTGTTCGGGCAGCCCACGTTCTGTCAAAATATTTTTGAAGCTGACCTGGGCAGTCCCCATGAGCATTGGTCATTCGTTTCGGCTGGAAACGCATTTTATGCTATTTTGGGGAAAATATTTTCATAAAAGTTTCGCGGTGTTTCTATATTATTTATATCGTTGTATGATATCGAATAAATATGTTTAGGTGAAATATGAATGATTATTAATATTTGATATTGAATAATTTATTCGTAAGTTTAAAAATTTTAAACTACGATTTCGCCCGAATCGCGCTCCTTCCGCTGCGCCGCCCTGATAAAAACCCCAACAGCCACATGCTTCTTTTCTCTAACTACTAAATAAAAAGTCATACTGACATCTAGCTCAACTACCCTTATCAACAAAAACCCATCATTACAATATGTTGGGCAGTGTTATATGCTTTATTGACGTGACAACTTGCGGTTAACCACTCCAGTACAAACGCTTCGTCTTTCAGGGTCTCTTCCCAAAGAGAGTCGTTGACTTGCTCCCGTCACATCAATCTT